>VXBZ01001803.1:68285-80724 GCA_013399135.1 Heliornis fulica | reverse complement strand
GAGAGGGAGAGGGAGAGGGAGAGGCTCCTCTTCTCAAAACTCCCTCTTCCCCTTTTTCATCTCCTGCTATTACTGATAACCTGAAGCTGTTTTTTTAATTGGTTAACTAAATGAGATGATTAAAGCCAGTGATAACCCATTGGCCGGAAGCGATGCTGTGGCAGCACCCAGCTGGAACACACCAGCAGCCACTGCAGCCTGCAATGTGGTTCCAATTGCCGCCTGCCTTTGAAATGTCACCAGGAAAGATCTATAGGCAGTCCTCCTGCTACAGGCCATTGGTGTCTGCTCTTCCCGTTTGATTTCTGTTTAACTTGCTATAGGTCGATCAGTTCCTAATGAAGCTGAGGGCACTTTGAGGCCTCTTTGAAAACTGAATTATCAAATGGAATTAGAGCCACATTCAAAATTCACCTGTTTTTCATTTCATTGTGTGCCTCCATCTGGATCCATGACTTGCACAGTCCATCAGGTTTGGGTTTTTTTCCCTTCATGCTGTCCCTTTCATGTGTCTACCTTCCAATTTCCTCTGTCTTTTCAGGTTATGGAAACCCAACTTCCATACACTGACACAATTCGATTTCCTCTCTCCCTGGCACTCCCACAGCTACACAAACATCTACTAATGCCTGCTTCTCTTGTCCTTCCCCAGTGCTGCATCACATCTCTCTTCTTAGCTGCTGACCTACAGTTGTGGTCCCAGCCCACCTTTGCATACAAGTTTTTTATTCCCACTTCAGAGTGGTCATATTGACCTTAGTTCACCTGACTGCTTTTTGCACATTTGATGCAGTCACATAAACCACAGAATTACTATTCAAATGAAATATTATAGAATCATAGAATGCGTTAGGTTGGAAGGGACCTTTAAAGGTCATCTAGTCCAACCCCTCTGCAGTAAGCAGGGTCATCTTCATTAGATCAGGTTGCTCAGAGCCCCATCAAACCTGACCTTGAATGTCTCCAGGGATGGGGCCTTCACCACCTCTCTGGGCCATCTGTTTCAGTGATCTACCACTTAAAACTGAAGAATTTTTTCCCAATATCCAACCTACATCTCCTCTTTTCTAGTTTAAAACCATTACCCCTCGTCCTATGGCTGCATGCCCTTGTGAACAGTTCCTCCCCAGCTTTCTTATGTACCTTTCAGGTATTGGAAGGCTGCTATAAGGTCCCCCCAAAGCCTTCTCTTCTTCATATGCTCTTAACTTTATTTTTTTTAAGCGGGTACATCATTTACAGGAGTGAAACTCCACCTCTTAGAGCCACATCTACATTTTAGGTTACATTAGCATGCTGATTCAGAAGAGCTGAGTAACATGGGCTCTGCCACGAGTATCTTAAAAGGAGGGCATACATATGCATGTACCTTGGCATTTTGAAGAGGAGGTTGATAACTAGAGGGCCGATAGTATCTCCTCTGCGTAGCGTCGGTATGAATGTCTCCAAGAAACAGCTCCTCTACAAGGTGGTCTAAATTGTGGTGCAGGTACTGCTTCTCCATGCGGATCAGCTGGAGTTCATGCATGGCAAAATTCAGAGCTTTGGTGCATTCACAGCCATTCTCTTCTCTCAGCAAATCGTAGCTCACATCCTGCTCCCAGGGACTATCTTCTGGTATAAATCCAGGACATGTATGGTTCACCAGCTCACTCATCTTTTTGGCTATTGCTTCATTGTGGCATATGATTTGTATGTTGCGTAGCTGATAATCAGCCTCAGTCCCCCCTCGGATGATCCAGGATGCTTGTCGGAGACGTATTTTGCCACGTATAACTAACGTGTAGATAGGGTTTGTGCAGCGATTGCCGCCGTAATAAAACTGATAGGCCTTAAATGTGTTATTGTGGTAGAACCTGTAAGATCTTGTGATGAACTCTGGGCCTGCTCTAACTTCGCAGCTGTTAGGGAAGACAAAAAGTCATGGAAACAAAATTTTAGCAAGGTGGCACACTGTATACACTACAGAAAACAAGGCTGAGCAGCGCTGCATGGGTCCACAGAGACACTCATTTGCTCAAGTCCCTGTGGCATGAATGGCAGTAAATAGGAAATAGGTATCCGTGGCATGCCAGCTGACCAACAACTTCCTCTGCTGTTATGTTGCTATTAATACACTACTTCATGGTCATCATATCTAAGAGTTTTTATATTTGTAGGTGCAAAAACTTGGGAGTCATGCTTTGCTTTTCCTTTTTGCCTAGGGACCCCCCATGTGGCTCAATTCTGCTCAAACCAAAAAAAAAAAAAAGTAGCACCTTATTAAACATGTGCTCTTTTCATCTGTATAGCAAATACAGCAAAAGGACTGACATGCCATCAGAAAGTGTCCAGATGTCCACAGAATGGTACAGAGAACTGGCTCCTGCAGCTGCTATAGAACCTCCTTCACTGGAGCTCCTCCAGCTCTCATCTGGAGAGGACGTGCAGGATTGTGTCCTCAACTTTTCCATTCAGACTCTCAACAGGGGTGGCAGTTAATGCAAACCTCTGACTGTTATTGCAGAACTCCTTGTCTTGATTTTGGACCACGACATACTCAGGTTTTGTGTTCTTTCTCTGTTGTTTTTATTTGTTTGGGTTTGGGGTTTTGTTTTGGTTTTGTTTGGTTTTTTTTCTTTTCTGAAGGTCTAAATGGCAGTTACATTCCACTTCCTTTTGTGCCTTCAAACTTGCCCCTCCTGTCACATCCACACTGCTTACCATAAACACACTCCTTTCTATTAAAACCCTACTACAAGGCACTTCAGATACGTGGGTGAATATTGCCTGCCGAGACATAGAAAGCAAAACAGCTCTCTGAATCAAAAGTCATCATGTATAGGAACAGAAATGGTGAGATACAGCTTCTTCTTTTCTTTTTGCTAGTAAAACCCATGGTAGACACATGCTCTGACAAGGACCTACTCAATGAATCTAATGCACTCCATTTTGACAACTTGTTGGGCTCCTTCCTATTCAAAGAGAGATTTACAGATATTTCATGGCATGCTGTTTAAAATCTAGACTATAAATTTATTCGTGAAGACAGCTTCATAGCATGCTATTCTAGTGTACATAACGCCACTCTTCTCCTTTTAGGCACAAACATATAGAAAGCATATGGAATTGAGAGCATCGACATATTAAAGAAAATATTTCCCCTGATGCTTAAAGTGGGACTATTCATCCTTCCTTCTCTGCTTCCTTGCCCTCTTCTCCTCCACATATATCACTCGAGCATCCTGTTTTATCTTTCCTTACCCAGTAGACACCCAGTGACCCTCAATATTGGGAGGCATCTGCACTGTGATTCGGGCTCCATTGTGGAGGTGTTTCAGCATATGATGACATTGTGACTCTTTGAAGGCCCTCCACGCACTCTTCTCCAAGGACCGAGGGTGGGACCTGCTGTCCGGGTGAAGAAGAGCAGAACCTTCTCCCAGCCCTGCAATAGAAAAATGTCATGAGACGCTGATGAGAAAGACTTCAGCACCATAAAGGAGGTAGTGAACATCTTGTGCTGAATGGTGCTTGCAATATTACGTGTCTGGGAAAGAACTGTTCACATTTCCTGTCTCATCTGAAAAAAAAAAATATGGAAAGCTCTCCCTCTCCATTAGCCTGCTAAGAATCCACTAAATAGGTTTTGCTTGGTGAAATATAATGTGGGAAAGAGCTTGAACCAAAATGTTGCATATCCACACCAAGGACATGTGTCTTTGAACCTGAATTTCACAGGCACCTCTTTAATCTCTGGTCAAGTCAATCAAAGATGTGGACACTGAAACTTTATAAAGTTGCATCCAGATCCAGGCATAAACTTTGTGGTTTCAGCCCACCTCTAATTCGAAGGCTTCTATAATAAACTTGTAAATAAAGACTATTCTTTAAAGCCAAGGGAAAACAGATATTAAAGGCAAAGCCTTGGCACACAGGAAGCCTCTGTGATGACTGAGGTGGTCAATTAAAGGCAGATTCCGCTATTTTTATTTTAAAGGGAAAAGGAATTTCAAAAGCTAATTTTATCTCCAGCACACAGTAATTTTGGTTTCCAGTAATGTATACATACAAAACCCACCAGCGCTTTCTCTATGCATTATTAATTGAACAAAATGAGCACGTAGCTTCAGAAGGAATGCGTTATTACTCTTTTAGGCATAGCCTGCTCTTAGATATGTTGGAAAACATGGATCAAAAGAAAAACACACATCTAGAGGTTAAGAGATGACAAACATGAACTTTACATAATGGGTTGGAGACTGTATTACTTTGCCAGAAGGAATTTAAGAGCCAGCAGGCTAGAAAACAAATACGGGGTGGGTGTGGAGGGGTTGGTTGTCTCAGGAGAAGTCACGGCGGCTGTCTCAGGAGAGAGATGTCTAACACATGTAAGGTCTAGGATTCACCACTGTCTCTTCTGGTGCCCTCTTGGCTGAGCAAGCTCAGGAACTGGGCTGTTGGGGATCAAGCTTAGATCACGCCCAGCCGCCTCATACAGGATCCTACGCTTTCTTCCCCAGGCCCCGTCTAACGCCTAGGCAGGTGCTTGGGTGGCACGCAGCGTTGCTACAGACATGACGAGAAAATCAGCCTCGTTCGTTATTAGGTAGGCACTGTTTCTGACCTGTGCCCTTTCCTACTGCAAAAGTGAAAATGGTGTCAGTGATTCCTTATGTTGGCTAGGTCTTGGATCTTCTGGATTAAATTTGGGTGACATCTGGGAAAATGGCATTGCTAAAAACATTAAATACAGGCCAACCGCTTGAAAATAGCGATTCCTAAACTAAACCGAGACAAAGGCTTATCCCGTAGGCAGGGTAAAGAATGATCAGGAAGAATACAATAAATACCTGCATGTAAACAGTGCTTAACTCTGAGGATGGAAAATCTGGTGGCTTTGTTGCAGGTTACAAATAATTCTTCCACCTGAATGAGAATTTACGACCTTACTTTCTAAAGGGTAATAAACACTAGGGATGCTTTGATACTTCAGCATGCCATCTGAGATGCCCTTAAAGGAACCTCATTTTCAGAGGGCCAATACTTCTCCGTTTCTGGAAGTCAAAGCTTCTCAGGTATTTCTATATTGCTAAGCTGTCACTCATGTTAGTGCCAAACATCTCCCATTCTGCAGCCAGAAACAGTGAGGCTGCTTCAGAAATGGTATGCCTGATGGTATGGCCTCTCTGCTTGAGCCGAGTACATCTTTGGGGAGGCAGGATTTACCACATAGGGTCAGTGCTTCACACACACGGCGATACAGCCTCCTGGGCTGAAGCCATCTCTGTGCTGTGCATAGTCTGTAGCCCACCTCACCTGGAGCAGCACCTGACACTCTCTAAAACCTGAGCTTATTTGATATATCTGAAACTTTGTGGGTATGGGATTACTATCACAGGCCTTCAGGCCACTAGGAGACCAAGTTCAGCCAGTACCAGTGAGCTTACCAGTATATTTCTATTTTTGTCATTATGAATCACAGCTGGTGGCTGAGAGCTTGCCTTCACAGAATCACAGATTCACAGAACTGTAGGGGTTGGAAGGGACCTCCAGAGATCATCGAGTCCAACCCCCTTGCCAAAGCAGGTTCCCTAGATCAGGTCGCACAGGTAGGCATCCAGATGGGTCTTGAATGTCTCCAGAGGAGACTCCACAACCCCCCTGGGCAGCCTGTTCCAGTGCTCCATCACCCTCACTGTGAAGAAGTTCTTTTGCGGATTGGTGCGGAACTTCCTGTGCTTCAAAAACACATTTGAATACCCTTCTCCAAATCTGCATCTCCACACACTCAGAAGAGTCCCCATTACAACAGCACCTCATTCTGAAATGGAGCGAGTGCTCCTGTCCATGGGCTCAAAGCATCTTTTTGGCCAGAAGCGACACCTCTGGAAGATACCCAGTAGATGCTGTAGCCACCAGTACTAACTTCCAACAGAAGCAGAGCTGTCAGGCTATCTCCTGCAGACAAATTGTCTCTCTGAAAGAGCCTTTGAAAATGTACGTTTCCATTTGAAGTTGTGAAGTGTTTGAAGAATGCCACCAAGAAGAGGTTTTGAAATGGCTCAAGCAACTCTTTCCGAGGCATGTTTATGATACCATTTGCTTCTAAGCAGCTATATTTTGTGTAGCTCATGTCATATGATTCATGAATACAGATGCACTTAAAAATGAATTATTTATTTGTTTAAGCATACTTAGACATCTAATTTCTCCAAGAAAAAAATCCTTCTGTGGGAGGATACCATCTCGTATGCGCAGATATCAAAGGAGAAGATGCAGTAACCACATAATACATTTCCAATTATTCCCTGGAGGAAATAATGAAATGAAGGGCTTTTTGAAAAGGAGTCAAACTTCATGTGGTATTTTACCACATCTTTTCTTTGATATAGCTCACAAGCAAAGCGAGTCCCAGCTCTCCCTGTCAGGTGCATGCGTGCATGCAGCTCTGTCTGCAGCTTGCAAATGATGAGCTGCAGCCAGTGTTGATAGCCCCAGAGCACTGGACCTGCGGAGAAGGTTTTCCTTTGGGACTCTTATTTGTCAAACCGTGACAAATGAGGGCAGGAACGAGTCTGGATAACCAAGACGGGCATGAGAAAATAACAAAGGCTGCAGAGACGGAGGAGGGGATGTGGAAAACACAGATGTGCTAGGCAACATCACACAAATCGGATATGAATATCATGATGTGAATTACAGTATAAAATTAAAAGGCAGCAATGGCACCTTTACCTATGTTTGTGTTGCTGAGGGAAGGAAATACTTAATTTAGCACAAGCCACTTCATTGCCAAGTAACCATTTCAAGGCTTTTATGTTTATTGACATATGCCTGTACATATAACTACCATAACAAAGGAGCCGTAACTTCCCCCTGTGCCGTTTGAAGATCAAACACAGAGACTGGTGACACACTTCCCACACAGGGCAGTAAACCAAACACCGTCTTCCTGTGTGCTTCTTCGAAGCAGGTGCTCAGAGGCAGCGCAGTGTCCCACTGCTCCACCCTTGGCAGCGCACAACGAGGGGGTCTGAAAAACTCAGGTCCTGTAACGATGGCATCGCTACTTTTAAAGGATCCATTTGGCCAACTTAAATGGGACATCACTGGAAAAGAGATTCATGGCTCTTTAAAAGCCCACTTTGGAGACAAGACTCAGTTGCAACACAGCTGGAGCCACCCACTTTGATTAAAAGAAATCGAAGTCTGTTGGTCTGTCCAGCAGGGGCAGATGGTAGGTTTCAGTACCTCCATGACCAGCCATTTATGTATCTCAACCAAGAGTTACCTTCTATCCTCTCTCTTAACTAAGTAAATAAATAAATATATCATGTTATTACCCCAAAGTGTGACAGACTTCAACCAAAAAACAATCTTTGCAGGAGACCAATAGCAATCACAGAACGTTAGGAGTTGGAAGGGACCCTGAAAGATCATCTAGTCCAACCCCCCTGCCTGAGCAGGATCACCTAGATCACACAGGAGTGTGTCCAGACTGGTCTCGAATGTCTCCAGAGAAGGAGGCTCCACAACCTCTCTGGGCAGCCTGTTCCAGTGCTCTGTCACCTTCACAGTGAAAAATAATTCTGTGAAGCCTCTCGTTGGCTTCCACTTTAGGTACACCACAACTGGGGGTCATAAGATTGTATCACCCACCCCACTTTACTGTGGACATTTATGCAAAAGGAGCAAATCCAAAAGGAAAAGCAAAATCCTGGCATCCGTCAGAAACAGCAGCTAGAAAAGCAAAGCTAACCAGATGCATTTTCTTATGAGTTGATATCCAGCTTCTCTTTCATAGCCAAGCCCTAGCAATGCAGATCGCAGATTTAGCATCAAACTAATTAAAATCACGTAAGAAGTGCTACAGCTGGGGATCCCTGCCCAGGCCCTCACAGATTACACTCGACAGGGGTAGATGCAGCATTCATGAACATGAAAGTGGAGGTCCGCACTGCTGCCACTCCAGTAAGATGTAGGCAGGAACACGTGCTGCACCAGGCTGAGGACTTCAGGCTCTCAGGTTCACCTATAAACCTGTATCTGATGTGGGAACAACCATTCAAGATAAAGATAATTGTTAAGGGAAGATAGGTTACTTTCAAGTTCTTCAAAGATATCTGCACGTAGCCGCGAGTAAAATACAAATCTTACAAGGGCCATCTCTTGGCAGCCTGCTACCCAAACGTGTTTCAGAAATGGCTACGACAAAGCTCTCTCCTGACAGTTCTGCAAAAAAATGCATACTGCAAGAATAAATGTGCTGGTTTTCTGAAAAACAGTATGCAAATAATGTACAATTGCAGATCAGATAATAAGTAGAGAGTTGTGCTTGAACATAAATCTGTATAATTTAATTTGTGCCTAAACATCCTGGCCAAATTCTGTTCTCGACTATGCCAGATTGCAAAAGTATAATGCAAATAATCTTAAATCTTAAACTGTTTAGATTTAATCAGTTTAATGAACACTTCTACCAGAATCTAAACAACGTCCAAGTGTAGTGCTTCAAACCATGCTGAAGGTAGGTTCACCTTTTGCTAAATGGGAAAATGAACATTCCTACCTGGAAGTGGGCTTCAAAACCAGCTTTAGATTGGTATTGCTCAACAGGAACCACTTTTTCTTTCATTTGCAGCAACATAAATCCAGAAGAGCATGGTTTTATAGCAAATTAAAATGACCTCGAGTGACAGTGCAAAATCAAAATACGCCTTCATCTCTGAGAGAAACATTTTAACGCTCCTGCTTTCTTTCTGCAGCAAACTCTTTTCAAGTCCAAACTGGTTCCAAACTTGAAAAACATTATAACAGATAAAGAGTAATTGATTGGATTAAGTTTATAGCCCTCCTTATCTGGGCAGTTGCCCCGCACAATTAAATAAATAGAAATTTGGATTCCACTCTTGCTTGATGTGGGATAGTGTTAGATAACGCCCATGACAGGCTTTTAGCTACAGCGAACTTACGTAATTGCAATGGGGATTATAATGTCCTGTTACCAAGCCTGCGGTCTGTGTTTACCAGTGTTTTGCCTGCACTTGAAACTTCAAAGAGTCCTCACAGGATTGGGACCTAAATTAGCTACTACAAACAAACGGGTTGGGAAAGGAAAGCTGGGTTTTATGGCCACTGAAGCTGACAGGACAATGACTTCCTTTCACATGTATCTGTTGGCTTTCTTGTGCATACAGAGGTTCCAGGAACAGATACCTGAAATGAAAGTTTGGGAGTGTGGAAGACCCTGAAGAAACATCTAAAGCATGTTTAGATAGGACAACTAATAAGAAGCTTCTCGAAGACTGACACAGCACTGAGGTCCTCTACTATCCTACAACTCAGCCCTTACTCAGTGGCCCATCTTAGAAGAGGTCAGAGAACCAAGTGCCAAGCAGTTATGCAGCCCATAACCTCTTCTAAGTTTAAGTTCACCTTTTCAATTGGGATGACTGCTGCTACCCATGCAAGGTGAAATGACACTGCCTGGAGCATGGGCTTCTTGATGAAGCCCCCAAAGATTAAAGCCCTCATCCCTTCAGGGCAGTGGGAACCATGCCACTGGCATTAGTGAGTGCAGCACCAGAATGTAATGTAATTCAATACTGAGAGTAGGTCTGTCTTGCCCTCTTTGAAGAAATATCGTGAAAATAATAAGGCCTTATTATGATGGTGTTTGCCTTCAGCATGGTTGAGGCTAGTTTTGGGCTTCATCACCTGGCAGCCCATCTCCCGAGGACAAAATTCCCACATCCATTCATGATAACTACCTTGTATCACTGTTACCCCACAGTCAAGCATCAGAGAGGAGTGAAATCCAATTTTCACCAATGAAATTATGAATAAAACCGGAGTCTATCTTCTGACTCTCCCTGCAAGCGCTACAAGTCTTGTGCTAAGCCACACACCTTCCTCTCTTTTTCTCTTGTTGTCTTCCAGGTTTCCAAATACAGGTTTTGCTGAAGGAGCAGATCGCATGCACCTCTAGCGCGGAGTGAAATGTTTCTCCACCTTACAGATACGGGTTTTTATATCTTCTGATACAATCACTTATTTTCCTGAACATGTTTTGAAATAAAACACTTCTTAGTAGCTAATTTAAGCAATATTGGCAGGGAACTTTTAAAAGCATAAACGGTTTTGCTCTGAAAAGCCTGGCAGTCCAGTCTTCATCATCTTTACTAGCACTGTTTCCATTATGTTATCAACAAATTATTTTACTTGCGGCTTCTAATTCATTACTCTAACAGTAACATAATCAGATCTACCCTAAACTTTCTTCTTAGCATCCATATCTGTAAAAATAAAAGTTTACATTTCCAAAAGGAATTTGCCAAATTTGTTTTGAATCCACTTGGATGTAGCTCTTGTTAATCAGGTTTTCTAAAGTTGAATGATTTTAGCATTTGACACTTGAAACTTCTGTGGCGTTTTGTCTAAGCAAAGAAAACAGTGAGAATGGACAACTTCCAGCTGCAAACCTTTTCTTCCCCCCTTTTTTTTTCTTTTTTTGACATTGAACAGGTTTTCTTTTGATTAATGAAGACAAGCTTTTCCAAATCTCAACTCAGTGATCTTAAAGTAGGCACTTCTTAATGTCATGAAGGCAGAAGTCTTAACTTTATGGGACGTTTTAACTTGCTCTTTAAGCACTAAAAAATCCTCCTCCACCCACCCACCCACTCACACTTTTAACCCTTAAATTGCCGTGGGCAACAGAAGCACAAAAGAAAACAACACATGCTGCAAAGAGGCTTAACACTGCAATCCCCAGGGATTGCTGGTTTCTCTTTCGTATTTCCAGTTTGGGCTAGCCGCTGACCAAAGATGATCCTATTGACTCTATGGCATAGCGGGAAAAGCTCTAGGCCAAGTTAAAGCTAACAGGGTAAAGACATTCATTTCATGGGCTACATTTCAGTGCATTATACACCACTGATGACATTTTCAAGTTTGTAAGAGGGCAGTAGCTTCCCAGCGCTCGAAGCTCAGACCCAAACCACGAAATCCTACATTACCAAGGTATGTATCTTTACATACAAAGCACTGAGTTGCATCTTTCTCCAGGAACTTGGGTTTACGTTATTTGGGGAAATATAACTGCAGATGGAAGAAATAGATGATTTTCCTCCTTCATCCTCTTTCGGCAGCTGCTGTTTTGATCTGATCACTGGCCCTGATTTGTTTCCTGCTCCAGCTAGGGTTCAGCTCTGCTCTGTAATTCCAAGCAGATGAGCCCGGGAGTCCAACCCTGTAATTACACCTCCTCTCTTTACCCTCTAACTTCAAACCTCCCATTTTGACTTTTACATCTCAGATCACAGAGTTTTAAAGAACACCTCTGGCGTTTCGGCAGGTCTGGCTCAACTAAAGACGTTTCTGTGCTCTCCGGGTTTCAAAGCTGAGCTGCGAGAAGGGTATAAAAACCCCTCCTGGGGAACATGGTCTCCTGCTCTTTCTTTCTCAAAACAAAATACCTGCTCAGAAGCCTATGCTCTTTATTATTTATTGAATACCATCTGTGTGCTTAGCACTTGTATAAACAGAGAGAGAGAGAGAGAGAGAGAATCCCTGCTCCACAAAAATCAACGACAGGAACAGCCTTGAAATCCTCACCCCAGCTCGAAGATCTCACACTGAATCCATGTAGGTAATTTGAATTGTAACAGCTTCAATAAATGTCTCTTTTTAGGAGTAAGCTTGGGGTCCTAAGAAACTTAACCAAAGAAGGCTGGATGCTATAAAAAACCTTCAGAAATAGGAACAGTCTTCCAAACGATGCTGCAGCCGAATGGGTTGAGTCACTCTTTCAGAACAGTATCGCGCCTGGATTTTTCAAATCTGGCTGCCAAATGTGAGACATACCTAAGCAGCTCATTAAACAGCCTCCTTTTGAGAGGGTGCACTTGAGGAACACCAGCTTTCTGGAAAGATGAGTTTAACTCCCCAAAAAGGGTTGTACAAGCTGAACTTCTAAGTTTAAGTTTAAACACACTGGCTTTTCACACTAAAACTTTGCCTCTTGTGCAGTTTCGGAGAAACGCTGGTCCGGGGCTAAGCTGAGAGAGCCAAGGCAGAGCTGTCTGTAACGACACCCAGAATCTCTGCCGGGAAGTATTTTTCATGGGGTGCATGACCCGGGGGTGCTGGCAGTCCCCGCTTTCTCAGAGACCCCCTTCGTGTCGAAAACAGCTTGCTCGCAGGTGAAACGTGGGTCCCGTGGGACATTTCGGCCTTAGCTCCCCTTTGCCCAGAGGTGCCTAAAGCATCTTTGGGTGAGGTGCCGGGACCAGCTGCTCCATCCAAGCAAGACAACGCCGCACGCAAGAAGGTCGGAGCGGGGCTGACTTTTGCCCACGCGTTCTGCACAAGGGGTGCTTTGACAAGGGGGTTCGGGCAGAGCAAAACGGGGCTCTGCCCGCTTCGGCATCCACCCGGACCTTCCCTCTGCCCGACT
>VXBZ01001803.1:0-67660 GCA_013399135.1 Heliornis fulica | reverse complement strand
TTAGGGCGTGTGTGGCAGGGACAGGAGGCACCGGACACCGGGCTGTGGGAGGAGAAGGAGGAAACGCGGGGGCGGTGGGATCGGGCGGCCGGTGGGATCGGGCGGCGGGTGGGATGATCCCCCGTCGGGCGGGACGAGGAGACGCGTGGGAGTGTGTGCTGGGTGGGAGGTCGGTCCTTCCTCGGCCCGGGCGGGTCGGGGAGGTGCCGGCAGGGCTGCGGCTCCCGGTGGCCGGACCTCGCTCGCCGTGTAGTACCGAGTGGGTGTTTGCCCGAAGCTGGAGGGGAGGAAGGTTGGCTTGCGCCCTTGCTTCGGAAAGAACCCTTGGCCCCAGCCCTGGAGGTGTTCAGCTAGGTTGGATGGGGCCCTGGGCAACCCTGTCTAGATCCAGGCCTGGAGGTTGGTGGCCCTGCCTGTGGCGGGGAGGTTGGAACTCAGTGATCCTTGGGGTCCCTTCCAACCCAGACCCTTCTGTGACTCTGTGTGATTCTGTGGCTGCAGTTCTCCACCTAAACCCGACGTCTGAGAAGCTAAACATAGTTGTTCAGGTCACTGCCGCCTTTGGTGCTGCACTTTCTTGCTTGCTTTCTCCCATGTCTGTTGTTGATTAGATTTGCTTTTTAGTCTCGTCTTGGCCCTGGTCATGCAAACTCTTTATGCAAGGGATTAATGTACAGTGCGAGTGACTCATGAGCCTGGGTTTAAAGCACGAAGCTTTCGTTCGTAAAGTCTTCTGGACAGGGACATCGTGTTTTCTGGTTTGTGTTTGGACTTGTGGGCTCAACTGTAGGGCCTCATGCAAAGAATGTGTAACAAATTGTAGGAAATTTTGAGAAAATCAACATGACTGAGTTTAGAAGAGCCTAACCGAGCCAAAGTGTTTACACGCTACATGCTTAAAAAGAAATGCAAATGATGACTCCTTCCAGCTCCCTTGAGAAGGAAGAACTTATATAGAGAGGAAACGGAGACAGAAACAACTGGTGAGTCAGAAATGGAGCTCTGGTGCCTTAGATCCTCAGGGTTGTGCTTGCACCTTCACCCAAATGTTTTTAGAGCCAGAAGGGGTGGTTTCCAGAGCACTTGGTGGCGGTCTGCACAAGCCTGTAATGGTTAGATACCCTCTCAATGACCAGAGTAGAGATGCACAGAGAAAATCAACATCCTTTGAGAAACAGGTGTCTATGAACATGTGCAGGTAGCACTGGGTAAGGAAACAATATACTTGGCCAATATTGCTCATTTTCAGCCCATTCCACAGTTCCCACGGAAGTGTATGTGTATAGGGAGGTGATTTTTGTTACAGGCACAGGGTATCTGGAAAAATTGTTTGGGAAACCTTGGGTAGCCACTTGGCTGTTTTCAGGACTAATCCAGGGCAAAATTCTGATTTTGCCACTTGTTACAATCCTGCAGCAACCAAGAGACCCAAATGTTTTTTATTTACTTGCAGGTTCTGTAAGTGAAGCAGATCCAGTGAGCCAGGAAGATGACGTTTGTTTAAGTACAGCACAAGCATCTGTATTTCTGAGTCTTGAGGACCCATGGCATACTCCAAATCTATGCGTGATGGTAGCTTCTCCTCGGAGAAGTTTCTGCTAGGGTGATCAGTGACATAATGCCGGGTATGCAAACAGGTGATATAAGGGGAAATGAAAGGCAGGGTACATGGAAAAGCAGATTGCCCCACTGTTGGCCATGAGTACCTGATAATTACAGAGGTCCTGACTGGTGGAAGAAGCCAGCTTGAAAAGGCTCAGTTGTTTGGCTTGGGTACAGATAATGTGACGTATATGCCAGTCACCTCCTATTTACCTGAATGTAAAAGGTAAGCCAGCATCACTATAAGCACTGTTGAGGGGCTACCAGTTTTGAAGTATAATTGTATAAAACCAGCAACATCAGTAAGGAGAGCCCTTTTCTATAGACACAACCTGCTTTACCGTACCCACATTGAGCAACATAATGGTCTGCAAAAAGATGAGACCAAGGGTCACCAGCAAAAAGTCTTCAACCCCAAAATCAGTTATCCCAGAAGCAATCAGTTTCTCTCCCGTGAAGTGATGGCCCCTCAGAGCAGCATCACTAAGAGCTTTTCATGAGAGGAAAAGGGAAAAGGGAATTATTTTACAGCTCTGTGGTCCAGCTTGGTCAGCGAGGCTCCCCTTATGATTTACTATCAGTACAGCTTCAGATGTGGTAATGAAATAAAATGAAATCAATACCCAGTGGGTTCAGACGGGAGAACTTTCCAAAACCAACACAGATTATACTTTGCCTTTTGCTTGCCTCTTTTATTTTGCATTATTATTTCAAGGATATGATTTTTTTTTAGCCTGATGCACAATATTTATCTATTTATTTTAAAATATACTCAGTTCTACTTGTTTCATTACTGTGCTCCTGCTCAGAATGTGCTGTAATGGGAAGCAGTGACAAACGACAACTCTTTGATCTAAGAGGCTTGTCACAACAAGACTCATTTAAAATTGTATTAACCAACCCAACCACGACTTTCTGAACTTGGGGTTCTGGAGCAGGGTATAAATCTAATGTAGGTAAAGGGTAAAATAATTTACAAAGTCACCTCTTGGTCATATTCTCTAAAATATCTTGGGGTCAATGCATTTCAAAAAGGAATGCATCAGCATAACTTTACACAGAAAGGAGCCTTTTGAGGGAAAAAAAACCAAAACCCAAACCACCAACAACCTGATGGGAAATTTATTTGTGGCTGGAACTCTCTGCAAAAAGTATTAAAATAGGAAGAAAACTAACTTGTTGGACTTGTTGTGTGACACTTCAAAGACCTAGACATATCAGCATAGCACTTGTCTAGCCAAAGTGCTGGCTGGTTGGCAGGCCGCCAATGCCAATTTGGTGGTGAAAGATGCTTAAAGGAGAGAGAAGATGGGAAAAAAATGGAGGCAGCAGCATGGGAGACACTGTATGCTAGGGAGAAGAATGGGATGGGGCAGCACTCTGAGACTCAGTGATGCTTCGGCAGTGCCACAACTCTGGTTTGCTAATGGCTATATTATGTTTTTGAAATGACAATAGGTTCTCTTAAATAAGGTGAGCAGGATGTAAAGATTTATTAGAAAGGAGCATAGTGTCTAATTTGCAAAGAATCAAGCATCTGACAGATTGCTATTTTTGAATTGCCTGTGACGGATTCATCGAAATAAATGAGGACTTGGAGAGCAGCTTTCCTACATGCCCAGCTTGAATTAGAATCTGCAAGACCAGCCTCAAGCCTGACTGATACCTAGAAATAAGCACTACATGTCTTCTTATTTTGGCTTCAGCTATTTGTGGGAGAAATCAAGCCACTTTACAATATAAAACAAATGGCAATTTGTTTCTCCTTTCAGTTTGGACTGAAACCCCCAGTTTATAGAGCATAGCAGGGTTTATCAATTACTGCATTTATCATTTTTATGTTTTTAGAATAGCTCCTGGTTTGCTTTTTGTTTTTTTGGTTTTTTTTTCTTATCCTTTAACAAAAGTAACAGAAAGAGCCTTTACTAGTATTTTCTAGATGTTCAGCTTGCAAAGCTGTGTATAATACCTTGCTTTCCACCACTGGAGACTCGATCGTCAATGTAGCCACTGAAACCAGTGGAATTCTATGATTATTTTAAGGGATACCGAATCTGGGTTTAGTTTTCTCAAGCATGTACCTGTGGTGATGGTACAGGTTTCTGTGGAGGTCTGTCCATTATTGGTCTTCCTTGTTTAGGTATGAATCTAGTCAGAGAAGTATATTTTGGAAATGAATTGCTTCTAACCATGTAAGATAAAAAATACACGTGTTGCAGCTCGCTACCTGGTAACATAGAAAATACTGGCCAAACATGGTGAAAATGAGGGTCTCGTGGCCATTGTCAAGATAGGCTCTTTTTCCTCTTTTTTTTTTTTTTTAATTTTTTAATTTATTTATTTATTTATTTTAGATACACAAAAGACATGCATGCACACACACTGGTTTCCCAAAAATACAGTTATCTGACACAGTTTTATTAGTTTTCCTAGAACAGTCTGAAAAGTAGGTGGGAATAAAAGCATAACATGAGGAGCAGGCCCGGCTGAGCTTGGGCCATCCCAGGCAACGCAATCAAAGACAAGCGTAAAGAACTCAAATAAAGCAACTGGCTTTCGATGAAATAACCTCTCTCCTCCTTGTTTACCAACTTGGTTCTGGCATTTAAAATGTGTTCGTGATTGGATTGTTCAGAGCCAGAGAGAAACTTCTCTGTGTAGTGTTGGGGAGTAGCTAGCAGTACAAGGCCAGGATGCTGCAGAGTATCTCTGGCCTGAAGCAAAGTTCTGAGTGAGCAGAACAGTATGTATGTTATCAGGTCCGCGTGACCTTGTGGCTGAACACTAGATGAAAACAGGAGGCTGAACATCTGTGCCTGGACCCTCAGATAGGTTGTAACCAAGCCATAACAGAAGATACTAACCTACGTAATGCCTAACCAATCACTACTTGCAAAAACAAGATGTTATCCAATCGTGTACTGACACTCAAATTGCTGTAATGTAACTAAAAAGTATAAAATCATATGCAGTTCCTGCAAGTAGTTGAGACAATAAAAGGTAGCTCACTCCCTTCGGTCTCCCAGCATCTTCTTTTCCGACAGTGTAGAGTTACTTTACTTTGAGCATGGACAATTTCACGGTGCCGTTGCTGCAACCAGAGCTTTAGGACCCGCTCCATCTCCCAGTGAACTCAGCAGGGGTCTCACCGTTGACTGGGGCTGGGGCTGGATCAGGCCTTGGATGAGGCTGTTGGAAAGGGCAGGTGGAGCAGTGAGCACTTGTTGTGTGGTGACGGCATTCATCTGGAAGAGTGGACAATGGCAGCCAAAGGTCTTTTGTCATCCAGCATATCTATGAGCCACCATCCTAACCCTATCCAACACTACTAATTTCATTCATCCATGTCACTCAAATACCCCAAAAATGAGTGTGGTAAAAACACCTTCATAACCATCTGTTGTTTGCATGGTGGCTTTCTGATTGTTCTGACTTAAAAAAACCCAAACAACCCAAACACAGCCACACCAGCAGATTGAAAATCTGTGGCAGACTGTGCAGACACAGACAATGTATGCCCTCCATACATCATCTTGCTCTGCAGCAAGGTCAGAGTAATGACTGTTTCCATTGCTGAAGGCATAAGAAAACTTCTGGAAAGAGTTTAACACATGTACGGGGTTGTACATTACTGCTTATATTTTCACAGAGTGAAATTAAACTTTGATTTTGATTAAGTTCTCAGAGAAAATGGAAGTTCTGGCAATTTTAAATAAACTATCCAATGAAACAGATTTCATTTCCAAGCTGAAAAATGGATGAATGTGACCCGCCAAGCTTGTATGAGAGGCTCAAGTAGCAGCTCATGCACCTGGGAGCTACTTTCTTAGTTTATATTCTTCTTGTAGTCCCCTCAGGGCCAATGCTTCTCCAGGTTAATAACATCCTTGGGGAAATGAGATTGTTATCCCTTGCAGAGCACTGTCCACAGTCTTCCTTCCACCTGGCAAACTTCTGAAGCAGGGAAGACACCCAAGGCAGAGAGAAAGAGTGGGAGTTTGAATGTATTCCAGGCAGCCCCATTACAAAGGGAGCCGTTCCTCAGCAAGGAGAGGAGGAAGCTCTCCTGCCCTTCTTCCCATAGCTGACCCAAGTGATTAGCTGGACTGGATGGACCCTGGGTATTGCCTTAAGGGAGCAGGTGGGAAATTGTCTTATGCTGTTTTGTTCAGTGTTTGTATTTGGTGATGGGTGTCTTGTAATGAGCCTGAGATTCACAAATGGCCAAACCCAAGTTGTAAGTATGACCCAGTCTCACAGTGCCTCTGGAGTTTTATAGTGGTATCCGGTCTTGCTCATGTACTAAGGTGGTTTATTTTTCAATGTGATTACAGTAGCCACTTTCAATCTTGATCTTGAACTGCAGGTGTCACAATCTTGGAGGTCTGCAGATATCCCAAGCATGCCCAGGTGTAGGTGTTTTTATTTCATTCATTACAAAGCTGTCTGTTGTTCAAAACATTCACTGAATTTTAGACTCAGGGTCCTAGAAGTGGTCAAAACCCACCTGTATGTTTGAGCACAAGTGTACTTTGTCTCCTTCCCATAGGGGGCCAACCAGCATCTCAGCATAAGGATACCACTTCCATGCACTTTCAAACGACATAATCTAGGTGTCATCATGGACACTGTTGGGCTTTAACCCAGCAAGCAGCTAAAACAACCACACAGCTGCTCTCTTGCTGCCCCTTTCCCAAGAGAGATGGTGAAGAGAGCAGGAAAAAAAAAGTTAAAACTCATGGGTTGAGATAAAGACAGTTTAATAGGACAGAAAAGGAAGATAATAACAATAATAGTGATGGTGATGATGATGATGAAGAAAGAATATACAAAACAAGTGATGCACAGTTGTTCACCACTCAACTAGTTCACAAGCTGTCTTCACAGCCCTAGAAAGCTTCCCCCAGTCTATATACTGATTATGATGTCATATGGTGTAGAATATCTCTTTGGCCAGTCTGTGTCAGCTGTCCTGGCTGTGTCCCCTCGCAGATTCTTGTGCACCCCCAGCCTTCTTGCTGATGGGGCAGTATGTGAAGCTGAAAAGTCCTTGGCTTGATGTAAACATTGCCTAGCAACAACCAAAATATCAGTGCGTTACCAACATTATTCTCATCCTAAATCCAAAACTACTAGGAAGAAAATTAACTATCCCAGATGAAACTAGGACATCACTGAGGGCACAGTTGGCAAAAAACCCCAAACCCTCACACCATAGAAATATGTTCTCCCAAGTAATTTGAAAATTGAAAAGTCTTGGAGAATTACCACTTCTAGCCTTGGCAGCCAAGGCAGAGCAGAGTCCGGGGCAAGCCTCAGTTCTTGTCTGCTGTGCAAGTCGTTCGGTGCCTCAGGGCTTCAGTACCCCCAGTTGCAGAAAGGAGTACAAATCTGCAGATGACTTCGTGGACTAAAAGCAGTGCGTGTACAATATGAACTGTAACTTAGCAAAGGGCTCACCCAGGATAGAATGGTATTAATATGGCTTTAAATAAGATATATCACAGAATCGTGGAATTGTTGAGGTCAAAAAAGACCTGTGGAGGCCATCTGGTCCGATCCTCATGCTCAGGCAGGGCCACCTAAAGCTATAATGCCCAGGACCGTGTCCAGATCGCTTTTGAATATATCTAGGGTGGGAGACTCCAAAACCTTTAGATACCAACCTGTATATGTATGATCTCAGGGTATTCCCAATCAGCCGCAGTAAGTTTTGAATTCCTTCCATAATTTCCACCTATTTACCAATGCAAACCATATGTTATATACATATATTTGTATAGGTGGTGTATGTACATATACAGTACACACATATATATACATAAAATCTTTGAAACATCTGGATAGAGCATTATCCAAACACATGCTTTTCAAGTCCGTACGCAGCCAGCCAGCCAGCTTGCTGACGGCCTGAATCAAACCATGATCTTCCCAGACAATTCTGTCTGCAGCTGTAAGGTGTTCCCTGGGCTACTTACAAGCTGCCAGGTCCTGTAGGAAAACTGCTTATCTGCTGAGAAAATATTACCAGCAGTTTCTCGGAGAGAGCTCCAAGTTTCTTGGAGCGGTGGCTAAATTACAGTTGTAGGTAATAAAAAGAGATGAGAAGAAGGAAAGAAAAGACACCAACTAGCTGAATTCTGTCTCATTTCTTTCCTCTCCTGTTTCTGCACTTGGTAAAAGAAGCAGGAGTGTAACAGCCATGGTGGCATAAGGCATCTTTGTGTTTTCTGGGGCTGATGCCATTTAGAAAATAGAGAGTGAGTAACCACCTAGAGTAGCTGAGAGCTGCTCTGTCGCCTTCTGCACCTTTGTCTTTTACAGGCAACACCTGTGAGCAGTGGCATGGTCTCTGTGGCCTGAGGTGACCTTGTATCTCCCCTCCTGCCTTTTATTTTTTTTGTTCTGGATAAAGTTACAATTAACTTGCATCAAAGAGGACATCGAGGTACCTTCTCTTCCTGCTCTGGGAGGAATTAACAGCAGCACAGAAGCCCCTTATCCCCATCCCATCCACCAGCTGTAGCCCCAGGAGCTTCAGCAGCCCCTTCCGATCCCTCCTCTCATCCCCTTCCCTTTGCACCCTTGCTTGGCCTCATGCCAGCAAGGAACACATCCCTGTGGAGGTACCAAAGAGATGTACTTGCATCTGTGTTGCCTTGTGGTGTAAGGGGCTGCCTGTCTGGGATGCTCAAGGAGGAGAACAGAGAGCAGACGCGTGAACCATGGAGAAGGCAGCCAAGACGCGCTGCCCCTCGCGCTGCTCTTCCTTTGTCAGGCACATGTGTACAAGTAAACACCCACGCATGGGCTACCAGTGGAACTGTTTTTCCTGTTGGAGTAATCATGGCTACTCCATTTATAACTGCACATGTGTGCGGCTTACTCCTGGCAGATCATTTGGTGATCTCAAAGCTATCAGGTTACTAAAAATACCCCCTTCAGCCCGCTCTTTGATTACTGAGCTGTTCCCCATCATGTCACAGAAAGGTGAAGTACATTTGATAGCAGTTGTCTGATGGGAAGGAGTCTGCACACAGAGCTCTCTGTTCATTATGCAAGTGTGGTAAACTCCCCAAGATATTGTAAAAAGAGCATTTTGGAGAGGCTGCCTCCATTGTGAACCCAGGGGCCGGCAGCTGTTTCTGCTTTCACGTTGGTCTCTTACTTTCCCAGATCTGTAGGAAGCTAAGGTGGTCAGAGCGATTGGCCCGTTGGTGACTCTGCATTGACATGTATATGGGGAGTGGAATTTTCTTCTGAGCAGCGTTGTGAGTGAAGTGTGAGCTAGTGTGGGGTGAATGGAGCAGCCTGGAAGGACAGGGAAGGGGTGAAATTCATACAGATTCCTCAGGTCACACCAGATGTGCCCCATGGATTTTAATATTTCCACATGGGTCACAGAGAGACCCAAGCAGTGGAGAGGAGCTAATATTTCACTCACAGAGTATGAAACAGATAGTTTTTCTACCTATTGTCTATTTTTATTGTTGTATATAATGAATATTGACGGTAGCTTGGCTACTGCTTCCTGATGGAGTCACCACAATAGGTTCCACATTCCTATGAGATAATGCCTCCAAGGAATACAGGGGAAGGTGAGGAGGAGTAGGGGTGTCTGTGTGTAAAGGATCCTCTACAACATGCTTCAGCACTCACAGGCTCTTTCCTCCCCTGCACGTCAAAATTGGGAAATCAAGAACTCAAGAGAAGTGCAATGTAATTGCTCACCTTCTTTCATGGTCAGCCATTACCAAACTTGTATTAATCACCTCATTCCTGTCTGGCACGAGTCTGTAGCTATTTATGAGCTTCCCAATCTTTCTTTTACTTGCTTATACTTAGTTTTGGGTGTCTTGTCAGCATGGAAGTTTGTTCTGAAGCGTTACGTATTCCTTAATTGCTGGAGAAATGCCCTAGATGTAAGCACTGGGAATGCTTTAGGGCATGTTAGGCAGGATACCTTGTATCCCAGGAGCAGAGATACACACCATAGTCCTTAAATAAAGCATGATGATTAGCCTACATTTTGCCAACTCAAACAATGATGTTGATGGTGAAATTATTGATTCCTTTACTTGCTTTTTCAGTTTTCAAGCACACCTCTGCCACCAAGTACGTCGTTCCAGGTTTTGTTTGGGTTTTTAGAGTTGAGTATTTTCCTTGGCCATTAGTGGCAATTTCACTCTTGGTTTCAACAGAAGTGGGGTAGGTAGTAGGGCTAGTGACAAATCCTTTATAGTTCAGTGTGAAAGCAAGTGCAAACAGCTAAAAGAAATGTCTTAATAAAGTTAATTTGCATGTTGAAACTTCCATTGCATAAATGTGCCATTAATATCATTAATATCTTCAGGAGATAAGATGCAATGAACTTCTTTGAAGATGAATTGCTCAACTCACCCCTGGCATAACTTCAGTGGAATCTCACCCACCTCTGACAGTGATTTATTTCGTCTGGGAGTCCAAGATGTCTATCTTTCCAAATCCACGCAATCCAACATCAGAGAACTCAGAAGCAGGACTCGCAAGTTCCAGTACTAGCTCAGCCATGAACTAGCATTGCTCTGGTTATCTCTTTCATTTCTATGGGCCTTGGCTTAATCATAAATCTCACAGGCATACTTATTTCTTGCAAAACATTTCTGAATCTCACTTTGAAAGGTGTACTCAGGAAAAATTTAAATTACCACAAATTAAATACTTCTAAAATAGTTTGCAAATAGAGAATATTCATTCTCACTAAAAGGAACGGAGGAGATGTTCCCTGAGGCTGTTGTAGACATTTTTGGTTGTGTCTAATATGATGGACTAGCAAAGAAATATTCTTAGGGTGTTTGTTTGCAAGAGAGAGAGGTCCTGTCCTCAACTTTCTCTGGTGTTTGTTGGTGCTTGTTTGTGTGTTCAAAACTTGGAAGTGTTCACTTCTGTTGTAGGAGAAGTGGCATTAGTTCAGGCTTGAGCATGAGGCGTGATCGGCAGCATTTGTTGCATTTGGCATGAAAAAAAATGTAGATACACTATTTTTAGGAAAAATG
The DNA here is from genome assembly GCA_013399135.1 of Heliornis fulica. Classification (NCBI taxonomy): domain Eukaryota; kingdom Metazoa; phylum Chordata; class Aves; order Gruiformes; family Heliornithidae; genus Heliornis; species Heliornis fulica. The sequence goes on along the minus strand of VXBZ01001803.1, from coordinate 57,023 downwards.
TCAACACTGTAATGTAACCCTTTATGTTAAGTGAACAATTTGGTACACTGACATGCCTCCTTGATTCTGACTAGGAGCTGTTTTGGGGCTGAAGTTACTTTAATTGTTCATTTTCAAAGTCCTACCTTTTTATGCATGCTTTGCATCTCGCCTCCAAGAAGCTATGAATAATAAGAGTGGGAATGGAGGCACATTTCCACAGTCTATGTTTCAAGGAAATTTGCCTGCATTTACAGTGGTGCAGCACAGGCTTTGAAGAATGAATGGAGCCTTTTGTGGTCCTTTGCTTTCGTACCATCAATCCTTTTTCATACCTTGATTTTTTAAGGCTTTGGTGTCTTTTTCTTCCTGTGATAACTCTGAGGGATCCCTGGTCTAGTCTGACCTCTTACTTAATGGTAGGCTTTTAATTAAGACTGCAGTCACTTGCTGCTGAAGTTGAAAAAAACATGGTTTAGCTACAAGTTCTCAGACACTTGGACAGGGCAGAGGTGACCCAAAACACTCATTGGAAAAAAATATTTTATTATAAAGATCTCAGGATGTAAGATCCTTATAGTGATGGTGACAGTTAACACAGTTACAGAGGTGTGCTAACAGGAGAAGTTTTATTAGCTTTTTGTAAAGAAATATTTATCTGCTGTTGAAGGACACTGGGTAAATAGATGCAGCTGAAAAAACACTAAGCAGAATGGGGTAAGGTTTATCATACAAACTAAATTATTTTCTTCTGTTGCTATTTATCTTTTGCTTATATTAGAGTTAAAATTCTTAATCTATATATTAATATGCGTCTGTTCATATATGTGTTTGTGTGTGTGTAAATATATATATGCACACACACACACCTCTCTGTCTATATGTATATACATATATCTATGCCAAATCCTTTTATGTCTAAACTGCAGATTGTGTCAAAAGATTAAACAGCATGGGTTTGTAAAACTAAAATAAAACATCTGTTTGGAAAGACCCTGGCATTGCAGGAACTTTTTGCAGGCTGTATCTGCATTTGATGAGCATTAACCCACATAAGCTTTTATAAAGGTTTCAACCCCATCTCATCACATACACTGAGAAACTGAAACTGAAGTATCTGTTGTACTTAACCAAAGGCTTCTCCTGAAATGCAGTTGGTAACATTTGCGTAATGTTCTCTATGGTAATCTGCTGTTGTCACTGGTTGGTGAGTTTTCTGAGCTGTCTTAGCCAGGTCCCTACTTCAGGATGAAATATGTTTTTCAAAAACTTCAACAAGAAATTATTAGTTTTCCACTATTTCTGTGAAGGGCAGGAGAAAAAGTCCACCTTACTTGTCAGAAGTTGCCCTCTGTGAATCAAGGGAAGAGGCCTGGGTCTAACACAGGGCATTTGGGGATCACAGTCCTTCTTGTGTTGAGGAACTACGCACCTTTAAAGACAATGAAATAATAAAGATGATAATTATGAAGATGATTAAATATTATTAAATAGATGGAAAAAGTGTCTCCATCCAAGGTGCCCAGAATCAGTGGGCATTTAAAAAACAATCTGTGTGATTTTTCCCAGTGTCAGTACCCAGCTTTCTGAGATGCATGACACTGTTTTGTCTGCAAGACATCATTGCTTCTCAGATGGCAACGATTCAAGACTCCATTCAGTTCTGTTTCCTGATGCACAGAAGATATATTTACCCACCCGGGACAATCGTTTTATGATCTACCAGGGAAAACCACTTGGTAAGTGCCACAGTTTCTCCCTGCTGCCAGTACGGATCGGTCGCCTGGTGCACTGATCAGCAGGAATTGAATAGTGCAGCGAGTGGACATCTGCCTCTACTCTGGAAATTGGATCACCTCATGTTACACCATCATCACAGAATCACAGACCGTTGTCTGGCTCCATCCTCCTGACACTCACCCTTAGCATATTTATAAACATTAATGAGGTCACCCCTCAGTCCTTTCTGGATTCCCCTCAGATTAGACAGCTCAGATTTGGATATTTGTCTGAGAGCAGGGTGAGGATGGAGAAGACTGTTGTCTTTTCATCCCCATACCAAAATCTGTCAAAGAAAAAGGAAGTTTTTTTTCACTCTTTTTCCTCGAGTAGAACCCAAAGCAGGAAAAGAGCAAATTGCCATTGTGAAAAATGTTACATTTTCAGTTACGCTTGTCCTTCAGTAAAAGGCATAAACTGCAAAGTGTGATGGATCGAATTCTGAGAGAGATGCTTTTAGAAGAATAGAGACCTAAAAGGATACCATATCAATCTACATGTGCAGGTGGGGGTCCTTTAATGACATTAAAGAGACGAATTATTGCACAAGGTTTCCAATTCTTGTCCTCTTATCCCCACGTTCGTGTCCCCTCCACCATGCAGACTAAACAATCAAAGTACAAAATTGCTGATTTTTAATTTTAGGCCCACTCTTTTCCCATATGCTTTGTGTTTTGGTTAGGCCACTGGCTAAGACTTTAGAGACTGCTTATTAGCATCCATGTGGATGTAATTTAACTGTCTTTTCTTCCAGTCATGCTTTTATTTGAAATTTTAAAAGATAGAACTACAGTGCTAAAAGGAAACAAAGAAAAACATTTTAACGCCTGATTCCTTTCAGAAAAGACTTATTCTATGAAATGGTGAACCACTGTGCAAAATAAATCAGTCTGCTAAAGAACAAGAATTGAAAAGGAGAACCAATAAATAATAGCAAGTATTGGTGTCCAGCAGATACCAATGCACTGGCCGGATACCACAGACAAATTTTGGCTCCATTCTGGCAAGTGCTCTTGTTCTCAAATAATCTTATCTATATGGGGAACATCTATACCCGTGTCTGAAGGACGTGGGTCTTTGTGAATAACACTGCTGTGTGGAGTGAACTCATAATCCATCTCACTGTTAGAGCTGTAGGCAAGTGGCACTAAAGCACTACATTAAATTAAATCAGATTAAAATGTTCTTGTAATAACCTTAAGGAGTCGGTAAGAATTATGATGTACATACAGGAAAAGATGAGGCACGACGTATATTTTCATGCATGTGCTCTGTAGGTCAGGCAGCTAAATCAATTTTGACTGAGGTCTATTTCTTTGTCTTTGTTAAGCATATTAGATCCAACTGTAGTATATGTGCTTTTTTTTTTTTTTTTTTGAAATGATGCAAGATTCCATATCCACATGGTCTATTTGTGTTGAAATCTCATCGTATGTAAATTTGTAAACATATTTCCTTCCTGGAAGCTCCTAACATTGTGCATAAGTTCATCAATTTCCCTGATAACCATTTCTGACACAGCACGTACTTGGCATGCAGCAGATGCACATGGAGCATTCACAGATGCCAGTGTCAGCAGGATGGGTTTGCCCTGACTTACAGGGCTTTCGGGCTGTGGGGAGACCATCATGCTGTGTTGTGGTGGAAGGGGCAGAACTGTGCCTCTCTGCAGGTGACCGGCAGTCCCCTCTGGGCACCCTCCTGGGGACCCCTGCCAGGGACTGACTGCCCCTCTTGGGTGGCTGCTGGCATTCCTGCGGCTAGGACAAACACACCCTCATGATAGGAGCTGGGATGTCCCAACCTTCCAGGAGATGGGGTCTGTAATTTATTGTGCAGGTGCTGAAAGATCCGAGCTGGATTTTCCACTTTTGGTTTTCTTCCCGTCTGGGAGAGCAGCTGCTTCTTCTGGTCACCATGCCTGCTCTCTGGTCAACCAGTGATCCTGAGCAGGGAACTGATCTACCAAAAAAAATAACCACTGTTCAGCCCAGGAATTTTTTAGCACAAAGATGTGCCTATGCCAGCTCCAGGAGAATTAGGAAGGACTGGCCAAGGATTATGAGGTGAGGCTAAAGTCCCTTGGTTTGTTCAGCCTGGGGAAGAGGAGATTGAGAGGACACCTCATCACAGTCTAAGGCTTCCTGACGAGAGGGAACGAAGGGGCAGGTGCCAATCTCCTCTCCTTGGTGAGGAGATTGATAGAACCAACCAGTGATAGAACCTGAGGGAACGGTATATAACTGAGACAAGGGAGGCTTAGGCTAGACATTAGGAAGAGGTTCTTCACTGAGAGGGTGGTCGGGCACTGGAACAGGATCACCAGGGAAGCTGTCACAACACCCAGCTTGACTGAGTCCAGAAGCATCTGGATGATACACTCAGTCCCATGCTCTGACTTGGCTGGTCATGTGTGGAGTTGGACTAGATGATCCTTATGGATCCTTTCCAACTCAGGAGATTCTGTGATTCTCTTTTTCTATGACTAGGTGGTACCCCAAGGAGCATACACCTTGGAAAAAGGCATGAGGGATGCAGAGCACCATGAGTCTGGGACCACAGGGCCATCCAGGTGGAATGGACTAACATCCAAAGCCAGGGTTGTTGTCTGACTGTTTCTGCTCTAGGACACTGGATGTGTGATGGATGAAATGAAGCAGATTTAGTTTCAGTACTTTGCTTATTTAAATGTGAAAAAATGGCATAATTTAAATTGCATTTTAGACAATATTTGGTTGACTTCTTTGTTCTCTCATCAGTTTTCCAGACTGATGGAAACTGATGGAACAGAGGGAGGACCTGGAGTTTACATGTGCTTCTAAATTAGCACATGTCAAAGCTTTTAAAAAATAATAATAAAAGAAATCAGTTGGAATTGTTTAAAAAACACAATTATCAAGCCTCTTTAATTGAGAAAATGCCTGCCATCCCACTGACCGAATGATACAATGGTTTGGTGACAGTTTCAGAAATGAAACCCAGAAAATTTAGGTCTTCATGTCAAGCAGGCCACATTGCCCCATTCTTCTTCCAAGTGTAGCCAATTCCTAGTGCAGGATTTCTCACTGGCGTGGAAGGCTATTTTGAGACTCTTCTGAAAGACAAAGTTGAGATGAGTCCAGGATGTTACTGACCCTTTTTGACTGAATATTTATTTATTTGAAATATTTATTTTTTTAATATTTATTAAGCAAGTCCAGAGGATTTGTAGCTTGACTGTCAAATGTAGCAAGCGGGACTTTTGTTGGATGTTCTCTTGTTGCTGCATTAGTGTTTATGCTTTCAGTGCATATAAAAACTGAAAAACTATTTTGAACAAATGGGGGAATTTTTGCATGGAATTAAGCAAGACAAAAAGTTCACAGGCCCTGAAATTTTAATAACAGTTAGACAAGCTCAAAAATATCTTCATTCATTCTGACAATCAAATATGTTACCCATTTCCTCCATAACATTGGAAGTTTTTTCTGTAAGAAGTTTTTGTTCTGCTTGTTTTATTTTCTTTTAGATTACCTTTCTTTACTCTGCAGGACAAGATAATCCAACATAGCTCTTGAAATATCATACAGGCATTTTTATAGGGCATCACTAAATCACATGACTTATCCTTGGTGCTGTCTCTAGGCACATCAAGGATAAGAGGGTTGTTAGGAGCAGTCAGCGTGTTTTTCCCAAGGGGAAGTCATGTTTGTCTGACCTAATAGCCTTTTATGAGGATATAACCATGTGGATGGATGATGGTAGGGCAGTGGATGTGGTTTTTCTGGATCTCAGTGAGGCATTTGACACTGTCTCCCACAGCATCCTAGTGGGCAAACTGAGGCAGTGTGGCCTGGAGGGTAGAGTAATGAGGTGGAATGAGAACTGGTTGAAGGGAAGAAGTCAGAGAGTTGTCATTAACAGGGCAGAGTCTGGCTGGAGGCCTGTAACTAGTGGAGTCCTTCAAGGGTTGGTACTGGGACCGGTATTGTTCAGTGTATTCATTGATGACCTGGATNTGAGCCAGCAATGTGCCCTCATGGTCAAGAGGGCCAATGGCATCCTGGTGTGTATTAGATGGGGTGTGACTATTAGGTCAAGAGAGGTCCTTCTCCCTCTCTACTCTGCCCTGGTGAGACCTCACCTGGAGTATTGTGTCCAGTTCTGGGCTCCTCAGTTCCAGAAGGGCACAGGACCCCTTGAAGGAGCCCAGCATGAGGCTACCAAGATAATGAAGGGAGTGGAACATCTTCCTTATGAGGACAGGCTGAGGGAGCTGGGTCTCTTCAGCTTGGAGAAGAGGAGACTGAGGGGTGATCTCATTAATGTTTATGAATATGTAAAGGGTGAGTGTCAGGAGGATGGAGCCAGGCTCTTCTCAGTGATGGCCAGTGATAGGAGAAGGGGCAATGGGTCCAAGCTGGAACAGAGGAAGTTCCATGTGAATGTAAGAAAAAACTTCTTCACAGTAAGGGTGACGGATTACTGGCACAGGCTGCCCAGAGAGGTTGTGGAGTCTCCTTCTCTGGAGACATTCAAAACCAATCTGGATGTGTTCCCATGTGATTTAATCTAGGTGATCCTGCTCTGTCAGGGGGGTTGGACTATATGATCTTTATAGGTCCTTCCAACTCCTAACGTTCTGTGATTCTGTGATCACTGAAGCAGGATTATTTTACAGTTCTGGATTTCTTTAAACTTTGAAATATCTCTTTTTAGCGTTACATTTACTGGTCAGGTTCAACACAACCTATCCTTCCCTTATTCTATTCTGACACATCATGCCAATTGAGTGCCTGTAACATGGGGAATCAGATATTCTGTGGATTAATTTATCAGTTTTTTATACATCTTCTGTATGTTGCAGTGTAAATACCAAAATGCGATCATGTATGTGCAGCTCCCCTTGTCTTCAGTATTGGTGCAGTTCCTTATCAATGGCTGGGATGTTCCTCGAATGACTCCGTGGAAGACCTATCTCCAGAAAGGTCATGTTCTGTGGTAAAGATGAAGGGAAGAAATGTTAGAAAAAGGGTGTCTGAAGCAACTTATTCTCACAGGAATAGTGTTAGCTGGTCACTTGGATACAAGAGAGCTGGGATGCTAGCAAAAATCTGTCACTAAAATGAGTTTTCAGCATCAGAGTTGGAAAATAGTCATGTAAGAATGGCAGTGCTGGTTAGCCTAGGCACCCATTTAATCCAAAGTCCCCTCTTGGCAAGACATGGATGTCTAAATAAAAGAAGAACTTAGTGCTTACTGAGTGGTACTCACCTGGTATGTTCTTCTGCCAGCCAGAGATCTGGTGCTCAAAGCATCTCTGGGCTGGAAGCTGTGTCAGTAAAATGCAGCATCCCTCTGCAAACCTTTGTTTTGTGAATTTGTCTGGCTGTTTTTTAAAGCTGCTGGTACCCACAACATCTCAAGGCAAAGTACTCCAGAGCATAATAACATGTTGGGTGAAGAGCTGCTGCCTTTCCCTTGTTTTCAACCTGCTATATTCTCTCTTGGTGTTACGCCCACAGTTCCTGCCTGGAGGGGACAGTGCTCCCATTGTGCCCAGCCTGCTCCCCCACCACCCCTTCCCTCTCTGCTGACACATGGGTGTGATTTATGGACCTCTGTCGTTTTCCTGCTCAGTCCTTTCATTTCCAGCCTATTCTGTTTAGTGATTCCTGGTTGTGAAAAACCGTTCCACACCTTTGATCATCCCATGACCTTTCCCTGAACCTTCCCCAGTTCAAATATATATGCTTTCTGAGGACAGAGGAGCTCCACAAGGTGCAGGCACAAGAGAAATGCACACGGTTGTGTAATAATAACTTGTTTCAGTCTTTTCTTTAAAAGCTCCCCTCTTTGATTTTCCTTACTGATAGTTTCTTGATACCAAACCTGTATTATGTGAAGAAAAGCTGCCCAGAGGATTGTTGTCTAGAGGTGCAATTGACTTAGAGGCCATCATTTTAGGCTAGACTGGCCTAGATGAATAGCACTAATCTAAAAAAAAACCCAAAACCCAGAAAAAATAATTGTTTGCTCTAAGAAAAACAGATTGGGATGATATTTTTAAAAAAAATCCAGAATGAAAATAAACATTTTTCACAGAATCACAGAATAACTAGGTTGGAAAAGACCATTAAGATGATCAAGTCCAACCATCCCTGTCCTCTCCTAAATCACATCCCTGAGCACCTCATCTACCCATCTGTTAAATACATCCAGGGATGGTGACTCAACTACGCCCCTGGGCAGCCTGTTCCACACCACAACAACTCTTTTGGTGAAGAATTCCTTCCTAACATTTAATTTGAACCTGTGGTTTGAGGCCTTGTCCTAACATCTCATCACCCACCTCTCTACAACCTCCTTTCAGGTAATTATATTTTTAGGGCAATTCATTCAAATTTTCTTTTCACACCTTTTTTTTGAAAACTTTTTTTGTGAAAACTTTTGTAATTTTTTTTTTAGTTTTTAAAGAAAAGTTCAGGAGAGAAACATTCAGAGAGATGATTCAGGATGTTCCAGGCCTTAAAACTTAGATTCAGGCCTTGCAAAAGACTTTGAACTAACGAAATAAAGTGAATCTGGAAGATCATAAAAGGCCTTTGCAAGATTATGCTATGTGAATTTGTGGGACCTCTCTGAGTATGTCCATGGAGTGGTCAGTGGATCAAGAAAATCGAGTTGACCTGATTTATTTAGACTTTGAAAGACCTTTGACAGCAACTATTAAAAAATTGAATGGTTGCTGGGAAATGTCAAAGAGCTGTTACTCCTGAAAATGTGACAAGGAATCAATTTCCAGCAGTGACGGGTTTTCATTCTTGCAAAACCCTAAGAGCAGGCAGGGTCTGACAAGTTTCACAGTTAGGGCCAATGTTTAGTGTATACACCAATACCTTGGAACTGGCGGTGAGCCCAGAGGCAGCAAGCCATCAGATGGCCCCCAAATAATTTGGGTTAGTCGAGGTGAAAGAAGTGGGTAGGAAGACAAAAACAGAAAAATTTGGTGAACCTAAAGAAATCCAGGTAATGGATTTCTCCTTGGAAATGAAGAGCAGTTTTGCTAAATGCAATTAAAATGCAGTAGTAGTTATAAAAACAATAGATTAAATGCAGTGCAAATGTATGGAAGTGCTCTGTGCACTGCAGACAGTGCTACCTTAAAAGGAATTCAAGAGAAAAAGTGAAAAAAACCCTCTACTCAGCATACAACTACTAAACTGCTACAAGGAGTATATGCAGTAGGGGAAAGTCCTACCTGCACGAGAAATAGAAACTATTCAGGTAGTCAAATCACTCCTTTTGAATTTAAGAAGTTGCTGAACCACACAGGTTTGAAAGACAAAACATTCATAAAGCATGTAATTTTGAAGATGCCACTTCCCTTTGTGAAATTATAGTCTTAGTAATGTAAATGTTCTGACTGGCCAAAACCCCCACTTTGACTAAATTAGGTTAATTGTCTCTATAAGATATTTGGAGATTATAAAGATAACTCTCGTTTGATGTACCGATACTACCAGTAAATTAGAAAAATTTCTCATATCGCAGGCTCAGTTTATTTAAGACTCGTGGAATAGTTTCTATTTCATAACTGACCAGTGTAGCAATATAATCCTGCTTCTTGCAGAGTTAGGAGACCAAGTAAATTTTTTTTTCCATTGTGTATTTCTTCCTTGTACAAACATTTGAGATAGTAAAACCCAACATCATAAATATCCAGGAAAAAAAAAATGTAGAAGAGCAAAAAACTAGCTGGGAAACAGAAAGCAGATCAAATGTTTGAAACTTCTTTTTTCTTCACCCCACTCAATATTCACTGTTGTATGTTAGGCACAGAGGCAGCTTTGCTCCTTTGGGCAGGCAATACTTTTCACCTGGAGAATTCCAAGCCCTTTTGCAAACATTCACGTGATAAATAAACTTCGATTCAGCAGTATGTTGCTGTTGTCTGCACTGCGCTTGCCTGTGTTGCGAAGCAGGCAGGGCGTACCGATTTGAAGCGATCTCCCTTGGTTTTGGTAGCATGGTGATTGGTATTCTATAAAAGGGGCAAAATAAATGCTAGAAATGGAATTTGACCAGCAGGCGTGAGTTGACAGTGAAGAACATCCTGGGTCTTTTTGTCAGTGCAAATGGCAAGGGGCAGCATTTCAGCCAGACCCTCTGAGTGACTCACTGGGTCACGGAGGGGCTGGGGAGAAGGCACACAAGGCTGCGGCATTTGGATGAGAAGTTGCTCAGAAGTCCTGCAGTACTGTAGAGACCCCCTTCCAGCTGTTACAGACCCCCTTAATACAGGAGGAGGCGTGTAAGGCACTGGAGAGCAGTCAACGTGGATCGCGCATGGGGCACTGAGTGAACTGTTGTCTGACTGTCTTTCTTTTCCTTTCTCCTTCTTCTGCTCAGGTAGATTTGCTTGAATTGAATGGATTCCATTGTCGGTTTTCAGGGTTGATGCAGTATCTTGCCTCACATCTTGATTGACTTTTCACTCCGTGCTTTTTGCTCTGCAGCTGCTCACAATTCTTTACTGTAAGTTGTCACAGATGTAGACTTTGACTCACATGCTTGCAAAGTGAATCAGTGGCAACATCTGTTCCCCCAGAGGGATGGGTGCACCAGCCTCAAACCACCCACAGCGTCAGTGCCTATGGAAGTTGGTATTTCCTGGCTTTCATTCTGGTAAGCGCATTCATTAATGAGGAAAAAAAATATTTAAAAATCATTCCATGCTTCTGTGCTTTTATGCACAGGTGTGAAGATCTCTCCTGTGTTCAGAAAGAGAGGCTCAGAGAGAGGGAATCATGTGGCATCGCTACAAGTGTGCATCTGAAAGTTTTGGTTCAATCTGTGGTTCCCTAGATGGTTGTCACAGTCAGAGGTGGCATTTTTTTTCGTATGTGGCAGATGGCCCAACACCCTATGAGGAATTACTTACTCTTAAAACAAACAAAAAAGGATGAACATCCCAGAGCTGACCTGTACAGGTGTTCTGTGCAGAAGTGAATGTGGATCCTTGTACGATCCTACCAATCTGCAGTGGCATCACAGTGGAATTTTGGGCAGTTCAGAAGAGGAGATACCAAGAAGTGTAGGGTATGCATGTGGCCAATTAGGCATTAGTTTCAGTCCTAAATCATGACCCAAGTCTGTAGTTCTTCTGCAGTTAGCTGTGCATTCCCCTTTAAAGACTGTCTCTGAAAAGGATCATATTGCTGAAAAGTCTCCAACTTCAATGGTAAAATGGAGAGAAGCCAGAGATGAACAGCCACAGGGTTAGAGGCAGAGGAACTGGTTTATGAAGAAGTATTAAAAATGAAGGGAGCTTTGCCAGGGTGGCTTAGTTTCCCTTACCCACTATTAGTGACACAAGGAACATTGCAGACTGTGGGCGAAGGGATTGTGAAAGACTTGTGGCAAGGTGTGGTTTCACATCCTCTTTGTGGCCGTATTCAGCATCCTATGTGGTGGTCAGCAGAAATGTCCCCTTGAGTCTGAGCAATCGCGGGTCATGGATGCAGGCTGGTCAGGGGGGCTGGTCAGGGGTGCAGCCATCTCATCCCACATGTGTTCAGAGCATTTAATCTTTGTGTATGTGTAGTTTTAGGACAGGAGTGCATAACATCAGGACCATTTTTCTCCAGGACAAAATCCTTGTGTGGAAATACCTTTGTCTCTGGTGTCAGCACATACAGTATATGGACAGGCAGACTGAGATCTCTGTCCTTTGCTAGCAGCAGCTGTGCTGGGGCAATTGCAGAGGAGTTACCCTCTTACCAGACTCTTAGGACACCAGTTTACAAACAGGAGGTCATGATAATTAAGAGGTAGCTTGATGGGGGCTTGACTGAAGGAGTTGGGTTTGCAAACATAGGTGGGGTCATGAGCCTGGAAGTGCACTGGGAAGTGAGGTCATGAGTGGAAAAATGCGGGAAATTCTGTCAGAATTGTGTTCTGTGCACAGTTGCCCTTGGCCTCTCTTACACACTCTCTTACACACTCTCATCACCATGTCTGTAATGCTCCTACAGAGGATTAAAAACCCCCTTCCTGATCCATGAGAATATTCACTTGAATCCCATTGCTTTGGTGCCGTTCAAAACACTTGCCAGCAGGCTAACAACAATCTCCTTTGTCAATGTGAGGAAAAACCTGGGAACTTTGTGATCAAATACTATTTCTCATTTTCATGAGAGCAACAGGAAAGGGTTGAGCCACAGGGGAGACATTTAGAGTCAAAGAATAGAACTTGCCTCAGCAAAGCTATAATGCATATACGCACACCAACCAGTGGAACTTAGACATCACAAAGTCTTGTAGCATCAGAGCAGCTTCTCTGTGAGAATAATCATGCATAAGACATGAGATTTAATAGCTATTTGTAATTGAAAAAAAAAGGCTATTTGTTTATATGTGCTATTGCCATGAATCCATAAGTTTTCTCAGCCTAAACACACAGAAAGTCAAATAATCTCTCACCTTTTCCTTTGGAACTGTGTTAATAGAGAAACTCTCATAATAGCATCATGAGATGTTTAATTAATATCAAAGCATTAGAAAGGAAGATGGTTCATTGTTCTGTGAAAGCAATATAATAATTTTACATGATAGTTGATCCCCTCACTGTGCAATTTTTAAGGCAATATAGTTTATGCTTTATTAGGAACATTTTCCTGAATGTGCATTGAGATCCTTATCTGTACATGTTAACACTGTCGCTTTTTAAGGAGGCCTTAGAGGAAGTTTTGTGATCTTCAGGAGAAGCAAGTGAGATGCAGGATTTCCTTAGAACTGCATTTGTTCTATAAACAAAGTTCCTCTCTGTATCTCTGAAAGTTTCAATGCCACCTCTCAAGTAAGAATAATAGGAGTTTCTCAGAGTTTGCCAATTCTGAATAATTATTTTAATTGAAAATGTTGGGTTGTGTTCCCATTCCTACCCTGAAATATCTTGCAGGCACAGAGAAGAGGAATTATTTGTGGAATGCAGCATCAGCCAAGTCTCAACACACACGCTGGGAGGAATTGGCATAGGCTTACTTGATTTTGTGTGCAGGGGAGCATTGAAGGGTAGGAGTTTGGACTGGTTTTTCCTTTTTAATTCTTTTAATTAATGTTAAAGAACAGCAGATCCAAATTGATCATTACTTGCTTGTTTTTCACATTTCTCAAAGCCAGAATAACTGGGGCTGTCAGTGGCAGACAGTATCAGACAACCTCTTCCTCTCCTCTCCTCTCCTCTCCTCTCCTCTCCTTCCTATTTTCCTTTTTTTCACCTGGCTTACAATAATCATATTGTCTTCTACTTAGACATGCTTGGCACACCTTTTCCTGTTGCAGCAATTTGTTTTCATAGACTGGAGGTTTTATAGCAGCTGAGCAACTCAGATTGAGCAAATGCAACTGATTGTATCATGAGGGCTATGTGAAAAAAATATTTTCTTTCTCTGGTGACAGGCTTTAAAAATATGTATTTTGTGTTGGATTTAAATTAATCTACAATTTTTTTACCTATTTTTTTTGTCCCCCAAGAAGAATGACAACTACCAAAAATAAATTCCACGTTGAATGAAATATTCTGTTCAACCCAAAATGAAACATTTCATTTTCTAAGGGTTTGCAAGGAAAGCAAAGGAAACGAAGGGATAGATTCACAAAACTAGAAAAATAAAAAGAGGAGTTGGACACTTTTAACCTATTTCCAGAGAATTCTTCTGTTTTGTCACTTTCCAACAGTGTATAAATATTTATTGGAACACAGAAAACATCCCAGAGGAGTGTTCCAACTTGCAGGCTACCTACGCCTTCTCCTGTATCTATTTCCCTTGAAGATTTAAAAAAAAAAAAAGTTAACAAATAAGTAGACCAGAAGACAACACCTTCACTCCAATACCTACTCTGGTAAAGACAAAGGGTGAGTTTAAACATGCTTTCTGTGTACAGTGTATCCTCTAACCACTTCTGACACGTACAACTCAATTTTCCCATGCTACCAAGCCCCTGAATCAAAAGCTGTGAGTTTTAAGTCAGATCTCTGCAGCAAACAGTCACCTATGCTTGAAGAGCAGCATAGGTGGGAGGGATCTGGGAGTCCTGGGGGACGGCAGGATGTCCATGAGCCAGCAATGTGCCCTCCTAGTCGGGAAGGCCAATGGCATCCTGGGGTGTATTAGAAGGGGAGTGGCTAGTAAGTCAGGAGAGGTCATTCTCCCTCTCTACTCTGCCCTGGTGAGACCTCACCTGGAGTATTATGTCCAGTTCTGGGCCCCTCAGTTCCAGAAGGGCACAGGACCCCTTGAAAGATCCCAGCATGAGGCCACCAAGATAATGAAGGGAGTGGAACATCTTCCTTATGAGGACAGGCTGAGGGAGCTGGGTCTCTTCAGCTTGGAGAAGAGGAGACTGAGGGGTGATCTCATTAATGTTTATGAATATGTAAAGTGTGAGTGTCAGGAGGATGGAGCCAGGCTCTTCTCAGTGATGGCCAGTGATAGGAGAAGGGGCAATGGGTCCAAGCTGGAACAGAGGAAGTTCCATGTGAATGTAAGAAAAAACTTCACGGTGAGGGTGACAGAGCACGGGGAGGCTGCCCAGAGAGGTTGTGGAGTCTCCTTCTCTGGAGACATTCAAAACCAATCTGGATGTGTTCCCATGTGATTTAATCTAGGTGATCCTGCTGGGCAGGGGAGTTGGACTAGATGATATTTCGAGGTCCCTTCCGACTCCGAATGTGCTGAGATTCTGTGATTTTAGTGGGAGTCCTTGTCACTTCTGTTGAAGATCTACCCTGTATGGGATTTTTAGAAACTGAGACAACTCGAGTGTGTGAACAGGACTCCCTACCCCAGTGGGTTAGGATGCTCAGCTGACAGGTGGGAAACCTGCAGTCCTAAATTCTTTAGTAATTAATGAAATCAGTTAGCAGGGCAGATTTAGACAGATATCATCCCTGAATATGAAAAGGTTTGATATTGTAGATGAACTTTGGAGAGGTGAAGGCTAGTGGTTACATCTCCTCTGGCAGAGGAAGGAAACTGGTGTTTTCTCACATCCACCTGAGTTCTCAGGCTACTATTGTACTAGTTATAAGAACATCACATAGCATAATAATGCTTTCCTGAATCTGGCTTTTTGAACTTTTCTTCAAGCCAAAATGATTCAGTGAATTTAAGAAGTCTGCCCCTTGCTACATGTATTGCATGAAACACACTCTACCAAATAAAAATTGTCCTTGAACACGTGTGAATTTAGTGTGAGTCCAGAGTAAATAGGTGGCTGAATAAAGCCTTTAGTCTGATACTTTTTCTTTCAGAAAGCTCTAGAAATCAAGACAATACATAGCATTTCATGTAGAGTGGTCTACAAGCAGCAAAGGACTTGGAATTGTAGATTTTATCGGGTGGATACTGTAATCTCTAGGCCTTGTTTTCTACTTTGTCTGAGACCTTGACTGAATAAGCTCTACTGAGGTAGCTTTTGGTATTTGTGTGTCTGTGGAGAAGGTATTAAAGAAGAATACGCACAAACAGCCACTTTAAGCTGCCTTACTGTTGAAGATAAACTGAAAGAAAGCTAGTTTGGGTTTGAATGGATTTGCCAGAATTGTACCTCTCTGTGGCAGCATCTTCAGGAACATGGGAAACTTCCCATGTTTTCCTGAGGCAGGCAAGTAAAATGGCTGAGACCAAGCCAATTGCCCTGCCTGGAAGTAAGTTACTCATCCTTTAAACTTTGTGAACTATTTCCCATACAGTTTTAAGAGTTTGTTCCTCAGGAGAACTCTTAAACTGAATTGGGTTTTTGTAGAAAATAGTATTTATGTAAGTGTTTTTGTATATGCAGATGGAGAACTTCTGTTTGCAACCTCAAGTTATGCTCTGAAAGTCTAATGTCAGCTGAGCAAGCTGCATTATTAACACTCAAGTACTAGAGTTCATAGCTTGAGGGCAAAGGAAGAGAGAAAGATATGATTTTTTTTTCATTCCATTTTTTAGATCAAGCTAGGAGATGAGATGTAAATTTGGAAAGTGAAAAAGTTTCATTTTTCCATAAAAATTTAAAAAAATTAGACAAATGTGAAATGGGAGGAGCAAGCCCTGACCCAAGTATTCCATACAAGATCTCCACTGAATTTTCAGATTGGTAGCTGAATTGAGGGCACTAGAATCAACTGTTGCTATAGTAGTGACCATAAGTGCTTTCTTTTTTCCTGTTTTGCAAGGACTTAACATCAGGACTTGTGGCATTGAAATACAAAATTTTAGTGTATTTCAGAACAGTTAAGGAAGAAAACGGTCTCTGCCACATTTTACCACTGTGGTTAAGTTTATTTTATGTTTGATACAACTGCATATATTTACAAAGCAGTAGTATTTGTGCTAAAAGCCACATATCTGTATGCAATTATATTATAAAAAAATAATGTAGGATCATAACCTTTAATTTGACTCAAATATTCCATTGATTTTGTGTGTTTTTAAACTATTCTAAAAGATTTTTTAAGCAAGTGGGAAATTTTGAAGCAAAAATACTTTTTTACAGAATCACAGAATCAGAAAGTTAGAAAAGATCATTAAGATGACCAAGTCAAATTGTCCCTGTCCTCTCCTAAATCATATCCCTGAGCACCTCATCTACCCATCTGTTAAATACACTCAGGGATGGTGACTCCACCACCTCCCTGGACAGCCTGTTCCACACCCCAACAACTCCTTTAGTGAAGAATTTGTCCCTAACACCTAATCTGAACCTGCCCTTGTGCAGTTTGAGGCCATTCCCGCTCGTCCCATCACCTGTCTCTTGAGAGAAGAGACAATGGCCCACCTCTCTACAACCTCCTTTCAGGTAATTGTAGGCAGTGATAAGGTCTCCCCTCAGCCTCCTCTTCTCCAGATTAAAAGGCAAAGAATGCTGAAATTATCAGATGAAACACTCTGTCCTTCATCTTCCTGAGACCTCACTGCCTGAAGTATTAAATTTAACCTATCCTTCCCTGCCCCCTCACAAAAAAGAAAAGTGGTTTTCAGCAAGTAGAACACTCACATGAGGATAACTCAATCTACCCTAGACCCTTGTGTTGCACTCCTTTCTCTAGTTCACACATGCTGCATTTGCTGCTATCTGCACGCTCACATAACTGCCCTGATACTTCCTCATTGAGTTGTGCACAGAAATGCGGGGACCACGTTCTTTAAAAGTTGAAACAGAAAAAATCGGAGATAAAAGTATGGTGGGACTGCTGCAGAGTCCAATCAGATGTCCTAATAAAGTTCCACTGGTGCGTTGAGCAAGGTAGCATAGCTGCTGATAATGCTTCTTTGTGGATGACCATGCTGGTGCTGCTCAACTCCCACGTTTAGGTTTGTGTGCTAGCAGAGAAAGTGGGATTCTTTCCTGCACATTTGTGTGCTTGTTGTTTGCTCTGTCAGAAACATTTTTTACCTGACAAAGAAGGAGTTAATAAAAATAGGCTTTCTGCTCTTGAAATGTCAGCCACAGCTTCTCATCACCCCATGAAAAGCCCTCTTGTTTCCCTGCCGGGCTCCTCCTGAACTTCAAACAGTCCTATAATCCCTTTGACCTTAGAAGGTCGAAGATATATAAAAAGTATCATTCTTTGTGTAAAAGCACATTAATCATTCTTACCTATCCCTTTATTCTCTTTTGAGGGCCCTGTGATATTTTAATTCAAGAACCACCTTCTGGCATTAGCATATATAATTTCGACTGTTAAGCAGGTAAAGGAGGAGAAACCCTTGCTGTCCCTGCTTTTTGCTGAATCCCGGAGCACAGGCATCTAATTTTTTTTTTTAATTCATTTAATTGCATAATTTAAATATTAATATTCACTTTAAATACACACATGTATGTCCAATTGTATTATAAATATTGCTTAATTAAAAAACTTTCACGAGCGGAGGTACATTTTTAAACAGGCTGCTCTCCATTTCTATTAATTTGGCAGGACTTGAAAGTCCTAGGACCAAATTCTGATTGCAAATCTGGAGTTTAATTTAGGTCGATGGAAAAAAAACCCTCTGGACTTGCACCCAAAGACAGAATCCATCTCCCTTGAAGAGCTGTATCCTGCAGCGAAGGCAGCGAAAAAGGAACTGGCGAAAAAAAACCCTCACTAGAAATGAAGCAACTTACAGCCAAACTTAATTACCTCTGCAGAGCCTGTCAAAGGTCAGGGCAAGATCACCAGCAGGAGATGCAAGTGCAAGACTGAAGCAACATGGGCAGCGGGAGAGCAAGGGCAAGGGCAGAAATGAGCCCTTCCCCCAAGGATGCCTGCATGCTGGAGAGCCATGCCAGCCCTCCGGTGAGGTTAGCGTGCCCGTGAGGGAGCTGCTCCTGTGTCCTTAGGTCCTGTCCATGACTGGGAACTCCTGTGTTGATGCTGATGGGCAGTAACCATGCTTCTCATTGAGCATGTGCTCAGTGAGCTGCTCCATCGGGCCCGACATTCAGTGGAATGAGCTACACCAAGGAGGTCCGTGAGCACTGGGCAGGCACTGAAGCTGTTTCGAGCCTGACTTGTGCTTTCTCATCTACCCATACGTGATGCTTTGAAGGAGTATCTTTTCTGAACTGACACCCCTGGACACTGGTACTCTGGTTTCCTTTCTTTCTTTTTTTTAATTTTTTTAAATTTTATTTTAAAAGAAGTGCAATTGTTTGTCAGTGTCTTGGCAGGCCAGTTTTTAACTCCAGTTTCATGAGCAACATTGGGACTGGGAAGTTTGCTTGCATATTTGAAGGAAGTCTGTGATGAGATGCTTGGAAAGGGAGTGCTCAAGAAGCCTTTCTGTATGGCATGGTTCAAAGGAAAACCACAGCCTGCAGAACCACATCAAAGCATCACAGTTGGAGAAGAAAGCCTGGTGAGGTGATTTATTCTACCTTTTGTATTGATTTTATGTTTACTGTATAAACAGCTCTGCACTAAAAGAATATAAGCAATGACCCATTGCTGTGTTGATGTGCCAGTGAGGTTATACTGATGCATCCGGACTTGTCCACCTTTTTCTGTCCCTACCCTTTTAGGACTGGAAACCAGTTCTGAGGGCACGAAGAGGGAAAAGCACTGCACTGAAATTTGGGTAACTCACACAGCTGTCCTCAGCTTCCTTCGGCCTTCCTGGCATTATTCCAAACCTGGCATAAAGTGCTCACCGATCTCCGTAAGTCTTTGGAGAAGGATTGTGAGATGATGAGAGAAGGACTGTGAGATGATGAGAGAAGGACTGCTCAAATTGCATGAAAAATCCAGGGAAAAATGTCAGGTTTTAATGTGTTCTTGCCCTCCAACCAGGGAGACAAAAAGCCTTTTTCTGGTTGCTGTCTCTGGCTGGCTAGGGAAATTTCTGACAGTTGTATGATTCCTTGATACTACAACGTTCCCTTCTCTCTTCCCTTGCCAGGAAGAAAAATCATGTATTGACAGAGGAGGGCTGGGGTGCACCACGGACAAACCATTACCTGGGCGGAGAGCACGAAGTGACAAGCCATTGGGCAGTTCATGCCAGGTGAGAACATGTTGTAAGCCAGACAACCAGATGGAAAATAGGAAGAAATAGTCTTGTACCTGGGAGAGAGTTACGCGACTCTGAAATTCTCCTGCTCTTCAGCACGAGATCCTGCTGTCAAATTTATCTCAGACCATCAGCCCACAGCCCTGTCATTTCTCTTCTCAGTCCTTTGGCACTGCCACCCCTGCAGCAGGGCAGCTTTCTCAAGCTCCACCACCCACTGGGATAAGCACCACAAAGGGATTCTTCCCTGGGTCCTCACGAGGGTGCAGCACTGTGACTCTAGGATATCTCCATGGGTATTTTCATCTTCTTTCTTCTGAAGCTTCAGCTACTTTTGTCCTGAAAGAGTTCAGGCATCAATCTGACCTCAGGGATGTGATCCATTTTAACCTCCTACCTTCTGCACTAAGCCCGGCTTTTATCTACTGAGCCAACTGACTCTACAGGAGGTGCTTTCCCCAGTCCTTTTCTCATATAGGAGGAGTCAAAATCACATCTTGGGAGCCATGTATTTACTATTCTTGGTCAACAGCCTTTCCTTTGTCCAAGCCATTAGTGGCATGGTGACCTAATCCTGCTGAAAGTAACATCTGAGCTGTCCCAGCCATTACAAATTCCCACCTGGCTCAGATATCTGATACTGGGCATGAATTTCTCTAACTTACCTCCCAGAATTTGAGAGAGGTAGGTCAATAGTTCAAACCTGATCTGTGATTCCAGACCAGCTTGGAAAACCATTGAAATCAAATCCTCCCTTAAGGTAGAGAGGACAAGACTTCTCCAGAGACTTGACGAGTTTGTAGTTGCCTGCAGGTTTTTTGAAGAAGGAAAATAAAGAAAAAAGGTATAAAAATTAACCTAGGAACTGTCAGGCCAGGTGCTTTACCCCGTGTTAGGGGTTTCAGGGTATTGGCAAGCTCCAGTGTTGTTAATGGACATCCCAGGTTTCCTGCTGGGAGACAGTGAATCGGGGCATTTATATTTTAGCAGAGTATTTCCAGATACACGTGTGAAGGGAAGAATTGAAATTTCAAGGGCTTGCATGAAAATTGAAGAATCTCTTGTTTATATCTCTGGGAACATGCACAGTTTATTCTGGGTACTTTGATGTGCAGGAAGGGTCCTGTCTAAGCCCCCTTACCTTGATGGAAGCTCTGACTCACTGCTTTCATTCTCCTTGCTCAAATCCAAGAAGCGTGAAGACAGATGGAGATGTGTGCCCCATACTGAGCACCTACCTGCTCTGGTGAATATGAGGAAGAGTTCAAGGGAAGGATTTGAGGCATGGTCCTCATCCAACCCCGTTGCTTTCTTTTTCCTCCCCTTTTATAGCTGAAGCAAAGCTAATAAACCTGCCTATGAGAAGGCTTTTCATGTGTTACAAAGAATCTTGGTGAAGGAAGTTGACAGTTCATCAGTATCCAGGAAGAGGTAGATTTCCTTTATAAACATATCGGAATGAGGGTATAGAAGTAATAAAATATTAAAACTCTACCTGCTTAGTTTCTTGTGCAGTCTATCTGGAGGGAAGTGAGTGAGAAAGTCAAAGAATCATCGGTGTGCCAGTGCATACAGATTGGATTATTTCCCCAGATAGGAAGGAAAGAAAAAGGTCAGCTTGTTAATATGTTTTATGGGTAAGGAGGAACCACACAACTTCTTGGTGTTAGATTCATGAACATCCACCAAGCCCTCCTTCCTTTACTGGAGGCTGACAACTTTCTGGGTCACACCACTTCACAGATATTACGAGATGATTAAAGGAAAGATCTTGTACAGACTCTAGAACTTATTAATAAGTTTCCTGAGACTTAAAAAAGTTATATTTTTGTGATATTTGGTGAAGAATCTGTCGTTAGTATCTGCCTTGTTCTTACTGGGTTTCCTAATATTGGCCAGAGTCATTTTACACCTGTTTTAGAGTATCCTGTGTATGGGAAACTTATTCTGAATAGTCAGGGCAGCAGCTAATTTTGCTTGAGTAGCTTTGGGCTTTGGTGGTATGGAAGAGGACAATGCTTTTCCACCAGTTTCATCCCCAGTTCACAGTGTTACCTAATGTAAACTTTTGGGTGTGTTGTAGCACCCAGGCTTCCAAAGAGCTTGGGCATGCAGATGAAAAACATCCCACTTTCTCCACCCAATGCCCTTAGAAGAAGCCAGCATATCCAGCCAGGGTGTGGACAAGGGAGCTGCATTTGTCAGTGGGGTTGGGCTTCTCTTGCTCAAGAAGGTGAAGAACAGGCACCTTCAGTTTAGGAGAGGCAGAAAAAAGGAAAGGCAATGTGCTGCTAACCATCCCCTAACAGCAATGCCTTTGTGTCCAGCCAGTCTGTGATACTGTGTGAAAATTGTGTGACAGGGAATTAAGTTTTGAAAGATGTGACCAATAATTCTTTAAGAATCCTCTCTCAGTCAACACGTTGGACTATGGAGATCAGGATGGAAGTGGGAAGAAGAGGTAAGGTAACATAGGAGAGTATCACAAAAGATTGTTAGACTTGGAAGGGTGACATGGACATTTGTCACCCTTCCAAGTGACATTTGGACATTTGAACGGTCAGAGCTGCCTCGGGTTGATGTTTTCCATTGGCAAAGTGGGAAATGTTTTTTGAGAAAAACATCTTTTACTTGGAGTGTGCCAGGTGGGTCCAGGTTATCTACAGGATCCAGGGCCTCTGATGGATTCAAATGCTTAAGTAAGGAATGCAAAAAGAAATGCAAATAATTTTAGCCCAGAAAAATCTCCCCTAAAGAGGAGGTATTTTTGGTGTGGAAGAGGTGGGATGACATAGCAAAGAATATAGGCTGGATATTGGTAGTCATCACAGAGGATTCAGGATTTACTCTGCCCTGGGAGGTAACATGCATCAGTAGGATATGGGTAATCAGCTCCGCTGACCTAAGTCAAACTGGAATCAGGTTTGGATGTGGAATGGCAGTTAATTAGAATCTGAGACATAGGCTACACTTAGCTATAAGGTCTGGTCAAGAAGGTCCTCAGAGGCTTAACCACATAATTAGGGACTGTAAACTCTGGAGGAGAATCTGGGACAGCTGATGAGATAAGGTTTAAGCAATGTAAAACAAGCAGGTCAGGATTAGGAGAAAGAAAATTAATGAAGGTCAAATCAGAAGTCTGTGAAGAAGGGTCAGAACTAAGTCACGAATTACAAGTGAGGTTCAAAGGCCAAAGTAAAGACTGAGCAGACAAGGAGTACTGTACGCTGAAAATGTACATATCCTGCATGGCAGAATCTACCTCTACTGGATTAACTAAGATCAGAAACTCTGATTTTGTGCAGGGTCTCAATTTCTTATGGGCACCGAACTTGGAGGCTGCACTTGTCTTTCTTCAGAGAAAGGAGATTTATTTATGACAGGCAGAGTCCTCTGCGATTCTTCATTTTGTAGACACAATGAAGATAACTAGCTTAAAAAAAAAAAAAAAAAAATCTGAGGCAGATGATGGCAGTTCTTTCCCCTTGCTTGAGGCAAATATTCAAAATAATTTCCAGTGTCCAAACCCATCTAATCTAGACTTTCCCAGTCTGTTGTTGTGGTCTGACTGCAGGAATTGCTGAATGACCTTTGTGGTCTGGATGCCACAGGTCGTGATCATAACAGTCTGTCTTGTCACCAAGTGTCAGGATGCTGTGGAGAATGTCGCACTTTGTATCACCTGCAAGGACTTCTTACACATGGCTCTTCCTTCTGTTTGATCTGAGTTAGAACCTGGCAGGCAGAGAAAAGAGGGTAGAGTCATTGCCATTTTTCTTGGCCTCAAGACCCGTATTATGGACTGCAATAAAAAGATGCTGGGAAGGAATTGAATAGTTTGGTGCAGAGTATTTGAATGAGCTTCAAAATCTTGTGTGTTCCAGTTGAAAAATCAACATCATTTTGGTTTGAAAATGCTGACACCACTCTGGAGGGCTGCTGCTGTTATGACTTCATTAGTGTGGCACAGATGCTCGTCTCCCTCCCCCTGGATTTACACTGAAGTAGCTCTGTCAGCTCACTGAAGCTACATCTGACTTAACTCAATATAGCTTAGAGGAAAAAAAGGCCTAAATCTTTCAGACAGGAAGGAACTTCTGGTTTGGATCCCTTTGTGTTAAGAGGGGGAAAAAAAAAGGAGAAGAAGAAAAAATGCTTTTAAAACCTCAAAACCAAACATAACCTTTCTTTCCCCTCAGCAGCAGGTTTGGCTTATGAAGTGATAGTATATGATTTTAATTGGCGTGCTGGAGCTGCCTCACAATGGTACAGTGTGTTTTCTACTTCCCCTCTGGGAAAAGGCCAGCTCCCCAAGGATGATGTGTGGACACAGTTCAGTTACTGCCGAACCAGGGAACAGTGGGTTTGCAGAGCTGATGCACTTTGGCTGCCTCTGCCATCTTCCATCCTCTGATGGCATAGAAAAAGTTTGTCAAGACAGACATCACCTAGAAGGATGTTTGTGCAATAAAACAATGAAGTATTTGTTATAGGCAGCTCCGATGACACTGAAATGAAATGACTAGAAAAGCAACTTTTCCTATGGTAATTGCACCCTCCTGATAGATCTAGACCTTGACAGAATTTTATTAGTCCTACTGCCTACATGACCCAATGTGGGTGTACTGCCAAACATCAAGCTAAAGCAGAGACAATGAGAATGGCAGAGCACTGACACAGCATGGGTAAGGTCCCACCACAGAGTAGTGCCAAAGCTGTGAGTTTGTTCTGGGTTTCCCAAGTCACAACACCCGAGGTGGCCTTTGTATGTGACACCGTGATTTCAACATACTGGTCTGATGGTGTGTCAGATGAAGACAGAATATATCAGTTCTGCTCCAGTGAGAAGTGCTGCTTCTCCTTTTGAAGTGCTACTTGTCTTGCCAAGACAAGTAAAATGAGTGGGTTCTTAGTATAACAGTGGTTTTATACGATATAATTATGATCAACTAATGGTAGATCTTCTAATTGTAGATCCCAACCAGTCATTCTTAAGGAAAACTATCTCTGCAACTTTTCCTCCCCATTGGTATAGGAGAGTTTGAGGCTACTGATCTTCATGAGAAGATACAAGGCTCAAATCTCTCCCAAACTTCTGTCTGATGAATGGGAGTTGCTGCCTGCATGTTGGTTTTATTCGGTAGTTTGGATTAAACCAATCTATGCACACACTCAGAGGCTTCGATAGTAGAGGTAACTACAAAACCATCAGTATACTATTTCGCAGCCTATGCTAGAGCTCATGCAAGCCAGCACTTTACTACACAACATAATAGACTGGATTCATCAAAGTAATAGCAAGTGAGTTGCCAAGGCATAACTTAATGTAGTTTAGAGGTAATTCTAGTTTTAGTTCCTTTTGATTAATGTTTAAACTTTAGTTAAGAATTTCCATGGGAGAACAATAGAGCTGTGGAGTAGATGTTTAAGTCCAAACTGATAATGCAAAACAATTAAAATAAAAAGTCTTCATAACCTTTTTAGCAGAAATTTTTCCAAGAAAAGTCCTTCGTGTCAAAACTGAACAGTATTCCCTTTCCAACTCTGTTGCTCTGTGAAGAAGGACTGCCTGTAGATAAAACTAACATATCCATCTGTTATGCACAGCTAAAGGACATTTATAGACAACACTGCTAGGACACCCAAAGATACCATCTAATCCTGAAAACAATTAATTTCCACAGGTCATATCAAAACGTTCATGGATATAGAACTCAGTCTGTCAGTGGTGTGTCTTTTTGATGAAACTCCTACAACACGTGGTTGTTTTGCCACTGCCCTCTGAAAAAGTCCTCAAACTCACAAGTTCACTTTGCTCCATTTGCCTCTCCTGCCTCCTGGGTTATGCTTCACATCACTCATGCTATGGCTGTGGACACCATTCTCTCTAGATGAACAGGGGCTTTTCTCTTCTTGTACAGTGATGAGTTTCCATGTTGTCCTGAGGACAGTGTTGAGTCACAGTGTGAGTGGTGGACTGTCTGAAACACCTAGAACTTGTAAAAAGGAATTTTTCACCCCAAAGTGGGGCTGTGTTTCTTACCTTTAGTCTTAGAGAGCTAGCTGCTGATCTGTGTGAAATGCTGCTGAGATGGCTCATCTGTAACCTTGTCTTAGGTCTACCAGCTTTGGAAGGCTTTATGAAAATGCTGTTCCCTTTCATACTTCTAAGCAAAAAGGGGAGGGCTTAGACTTTCTCTTTGGACCATGCCATGGCCCAGGTGATTGGCTCCTGTGCAGTGGATTAGGGAGATCTGCACCTGTTGCAATGTTTTTAAAGCTGTCCAGAGCAGAGGCTTGTGTGTTATGTTGACTCTCTTGCCTTGGCTCCTCTTGGAAATTACCTCTATCTTAGCTGAAACTAGGGCTGTTTGTCAAGCCACAAAAAAGTGGAAAACAGGCTGCATGGAGGGGCAGAAAAGTGCTAGTTCAGACATAGTCATGATGGTCCAAGGTCGGTACAGTATGAGCAACCAAGAAATTGGCTTTTCAGTGGTAATTGGGAGCTCCATGTCTGGTCTGTAAAATGGAAAACTTGGGTTCAAAACCAGATGCAGTTTAATGCAGAGGAGTGACACAGAAAGTGTGCCCCCCCCTTCTTTTTCTCCAAAGCATTGCTGAGAAAATGTTATGATTTTAATACACTTCATATGATAACTTTGCTAAAATGATCTCTGTAGAGTCTTGAGTCCTCTGAGAAGCAGACTGCACGTCCATCACAGACAGTTTGAAGACCTCTGGCAATAGGAAAGTGTGGCCATGGCTGGAGATTTATGGTAAAAAAGCCACATTTTGTGTGGCCTGTTAAAGCAGGAGAGGTTGAGGAGAATGGCCACACTCAGACGTATTTTGACAGCTACTTAAGTTTCCCTATTCTTAGCTACTTTTAATCCTCTGGGGATTGAGGACTTGATTTGGTGGACTGGGTAAATCTGTTTTGAATTGCCATACAATGTATGTATGTCTAAGCAGTGAGAAGAACAGTGGAGCTGTTTGTAGTGCAGATCAGCATACATTATGTTAGCTCTCAAAAAGCCAGGAATGGGACTACCTATTTTTGGAAAATGCTCTGTAATACCCTCATCTACATTCTAATTATTTACGCATACATGGGAACAGAGTGGTTTCTTAACATTAGATGCTTAGGGCAGTAGTGAAGTAACTAAAGTTCTTGTTACTTTAAAATACTTATTACTTTACCTGCTTTAGTTTATTTACTATGTTGGAACGATATCTTTTAAAAGGGAAAAAGTGATATCAGTAATTATAGAGCAGCAACATCTGAATCAAGTGATTACTCTTGCTTAAAAAGTTTAGTGAAAGTGAATTAAAAGATTAAGTATACTATCATAGTATACTATCATAGTATACTTGAATGCAACTGGCACAGCATTTGCAGTCTATTAATAAACTTGAATTGAGTCATAATAAAATACAGGTAAAGGAAAGTTAGTCGATGCCATTAATTTAATTGTTCATCTTTGAAATAAGCCTCCATAAAAGGTTTAGGCAGTCTTGGTGTGAGAAACAAAAGAGTTTTGAGAAAAAAAGAACCTGCAGGAAAGCTGCAACACCCCTTCCCACCCTGCCAAACCCCAAGAATATTACAGCAAAATATTTACAGAAAAGGAGCTTAATTCATATCCTGGGATAGAAGTTACCTCATTTGCTAATGATATGCGAAAAGAGATGAAAAGTCTATGTAATAGCACAGGGAGGGGAGAATGTGAGATGGACTTACCTGACTGCAGTGAATGACAGAGAAGGAAAAAGTATATGTTAATGTGCTTTTGGAAGAAACATGTAGAACTTAGAATTAATCCCATCACCACAGAAAAGATCTTAAAATAAAGGCAAGCAGCAGTCACAAGGAAGATCTCCAGCATGAAAGAGGGGAAGGTCATCTCAGTTATTTGCTGTAGGTCTTCTGTATCTTCAACCGAATCACCTAAACATTCTTGGAAACAAGACTGTGGACCGAGACTTGGATTCTTACCCATTATGGCAGTTCTTTATATTCTGAAAATTGGTATTTGGGATGCCATTTTAAAAACTTTGCATCCGGCAGATAAAAAAAGAAGAACTCAAAATCAATTGATCCAGTGCCTAAGAGATGTCACACAATTAAATGCCCTGATGCCTTCATAGTGATGCGACCTCATGGTAAATTCATGGTAAATCTTAGATCCATAGAATGATAGAATCTTTAAGGTTTGAAAAGACCTCTAAGATCAAGTCCAACTGTCAACCTAAACTAACATATCTACTAAATCATGTCCCAAAGTGCCATGTCTTCACAAGTTTTGCACATGTCCAGAGATGGTGACTCTACAGACTCTCTGGGCAGCCTGTTGCAGCGCTTGACAACCATTTGGGTGAAGAAATTTCTCATAATATCCAATCTAAACCTCCCCTGATTCAACCTCATACCATTTCCTCTTGTCCTATTGCTTGCTACTTAGGAGAAGAGGCCAATACCCACCTCAATACAACCTCCTTTGAGGTAGTTGTAGAGAGTGCTAAGGTCCCCCCTCAACCTCCTCTCCCCCTCTTCTGATTTAAGACCAGGTTTAGGGTTTATTCCAAAAAGGACATTTAAATATCTCTGAAGATGCTGATAGGGACAGGTCTTAAAGACCGTAGCATTGATGGGGCAATTCCTCTGATTCAGTTTAACAGAAGTGTCTTTCCTTTGTCTTTAGCATGTTAAACATTTCGGCAATGACTGTTTCATTTCCTGAGCTAGGATTCATCTTGTTTAAAGATGCATGTAACCAATGCGTAATAAAATACCATGGATAGCCTTGAATTTAATGAGTTGCCACGTCAGATTTCATTTAAATCCTTTGATTTTTGTCTTAAGTTTATAGCCTAAAGCTCTGTGTTTCATTTTGACCAGAATTATTGCTCTAGCTATTGGCACTGAATTGCCTGTATTTACATACTTACAAAATAAAGATTGAGCCAAACTAAATTAAAACTTAATAATAACAAAAACCCCTCAGAAAACGAAAACAACAACTGAGCTTCGTACTTCACCTCCTCAGAAATCCTAAACCACAACACATCAGCAAAAAGTACCTTTTTTTGCTTTATTACTCAAGGCATGTTTATGTATTTTGAGCCTGAAATGAATGGGCCCTTCTTAAATAAGACATCTGTGTATTTTAAAGCAAGCTAAACTTTTCTGTGGGGATTATGCTAAACTGACACCCACAGAGATTACAGACTCGTCTTTTCATGTGGAGAGGATGTCACCCCATATGTTTGTTTTTGTATGCGCGTGTAACCCGCGCTCTGCAGTGCCTAAAATAGCTGGTTTTCTGGCTGGATTGAGGGATAACATGGTCTGCGTTGATGGAGCTCCAAATCTGCTGGTATTTGCATGCATGTGTCTGCACATAAACAGTCACGGACACATGCACATGTAACATGTCCTATGTCTGTGGGGCCTTGTGGTCCTGACATGTGGCTGCAGGTCTCCAGGTGAACCGGAGCGCCGTATTTGTAGCATAGAAAGCAAGCATGGGGCTGCATTACTTTGCTAGAAGCTGTGAGGGCTTTTGATAAGCCAGAGTAAAACAGGACACATGTACTGTTCTTGCTGTGAAAGAAATTGGTCACAGAATAAAATGTCTCTTCTGTGTGACTATTTTCTTTTATAAACTCTTTCTGCTTGAAGGGAACTGAGAAGTTTTTAAGTTCTTGAGATTATGACTTTTTTTTTTTTTAACAAGAGAAATTCTGGATGTATTGTGGTGTTTCAGATTTCCAGAGCAGAGAAACTTGTGGTTCTGACCTTTGAATTACACTTTTATTCTGTTTGGTAACATCCTCATTTCACAGATATGTAAACAGAGCGGTCACCAGTATGTATGCAGAACAACACAAATGGGCAAACACCCCAGAGTTTGTGATGTGAAAGTCCAGTCTCCAAGACTGCTCTTCATTTTTTATTATACCATATCATCTAAGAAACAGAAGCTAACATACTAGTAGACAATGAACCATACAAGCACAGGGGCATAGAAATGTTGAAAAACAGAATGATTTGCATTGGAAGGGACCTCAAAGACCATTTAGTTACAACCCCCTGTCATGGGCAGGGACACCCTCCACCAGACCAGGTTGCCCAAAGCCCCATCCAACCTGGCCTTGAACACTGCCAGGGCAGGGACAACCACAGCTTCTCTGGGCAGTCTGTGCCAGGGCCTCACCACTTGCACAGGGAAGGATTTCTTCCTTATATCTCATGTAAACCTACCTCCTTTCAGCTTAACACCTCTCTCCAATAACTACATGTCCCTGTAAACAGCCCCTCTCCAGCTTTCCTGCAGGTTCTTTTAGGTACTGGAAGGCTGCTGTAAGATATCTCTGTCTTCTTGTCTTCTCTATCTTCTTGTCTTCTGCAGCCCGAGCAACTCTAATTCTTTCAGCCTGTCTTCATAGGAGAGGTGCTCCAGCCCTCTGATCACCTTCTGGCCCTTCTCTGAGCTCAATACAACAGGTCCATGTCCTTCCTGTACAGGGGATGACAGAGCTGGATGCAGTACTCCAGGTGGGATGTCAAGAGAGTGGAGTAGAGGGGCAGAATCACCTCACTTGAGGTCATGCTTCTTTTGATGCAGCCCAGGACAGGGTTCATTTTCTGGGTTGCACGTAGACATTTGCAGGTCATATTGAGCTTCTCATCCACCAACAGTCCCAGGTCCTTCTCCTCGGTACTGCTCTCAACCCTTTCATTGCTCAACCAGTAGTTGTGTTTGGGATCGTGCTGCCCCATGTGCAGGAACTTGAGCTTGGCCTTGTTAAATCTCATGAGGTTCTCATGGTCCCACCTCTCAAGCCTGTCAAGGTCCCTCTGTATGGCATCTCTTTCCACCAGTCTATCGACTGTACCCCACAGCTTGCAGTTGTGGATGTGACAAAGATGAGCAATCAATGCAAGAGAGCCTTGAGGAGACCAAGCTTTGGCATTTCAAATTCTTATATTTGCACTTACACTTAAATCATAAACCTGGATCTTGTCCTAAATTATATTTCTAATGAGAAAGGTGTTTACAAGCTTGATGATGATTTAACAAAGTGCTTTTGGGAGTGTATTTTTGTCCTCAGTATGAGACCTTTTAAAATACTTTTTGACAGGCAAACAGCAGCTACTGCAACCATATCCTGAAGAACTAGATGCTCAGGTGTGTTCTGGTCAGATAGAAGCAGACAGTGAAGTTAATTGGTGAATGTAGCTATTCATGCCATATTCATTGTAAGAAGTATTAGATGCTCCTTTCTTTACCTTTGATGTAATCTCTTGAGAAAAAAAAGATCTTCTGGAGGGAACAGCACTACAAGTTCTCCTTTCTAATTCAAGAGCCATGTTAAAGTTGTAATCCAGTTTCCCCCCCTGCCCCAGACTCCATTTAACTACCATGGGAGAAGACTATTCCCCTTTTGCAGTGAACTCAAGTGTGACAAAAGATTTTTGTGGTAAAGGATTTTTGTGGTAAAGGATTAAGATGAAAAGATGAGGGTAGCTTTTATAGCATTGTGTCCCTCTAAACCAAAACCCAACATGGTCCATAAAATACTTCCCTTCTTGCACTTCAGTAAAGCATGAAGTTATTTCCCCAGTTTTCCTTTAGCTTAGAATAGAGCATTTAATTTTCAAAGTAGAAAATGTCATTTATACAGTCTGTATCCCTCATCACTCCACTGCTTCTGAAATTTTCCATAGGTTACAAAATAAGCAAAACCACAAAAGCAGTTTGAGAAAATGCGCTAAACTTCCCCTTGTTAATGAAGGAGAGGTGATTGAAATGAAGCATGGATGTGTCTGAGGTTTAGTCTTTCAGGGCTGATAATGAGATTTGAAAACAAAAAAGAAAAAAATAGTAAATGCTCCTTAATTAGGCACCTGTATGTTCTGTGTGATCAGGGATGTGTGGGACAAGAGTGTCAAACGACAGTGATATAGAAAAAGAGACCGTTTCTCCTCCCCCTTTGCTTAAGAAACACAACAAGGCTGGATTTGGTTTGCTAATAGATATTTTTAACTCATTTTGGGAAAAGTTATTCCATGAGTTAAAGATCCTGTTTGAAGTCAAAGTGGTTCATCTGAAGAAATATCTGTCACAAGACATGAAAAGAATGATTTCTTTGTGACTGGGAAATCAATGAGACATCTGTTTTCATGTACAGCCCAGAAATAATGCAAGGAATCATACAGATGGCTGCTTTTTGTCTCTTCTCTCCAGAGTGTTTAGGATGGGATTCAGCGAGGTATTTTACATGAGATGGACTTCTTGAATTTGTGTCTTTAAGTATGTGGTTGAGGTGGATCTTTAGAGGGTGCTGACTTTTAGGACTAGATGAGCTATAAGGATTTGTGTTACTGGCCTCGTAAACAAGTCCCATTTGAGTCTGGATTTGCCCTTGTTTTCCAGGCATGGCTTGCTCAAACTTGATGCTGCCCAAATTCTTGGTGGGGAGCAGTTACTGGAGGCCGCGCAGCTGCCAGGATGCCCCTGGCCAGAGCTTGAAGCCCTGGTTCACAGAATCACAGAATGTTAGGAGTTGGAAGGGACCTCAAAAGATCTAGTCCAACACCCATGCCCGAGAAGGATCACCTAGATTAGATCACACAGGAATGCATTCAGATTGGTCTTGTCTCCAGAGAAGGAGACTCCATAACCTCTCTGGGCAGCCTGTGCAGTGATCTGTCACCCTCACAGTGAAATATGTTTTCCTTATATGGAATCTCTGATGCTCCAACTTGCACCCGTTGCCCCTTGTCCTATCATTGGTTCACCATGGGCTCGCTATTCCTGGCAATACTGTGCCTGGGATGTAGGCTTTCTACCTGGACAGAGCATGTGTGGACAACTCTGCATGTGGTATGATTGCATCTGTTTGTCCTACTCGCTCCATTTCTTTCCTCTGGAGCCCCTGGAAACTTGTGTCTCTGTCTCATCTTTTAAGTGCATATACAGTGAATTTAGGTTTTCCTTTACAGGCTCTTCCTTGCAGTCTCTTTAGATTTCCTTGATGGTAATGGTGTGGGAAGCAACAGAAAGGTTTAATAACTATATCCATCTTCTTACACTGGAAGGACCCTCCCCACAAAATCTAATTCCCTTAATGAGACCTAGCCAAAGAAATTAAACACTGAGGACTTGGTTTCCTCAGGACACATCGGATTGGTAGTGTTTCACAGCTTCCTGGTGCATACGTACTGTGTAAGACACAAGACCAAGAGGAACCCCCTGGCATTAGATAACAGGTTTGTTAGAGCTCCACTGGTGTGTGTGGTATGGAGTCTCCTTATGGCAAAATTGGGTTTGCAGATGTCTTTTTGTCAGAAAGGAGGGAATAGCAAGAGGATATGCAGATCTGGAAATGTTTGAAATCTGAGATCAATGGTCGCCCTGGAAACAGCATGTTGGAAGTCTGAAAAAACCTCCTGGCAGCCCATGAGTGGAGTAAAAGCAATCCTTGGGGTTATGTGTGCAGTTCCAAGTTCTTCTCAGCAGGAGGTAAGACATCTACTGAGGGGACACATGCATGCCTTCTCTGGGGAACCATCTTATCATCCCTTCACACAGAAAGCTGCTGAAAATGGTTTTGTTTAGGACACGCTTTCCCTTGGGAACTGTCAGCAAAATAAATGCATTTTTGTTCCTGTTAGCATGCCCCTGTGGAAAAAGAGTCTGTGGAGAGATGCACAAAACAATAAAACACATCGTCAAAGGTGGGAGAACTGTGCCCGACCAAAGGCAGGAAAATCCTTTTGCTTTTCCTGCTGAATAAGATGTTGACTTTGTAAATTCCAGCATGGCTGGTGACAAAACAGGGTCCCAAACCTCTCTATGCCCTGGCACCATAATTACCTGTATTGGGGAATGTCTCAATCTGATGTTTATGGATTGACTGGTGAAGCAGACCTGTGGGAGACCATGAGCAGGAGCCATCTAGCCATTCCTCATGTACACATATCTTCGTGGTCTGAATTCAATGCTAGCTGCTACCTAGCTGACAGCTTGTAAAGCTACTCCTGTGGTACACTGCGCAAGCTCCAGTGAGATGTAGTTCAGGGGTTTCCTGAGACAGAGATGGGTGTCTCGACACCTGACAGCTCAGGAAAGAGTTTTCTTCTGTGAATTTGTCTAATTATGTCTTTGTCTTGGGTTCAGCTGGGATAGAGTTAATTTTCTTTCTAGTAGCTGGTGCAGTGCCATGTTTGGGAGTTAGGATGAGAACAACATTCATAATACATGTGTGTTTTAGTTGTTGCCAAGCAGTCATAGAATCATAGAATCAATCATAGACACGATAGCACAGCTCCAGGACGTGTGCCTTGGGAATGGAATGGCGTTGGGACAACTCTGAGCTGTATGGACTGAGTTGTGCAGTTTGGTGGGAAACTATACTGTTTATTACCAGTTTTGTGTATTTTGCCATAAGTTCCTATTATTGCTATTTCTCCCTCCCTTTGCTGTCCCAGTAAACTGTCCTTAACCAAAGACATAAGGTTTCCTATTCTGTTCAGCCATGAAAGTCTCAAGGTGTTTTTTTCTTGTCTTCCCCTTTGTTGCATCACTCCTGAGCTTGGAGGATATGATCCTTGAATATTAACCAGCTTATTTGAGCCCCTCTTCCCTCCAGGGCTTTGTCCCGTGGTACTCTACCAAGCAGATCACTGAAGAGGCCAAAATCCACCTCAATCAATTCCAGGGTAGCGAGCTTACTGTGCTCACTCCTCACTTCCCTAACGATCTTGAAGTCCACCATTCCATGGTTACTGCAGCCAAGACTGACCATAAAAATTCCCTATCACCCTCTCCTTGTTGGTGGGAGCAAGGTCCAGCATGGCACCTCTCCTCATTGGCTCCTCTTTCACTTGGAGAAGGAAGTTATCAAGAAATTTCAGGAGCCTCTTGGATTGATTATGCCATGCTGTGCTTTCCCTCCAACAGACATTGGGGTGGTTGAAATTCCCCATGAGGACCAGGGCTTGTGAATGTGAGGCTGCTCCTGTGTACAGACTGCACTCAGCCTTCCTGGTTGGGTGGCCTGTAGCAGAGCCTTATTATAATGTCTAAATGTCTTCCTCCTGTTGGGCCTTGCTGTTGCAAGTTTCTGTTCTTCTGTATTATCACCCCCTACTTCTCTGTGTGCTGGTGAGGGGAGATTTGGTTGCTTGGCCAAATCACTGTTTTTGTTGTACTGATTCTGAAGCGGCCTTGCTGGAGTTAAAATCTAAAGCAATGAAGACTGGAGTCCTGTGTTATTTCTGAACACATCTCATCAGGTATTTTGGGGTTTTTTTGGGGTTTTTTGGTTTTTTTGGGGTTTTTTTGTTTTTTTTTTTTAAAACTGTAAATAGGCTTTAACTGAAGTAAAGACTGGTAATGAGGCCAGTGCTGAAATATTAGCTGAAACATGCAAGACTTGAGGGGAGATTTAAGTTTTGCAGAATGACTTGCAATTTCTAATATTTGCTGGCTTGTTTCCTGCAGAGATTTCCTGAAGAAATAGAAAAACTACAAAATTAAAAATGGTTACTGTTTCTGCTCTTTCTTGTTTCAATAGTTCCATGCACTGTGATGATTAGAAAGTAGCATCTTGGTTTGATTTGACATCTTTTTTGGGGGAAAAAATGTTTAACCAAAGTAAATAGAATTTCCTCAGACTTACAGACTCCCTTAAAACATAAACTTTATTTGACTTTGCTTTTCCTATGGACCTGTGTAAAATCTAGACTACACTAAGAAGAGTCTGTTTATTTGATACCTCAGAGGCTTCCTTGACGTGTGTTAAAATGGTCTCTGTGCCAAGGATGCACAGGACTACGTGGAGATGAAATAAGCAGGGGGAAAAAAAAAAGTAAGCTGAATGGTTTAAACTAGTGAGGAAGAATGATGTGCACGGGAATGTTAGAACCGCATTTGATGTATCAACTTGTGCTCTGAACATTGCAAATAGGTGTGATGCAATTTATTTTCCTGCTATTTTCCTTCATTGCTTGGTGATGTCACCTAGGAAAGAGGATAGATCTGATACTAAACTTACAATGCACGAAACCAAACATTTTTATAGTTTATCCAGCCTTTCTTTTATGCATGCAACTAATCCCACTGAATTCAAAATACCTCACATAAATTTACAGATACAGAATCACAAAATGGTATGCACATTTGCAAAATCCAATGCTGACTTTGTACTATGGAAATTAAGGTACTTATTAATATATTTGTATGTGTCCTGTTTGTGTGGTTTTTTTTTTAACATTTCCAATCTAAGATTTATATTCTGTGAGAGACTATATTAGCATTCCCTCCCAGCACATTTTATTGACTGAGGTGATTGCTTTAAGGAAAGCGTATGTTTCCTTAGTTTTCAGCTGAATTTGGCTTAGATGGAACATCTGGTTTTCAGTGAAGCCATTTTCCTACCTAGTTTTCCATCTGAGCTGACTGAGGTGTAAGAAAGTTAAAAGGTGGACCCAAAATCATGGTCGGGAAGAGTTAAAGCTTGTGGGCCTCCTGAACCTGGAGCCCTTTGTTTAAGCCTTAGTTGGCAAAATGTATCTGAAGCCCTTTCAAATTGAGTGGAATATGAAATACAGGTTTGATCATAAGTTTTTTTGACTTTGATTAGCTCTCTGTAACAGCCTCTTAGCCAGTAGGTTTTGCTCCCTGCTCTGAATGTGGGGGACTTATCTGTATTTAGTTCAAACATTCCACTTTTGCAAGCACTGAGTTTTACTTTACGACTAAAACACCTGTGGGGAAAAAAGAAAAGGTAAATTTTAGCTTGCCTTTTCCCAGGGCTCCTTGGCAGAGATCTCAGAAAGCAATTATTTCTAGAGAATTTTCTCTACTGTTTCCCTAATTTATAGGGTTAATAGATTGTATTAACTCTTTGTGGAGAGTACAAGATCTTCATATTTACTGATGGGGAGTTTCACTACGAAGATGTTGATGCCCTTTTACATGGCAAAAGTAGAATTCCATTCAATAGGAAAGATTCAGCAAATTAAACAGTAGTTAAACTAGTAGGAGTCTACCAAATGTTTTTTTTTTTCAATTTAAGTTTAGAAAATGATTGAAAAAAATCCTCTGGAGTGTGAAAAACAAAGATATAAAAACTTGCAGTAAAATTTACTGTTTAGATTAATTTTCATATGCTTTTAGAGTCATTAAACATCCTTTGCTTTTTAGTAGCAGAAATTCAACTCTCATATAATCTGGGGACCTGCAGACAACTTACTAGTTTTGAAACCTGATTGTTTCATTTGAACATTTACAGAATCATGAAATCATAGAATGGTTTGGGCCAGAAGTGACCTCTAAAAACAACCTAGTCCAATACCTTGACTGTAGGCAGGGACACCCTCCTCTAGACCAGATTTCCCAAAGCCCCATCCAACCTGGCCTTGAACAGTGCCAGGGAGGGGGCAGCCACAATTTCTCTGGGCAGCCTGTACCAGGGCCTCACCACCCTCACAGGGAAGAATTTCTTCCTTATATCTAATGTAAACCTATTCTCTTTTGTTTTGAAACCATTACCCCTTGTCCTGTCCTTACAGGCCCTGGTAAACAGGCTCTCTCCATCTTTCTTATAAACCCATTTAAGTGCTGAAAGGCTGCAGCAGTTGGTTCCTCTCTATCTGAACTTCCCACAGGTATTTACGATCTTTGTGCCTCTGTGGTGTTTCCTCTGCTGCAGACCTTGCTGTCACAAATGCCGTGTAAGCATTGAGGTATGGTGTCATGCTCTTCATAAATGCTACAAAAGCAATAAGGTATACTGGGCTCCACTGGTTGTCTCCTGTTGGTTGCCAATGCATGAACATAACATGACAGCTCTTTCCAAGTTCTCAAATGGACTCTTGTATATGGGTTCATTTTCAGCCCATGTGCTGTAGGAATGAGGCCTACTAAGGAGATTCCTAATAATTCCTTTTGGCCTTTGTTGGATAGGAAAACATTTGCAACAAATGAACTTTTATTCTTGGAAAACTTACACTTTACCATCTTCAGTCTGTCCTGCTCTTACATTGTACAACCCTCTGACTCTATAGGGAAGATATCTTTTGGGCTGGTGGAAAAGAATATTAATAAATGAATGATCTATAAATAAACAAAGAGGAGTGAAGAGGAGTGAAGTTGTTTAAATGAATAGGACACCAAAGTAGGATAATTGTTTCCGGGAATAATCCCCTATTACAAAACACTTAACTTTTTCCACATTTCATCTTCTGGATACAATTGTCCTTTAACACAAATTTTAGTTCAAAATACAGTGTGAAGTCATGTGGCTTCATCTGAAGTGCTGTGGAATTTGATTGCTTCACGATTTTTCTTTTTTTGCAAATTGTTATTACCTTGTGGACACTATAGAAATGCATTTTAAATTTATTTATTCAAACTGAAATTAAAAAGTTGAAAATTCCTCCTAACACAGCCTAGCATTGGGGCTGCACAGATAGAGTCTTGATCATGTTGAATCAATGTCTTGTGGCTTTTTTAGAAAGTGAACTCAGGTACCTGACCTAATATGCATCTAATTCTGACTGAAGTTAGTCACTTTGAAAGATTAGTGATTATATAGTCAAGTCTGAAAATCAAATTCAAGAAAAAAATCTTGGCACTAAACACAGATTTGTAGATTACATGTTTCCTTTACACATACAGTACCACATAAGACAAAAATCTGTTCTAGCCATATTAATTTGGCCTGAGGAAGGGCTCAGTTTGGCAATAGCCTCCTCAATCTAATTTGCCAGCTTTATAACATACCAGGTTTATTTATCTTTTTCTCAGCACATAGGAGGCTCTGATGCCTATCTGTTTGGAAGAATACAAAAGTACTGGACTAGAATATACTGAATGCATCTTACAATTGGTTATTATGGATAGAATCAGAATACTGTTTCTTTTATTGGTTTTTTTTCTAGAAAAATACTTTTAATCTATGGTTCAGATGCATTTGTAATTATTTTTTACCTTTTAAATAACTTTTGACAGTATCTGCATTTGATATTCCTTTCTGTATTTCACAGATTGTGTTTACATCTTTCAACCTCCTTACTGTAGGGTGTATAAGTCAAATTGTCTCAGCCTCATCCGACGTAGCAATCCATTCCTGTTCCAGTATGTGTTTTTATGCATGACTGGGATGGTCTGATATTACAGAGGTGATTTCATAAAAGTATTGTTTAATGGAATCGGTATTCCTGCTGGATAGGGAAAAATTTGCCTCCATAAATATCAGGACCACATTTTTCCTCCAGTGCCATCATAGGTGTGGTTCTTTCTCCTCACTTTTCTCACGGACTGACTCACTTTTTTTCTGCTCCTTGTCAAACTAATGAAACCCCAGGACATGACAAGAAGTCTCAGGGATTTCTAACTGCCTGACCTTGTGTTTGGCACTGCTGAACGCTAACTGATTTCCAGAGCTCCATGCCTCAAGGTCATCTGGTTCTTCTCAATGTACAGACAGAGAAACTAGCAATTGCTTTCCTCCCATCCCCTGCCACCAAAAAGTGACAGCAGCTTCAGTAGTTGTGGTAGGTATCCAGTGGTCCTATCCTTACAGCCATTGGCACCTTACAGCAGCATGCCAAGAGGCACGTCATCTACTGGAGTATGTACATCCTGGGTGGTGCACAACAGGCACTTTTTAGGTACTCCTCTCTTTGACACTCTGGCTGTCTCTTGATTAGTAGGTCTATCCTTCCGACCTTGCTTTTTAAGCTACGGGCATGAACAAAAACGTATAGTTTCTTGAAGAAATCCAAGACAACCTCCCACCCCAGACCAATTGTTTTGCTGTCAGCACATCCTTCCCTGTAGTTAGTTTCTTGCCACATTACAATTGTTGAATTCAATTCCTGTTTTCTACAGCATAGTCTTTTTCCCATATGACACTGTAGAAAGAACTTTAATGAAGTCCAGATATACAAAAGCTGGTTTATTTCTCTCATTTAACAATCTATTATTCTAAGAAGTTCAATGTTTGGTAAACCCATCTTACATTATACACCGAGTTTTTCACTTTCTTACATGTCTTTAATTTCTTTCCTTCCTTCCTTCAATGTGTGTGCTAGAACTGTAGATGAGGCTTTAGAGTTCAAAGGCTTTTAATTGTTGAAATAATTTTCCTTCTTACATAAAATGTTTTCTGTCTGGTATTTGGAAAAAACAAAGGAAAAGAAAAATATATTTAGTGTTCCTTATTTTAAATTAGATGGCAAATAGAATAAACCATCAAAATAATCACAGGAACAACAAAATAATGCCCCAGATCAGGAATAGACAAAGTAATTCTGTTCCTATGAGGAGACTTGGAGAGGAACACATCATCAAATATTCCTATAATAATCAATATGCAAACATATATTCATTGAATTAAGGTCTATCTAAATCAGTGCAAATCTCATGTGGTAAAGAAAGCAAAGACTGAGTAGGAAGACTTAAGTTGTGAAGCCTGGGAGATGACATCCTTCAGCATACTTCTTGTTGACATCAATGCTGCTGAGGTTGATGCAGCTCAGAAAGCACTCGTCAAACCTGAGCAATTATTTGCATAGTCTGGAAATCTGTATGTCCTCTTTTGTGTTCCCTTAATATTCCCACTCTGTTTTGAACCCATTGACCAGTTTCAACCAAACTTGAAAAGTCAGTAATAATTGGAAATCTTCATCTCTGGAAGTTTGGACAGATAGAAAAGAGACTAATCTTAGCATTGACACTCGTGGAAAGGCCAGAGCTTAAGCACTGGTGCCATAGGTAATGATGTCTTGAAATACGCAATGATGAGAAGACTTTCAAGAGAACCTTGCATCTTTATTGGACAATGTGGACTCAGAAGATGAGATCACATTTTACTGGTCTCTCTGCCCATGAAGCAACTAGTTTAATACTGCTGAAGGGGCCTGACTTTTGCTTTTACCTTCAGGCATTCCCTATACTGCACAGATACCTCCAGTCAAGTGACTGTATTTCAGAAAGACTCTATTCAGAGTCATGAGACTGCCCAGTCTCTCAGGTTCTGACATGACTGATAGTGCCACAAAGTTTTTTGGATGGTAGCTGAGCTATGATTAAAAAAAAAAACAAACACCACATTCTCCTTATGGCTTTCAGATCTTCTGTTCCTTTGTCTTTGTTTGCTATTATCCAGAACATTCATCTAGATAATTTAATTCTGTTGTTTCTGTGTGCATCTATATAATAGAACAGTTGTCTCAGAAATAAATAAAACCACACACGTCTATCTTTATCAGCTGCCAATTTATTCCTCCATGCTTAAGTGGTCTTATTGACAACAGGTTATGAAGCTAAATGATTTTTATTGCTTCCTGGTTAGAATATGCAAGACTTTTAGGATAAAACCCTTCTACTTCATTGTAATCCAGAGATGGGATTTTTCTCCTCTTCTTCCTGGGGAGGGATAGATTTTTTTCAGTCCTGTTGTCTGTGCCTATGGCACTCTTGAGCATTTAAAATTTTGTTTTCTTACCTAGCATGCCATGTTCCATGTTATCAGACACTTGGCAGGAGTGTGGGTCTGAGAGAAAGCCTAGCTACCCATAAGTTTATCTTCCTTCTTATTCATTTTTCTTAATTTTTGTTTGGCCTTAAGTTTTTTTGTAGTCAAAAAGTCCATAATAACTGTGATTTGTGGCTAGGAGATCTCTGCCATTGCTTTTGAATAAGTCTGTGGAGCTGTTTTTCTGATTGGAAGTAGGAACATGAAGTGTGTTTGGTTTTCCAAGGGGATGATTAGAGAATGGGCTTAGACAAATCGCCTGAGGGAAGGGGTCTGAGTTAATTACCTTAAAATTCAGTAATGTAGTAGCAGTTGCTATTATAAATCCGGTATAGTATAGTTAAGTGAGAGCTACACAAAGTGGATGAGAACAACTGGTTAGATAGCAGTTCTTGCAGAAAAGTATCTAAAGGTTGCTTTGTGTCACAAATTGAATAGAAAGTCATGATTGCAGTGCTGCATTTTTTTTTTCAAAAAAGACAGGCTTTGTGCTTTGATTTGTGAACTAGTTTTTTCCTGCAAGATGTGTGAGAAAGTTCCTGCTCTGTTCCAGAGTAGTTAGGATTCAGCTAGAGGACTGCATCTGGTTATGGGCATTGCCCCTAACCAAAAATGATGGGAGTTGAGAAAAAAAAACAAACAATGAAACACCCCCCCGACCCCCACCCAAAAAACCCCAACCAAATTAAAAATTTGCTATAATACGAGACT
Source organism: Heliornis fulica (assembly GCA_013399135.1). Classification (NCBI taxonomy): domain Eukaryota; kingdom Metazoa; phylum Chordata; class Aves; order Gruiformes; family Heliornithidae; genus Heliornis; species Heliornis fulica. Next base: position 15,477 of record VXBZ01001803.1, on the reverse strand, counting down.
GACAAGATAATGTTCAAACACTGGGGTTGCTATATCTTTAAAAAATGGGGATTGAGAGGAGATAGGATTTGAGGTGTTTAAGTGACTAGTGAAACAGAGAAAGAAGTAACTTTTTTTTTTTTTTTCCAGTTCTGGTGAATAGGGGTGAGCTACAAAGGGCTTAATACTGCAGCAACAAAACTGCAGACTAGATTTTATAAACCCTTTCTGACAGAGAGGGCAGTGAAGTACTAGAATTAGTACCTGGGGAACACTAGAATAAAGTCTGGAGCAAGACCAGTTCAGACAAATGTCAGTCAGGAATGACACTGAGAGAGGGTCTCAGGGACAGAAAGGGAACCTGATGATTGTTCTTTTGGGATTGTCTTTTGGGACTGTTTTTGAAGTCACTGTGGCTCTGCTGTCTTAGAAATCATTAATAACTTTTAACATGGCCCTCTACTACTGCACTGAAATATCTATTGCTGGAGTTAAATAGGTATTTTAGGAACACATATGGTTTGGATAAATATGCATAAATTCTAGCTTAAGAATTGTTGGAGTTCAGAGAAAGTATAATCTTGACAAGCAAGATACATGACAATTACAAACTGCATTTCAGTGTTGAGGCACACATAAGAACTGTCTGGCATCTTCTGACTGATCTGCACAGACACAAAGTATTTGGGATTTGATTAGAGATGAAGGCATTGTTTTTGGCTTTTTTTTAGCAGTGAAAGAAAGCCCTGAAAAAGGGCAGGAACATTATTCCTTTAACGTTTGGCTTTTATTCAGGTACTTCTGACTAGCTCAAGATTTGACATCAACACTCAGGAAAATATTTTATTCCTTCTCCAGATATGGGGATACTGCAGAAGAAAAAAGCCAGCAGGTTCTAGCTTTGACCTGGAGATCCAGACAAAGTTTTTCTTTCTGATATATTTATGTTCAGTCATAATTAGATTTGCATTTAGAGAAACACTGTTATATTAATCTCCTTTATTTTAAGAGTTATCAGGCATAATTGCTTATATTGCTTCTGTCTGATAAGGATGTGGCTCCAAATCTACATTTATTAACAGAATCAATAAATACTGTAGAACAGCTACGAGAATGTAGTACTACTCTTGCATGGCAGAGGTATCAGCTTTAAGTAACTTAGAAACTGCTGTGTTAGATTTCCAGTGTCTGCAGATATTTTTTTCCCTGTTGTGAGAATTGCCGTTGTCCTGTGTGTGGACAAGTCTCTGGGCTCGAGTCAGTTTTGAATTACCCTGGGGTAGGAAAAACTGATTCCAGTTCACAAAATGAAGTTGAAAGCAGATAGGCAAAGCAGCGCTGCTCACTTCTGAATAGGAGTAACATTTCAAAGCTCACATGCCATTTGACAGTGTACAATTGTTGGAGGGGAGACTGTGTTAACGGATGGCTTGTTTACATGGGTTTTAGTGGAAAGGATTTGTTCACAGCAGCCTCATTATAAACTCAGGAGGAACTTTGGCTGTAGTGATCAGCCAGACCCAACAGCAGTTTGCCAGGCTGTGATGGGACAATTTCACAAAGCTGACTAGTAGAACTATCATTTCCATCTTCCTATTCCCCACCCTTGTGCTACTCTTCTAGCCCCTTACATATCTTTTTTCATACTCCCTGAGTTACTTCTGTGCCGAGGGGCATTGCAGGCACTGCCAGTATCTCTGAGTTATTTGCTTCTTGTTGTGCTCTCTTCTTAATATCTCATGGCACATTTATTCAGTAAATCCTTTGATCCCCTTTCGCCCTCCCTTTAGAGTGATGTATCTATTAAAACTTGCTAAGGCTCTTTGATCCCCAGTAAAAAGGGCCATAACCCTTTTTCTAATGAAGTCAGCAGTTCATTTCCATAAGGTTGAAACAGTCTGCACGTGATGCAGGCTTATCTGGAGGGATATACTCTCAAGTGTCTAAAGCCATCAGATGGGACTCCAGAGTAATACTAGTGACTTGGTCTGGTGGGCTCTGCAGTGGGAGAAAAGTCTTGCATGCCTTTAGCATAACACATCACCTTATAGTGTGTTTGGCAAGGACTTTTACCAAGGCTGGGGTGGTGATGCTCTGCATTCTCTGTCTCTATGGGCTGAAGAGGTCTTAAACTTGCTGATACACTGAGTTACATACAGGCTGTAAGAATTTGTGGGGTAGGTTATTTTCATTGCAAGGTCCTGAAGTGGGAAAGGATTAGTGAAGGATTAGTTCTGAGCTGGGGTTTAGGGAAGCAGGTACGAGCAGGGTGGAGATTTAGGGTTGGGGGAGAGGAGAAAAGGTGGCTTCTAGGCAAAAATGTATAAAAGAAACAGAAAACTTATGAGCTAAACCAAAGTCTCAAGGTGGTTTTAGAGAGAAATGCACACAAACTGGTAAAGGTATGTTTAATGGCACTTTACTTTGTACTGAAGTTAACAGGTTTGGTAACAGCCAAAATGCTTTATGACCAGATGTTTGCAATTAGAGAGGAAGTCCTTGGGCTAAAGGGTGGGGTGAGCTTGCGCACACCTCTAGGTTTTAGTGATGGAACATACCTTTGGGGCCTCAGGGAAACCATGATGGGTCATGGGGTGGGCAGTTCCCTGCTAGGGGCATTACAATTTTTTCAGAGAAGGCACATCTTGGTTTTGAGCTGTGCTGTGAACAGGAGCCTAAAAAAAAAAAAAACAAACCACAAAACAAAACAAACTGGTTTAGGTTTTAGACATACAATGAACTGAGAAGAGTCTGACAGATTTGTGTGAAGGGTGTTTATCTGTCTATAAAACGGGTCATTCACTTGTTATTGCAGCATTGTTTTAGGAAGAAGAAAAAAAAGTCAAAACTGCTTTCACCTTATTCCTTTGAGACCTGCTACACCACCCCTGACTTTCATGCTGATCTTCTTGTCCATGAGAATGACTAAATGTTCTCCACAGTAAGCACATGCTCCTGGCCATTAACTCAAGACTCCCTGTGACTTAGCAGTGCTCTGTCACTGCCATGTGTTTAGCTCTCCTACCATGCCCAACCCCCAAAGTAAAACACCATCTTAGCTTTGCCAAAGTGTCAGCCTCCATTTTCTGCATTTCCTTAAACTTCACACATACTTTGCCCATTCTGCCTCACAAGAAGAACATAGAATCCTGAACAAGGCTGAATGATGATCAGAGGATACCTCTCTCACAGACTCATTGGCTTTTAGGACATTTCACTGTTGAGTTGTATGCTGGTGCTCTCCCCTGTGTGAGGCCTGCTCTCCACCAGTGGCTGGTTCTTGGCAGGGCTCTGACTATGGGACCCGCAATGTTAACCTGTGGTCTGCCTTGGTCTTGTGCATCAGACAGCAGAGCTCAGCTGTTACATCCTAAGTGGCATTGTCTAGAAGGATCAAGATAATTGGAAAGTGAAATCCTGTCTGCCTCACTGTGCTTTAAAAATGCTTCTGCTCTCCTAGTCCATTTATTTTACATTTTGGTTGTCTTATTATAGGCTTGGATCACCAGTCCTTTAGTCTAGGAATTACGCTCTTATCCTGTGGTTGGAGATGCATTTCCCTGCTCATTTTGTTGTTCAGTGGGAAGCATGTGTTTTCAGTTTCGCACCAAAATGATACCGAGACAGCACTGGTTAAAAAGAGGAAAATTTTATATCCATAAAGTAGAAGGCAACCATGATTATTTAAAATCTGTTGTGATCTTTGGATACCTGCCTCTTCTTATTTCCTGACACAATTGTGGAGATGTTTGAAATTCCCGTCCCTGATCGGAATGAGATTGTCAGTATGTAAGAAACCAAGATTTTCATATGTTACTCAGTGTCACGGTGGGAGCACCTGAGTCATAAATGTTCTTGAAAATCTCATCCTGTTTGGAGATTGTGTTGCAAAACATGGCAGAAATGGTGTTTCCTGCATGATCGACCTTTTTATGGACAAAGACTCATTTAAGCCATTCTATGTTCCTATCATCTTCCAAACCTGCCTTTTGTTATGCAATGCCATGAACGCTTCTTTTCATGATCCTATAGGTTGGCTTTCCTCAGAAATGGTCTTGTGCAAGAACTTATGCAGAGAAAGATGAGCTTGTCTCTGTGACTGAGTAATCTGCCTTTGCTCACTTCCTTAACAAATTTGCACCCCATTCATGTGCTTAAGCCCTCCACCATCATCAGCCCCCAGATCCTCTCTCCCTGTGGGGAAAGGCAGTGCGGGCATTCAGTGATCATTTTGAAGATGAATGTGTTGGATAGTTTTGATTACTAATTTGCTATTTTAAGTCTGCATTGTGCTTTGATGGCTCTTAGGGGATTTTTCTTTCACAGTAAGGGACAACAGATCTAAAGGGTGCCTGTTTAATTTTTTCTCATCCTGTAACAATACAAAATGTCATCTTGGCCTAAGTAGATACATATGTCACCAGCCCCGTGGCAGTGTACTGAGTAAAAACATTACCCTTCATACAAATACTTGAATATTTAAGTGGGCATATGGGAACAGAACCAAAAAATGAAATCCTTCTAGAATAAAATGTAGTCTGCTATTGCCTCATGCTCAGTTTAAAAGTAAAAACCTATTAAATTGTCTCTCTTTAACTTTTTAATGCTTCATTTTAGGTGCAGAACAGTTAAGAGATATTCATTTCCAGAGCGGTATCTTTGACATGTTTAGAGTAAAAGTCCAATTAATTGTCATCTTAAATCCAAGTACCTTTCCCACTAATCCAATTAGGTTTTCATTAGATGTCTCAATTGAAATATAGTATCTTATTCAGAATTAAATTAACTGTTTCCTCCTTCCATCGTAAGGCATTCTGAGGTTTTACTTCCTTCTACTCTTTTCTAGACCATATGTTTGCAGAGATGGAAACTGTCAATTCTTCTGTATTTTGCGTAAAATATGCTGTTACTGTACACCTTTTTGCTTGTTGCTTTTTAATAAGATCTGTATTAAAAGTAGTTATTTGTAACAATGTTTTGTATTTACATGGAAAACCTTTGAAGCTAGATCCTACCACTTGCAAGTTGACAAGTACTTTATATATAGTCTATATGTGTTACTTGTTAACTAAAAACCTTGTCTGGTGTAAAAATTAAGTCTGTGGCTTTTTTTAATGGAATCAATACTATCTGAAGTCTTAATGCACTTATATGTTTGCAGAGTTAGTGCCAAGGACACTACTTGGTAATCTTAGAACATCTTAATTGTAAGGGTGTCAGTATCCAGTTCTAAGCTGGGATCTGATGCTGCAGTTGCCTCATGCCTGTGGTCCATCTTACAACCCTGAGCAGATGAGCTGAAGCTAGCACATTACTTGTAGTACTTGGTTGTCAGTACTTGGAGGATGATTCTCTGATGGCCCCAGTACTTTCAACACTTCTGCATGTGCTTTATTTGGGATTACTGATGAGTTTACAATGAAGTGCGTATGTAAGAACTGGCAGGATTTGATGTTCCTAATTTGTTGCTACTAAAAGAGATTTCTTAATATACCTATTGTATTTTAATTTAAGATGATTTTTTTTGTAATAAAGACATGTTTACTACAATCAACAAATATTTGTTGGGACCCGGACACTTTGTATTAGCAGAAACTATTATGTCTGCAAGAGCTCATACTATTTGTTTTCCTACAAACAACATATTTTTTCAAGAACCCAAATGATTCTGAAGCTTTCAACTCAAGCTAGTGCACCAGGATGAACCTCAGATGCATAATTTAAGAGGCAGAGCAAGTGCATAGCTCATTATCTGTCTTTTATTATCCCTTGTTAGCATGAATTTTTCCTCTCTGGCCATCTCCATGAGGTTTGATTAGCTTGGTATGTGTCCTTATTTGCCTAACACTTGGTAGCTGCTGGCTTAAATGGAGAAACAACCCAGTGTTTAAATTTAAAAGCATTAATGCTTCAGTTTTTTTAGGATGAGGGGTGAGTTCTATTGTTTTTGAGTGGTGCTGTTTATTTTGACAGATGTAAATGCATACCATTTGCCCAATTGTCTACCTTTTAAAGCCACCGCCTTTACCAGAGGAAGGCCTGTACCCTTACATGACAACCACTCTGCAGAAACACAGATAAATGTATAGCTGAGAAGTCTCTTGAATTCATATTTTGTTAAAAACCAGCATTCTAACTTTTACATATGGTGGACATTGAGCAGAATTCTCCCCTATTGTGTTTCGTCTGTAGTCACTGCAAAGTCTGAGTAATTCAGTTTCTTGTCATGGGTTATGTCCCACACTGCCAGAATGAGTGGTGATGACATGACACCGTGATTGTGGTACATGATTAAATGGGGTGTGTGATTATCATAATGATTTATTTAAAAAAAAAGGGAGAGAATGATCACAAGTGGCCTAGATGTTGGGTGTTAATGTTCTATTGCTTGCCTACATGTTAAAGGTTTTAAAGGTCTTATATATATGACTTGTTAATATCTTGATTATTGTCATGGTTTAACCCCAGCCAGCAACTAAGCACAATGCATCTGGCAGGATGGGGCAGAGAATTGGAAGAGTAAAAGTGAGAGAACTTGTGGGTTGAGATACAGACAGTTTAATAGGGAAAGCAAAAGTCATGCATACAAGTAAAGCAAAATGAGGAATTCATTCCCTGCTTCGCATGGCCAGGCAGGAGTTCAGCCATCTTCAGGAAAGCAGAACTCCGTCACATGTAATGGGTACTTTGGGAAGACAAAGGCCATCGTTCCAAATGTTCCTCACTCCCTCTTCCTTAGCTTTTCACGCTGAGTATGACATCATATAATATGGGATATCCCTTGGGTCAGCCTGGGTCACCTGTCCCAGCTGTGTCCTCTCCCAGCAACTTGTGCATCCCCAGCTACTCACTGGTGGGGTGAGGTGAGAAACAGCAAAGGCCTTGGCACTGTGTGAGCTCAGCTCTGCAGTAACATAAACTTCCCTGTGTCACGAGCAATGTTTTCAGGGCAAATCCAAAACACAGTCCCATACTAGCTACTATGAGACAAGTTAACTCTACCCCAGGGAAAACCAGCAGATCTATTTAAAGAAATCACATTACCTGTTGGGTTTATGGTTTGCTGGTGATTCTGGGGGCTTGGTTTTCTGTATGGATTTACCTAAGTTCCTTAAACTAGTGCTGCCTTCTGTAAACGCTGCCATAGGACAGTCTGGTGCTTCCATGAAGTGCTTCTGCAGTAATTTGGAGGAGATGGTAGGAAGGTGATGGAGAGAGGGCCGCCCCCTCAGCCTCCCCGTCCATCCTCTTGGTGCTGGGCTGCTGAGCCAAATGTGATCATGGTGGTCTGTGCACCACACTGTGTGCTCTTTCATTGTTTTGTAAATATACAGAATTAAATATTTACCACAGTGCTCAGTGCATAAGCCATGGCTGTGTATGCTCTGGCCCTCTCCATCACCCTTCTGTCACATGTCATAATCTCAAGTAAATATATTGCATCCAAAATGAGGGGCACGTCTTTTCACTTTGCTACTAGTAGGCAGACACATTCTACAGTGCTGAAGGCACTTCTTTATTCCTAATTCTTCATTATTTATTTTCAGTGAGTTCTTACTGATAGGTAGGTCTATTTATGTAGACATGTTGTGGAAATTATTTTTAAAATAATAGAGAAAAGAAACCCTTTTGAATAAAGTTAGTTTTGTGATTTGAGCATCTGAAATGTTCTTTAAAACTTGTCACAGGTCAGCTTTGTGACGTTACAATAATTACTCCAGGGACATTGTTTTTTGCAGTGGTAATTCATGATACTGCACTGTAAAATCCTGGAAAAAAAATCTGAGTGAACTCTTTCCCTCATTAGATGACTCGGTGAGATATATTGTATGTATAAAGAAAAAGCAACTGTTTAACATATTGGTTGGTGACACGAACAGTGGATTGAGTACAAGTTGCTGACAACATCAAGCTGTGAGGTAGGGTCAACACACTGGAGGGAAGGGATGCCATCCAGAGGGACCTTAACAGGCTTGAGAGGTGGGACCATGTGAACTGCATGAAGTTTAACAAGGCTAAGCTCAAGGTTCTGCACATGGGGTGACACAATCCCAAACACAACTACTGGCTGGGCAATGAATGGATTGAGAGCAGCCGTGAGAAGGACCTGGGAGTGTTGGTGGATGAGAAGCTCAACATGACCCAATGATGCATGCTTGCAGACCAGAAAGCCAAACATATACTCAGCTGCACCAAAATAAGTGTGACGAGGTGGTTCTGCTCTTCTACTTGCCTTTTGTGAGACCCCACCTGGAGTATTGTGCCCAGATCTGGGGTCCCCAGTACACTATAGACATGAACCTGTTGAAACAAGTCCACAGGAGGGCCAGAAGGTGATCTGAGACCTAGAACACCTCAGCTATGAAGACAAGGTTAGAGAGTTGGGCTTGTTCAGGGTGCAGAAGATGAGGCTCAGGGGAGACTTTACAGCAGCCAGCACCTGAAGCCAGCTTACAAGAAAGCTGAGGGACTGTTTACCAGGGCCATGTACTGATAAGATCAGGGATAATTGTGTTAAGCTGAAGGAGGATACATTTAGATTAATTGGAAGAAATCCTTCCCTGTGAGGGTGGTGAGGCCCTGGCACAGGCTGCCCAGAGAAGCTGTGGCTGCCCCCTCCCTGGCAGTGTTCAAGGCCAGGTTGGACGGGGCCTTGAGCAGCCTGTTCTTGTGAAGGGCATCGCTGCTCATGGCGGGGGAGTTTGAACTTGGTCTTTGAGGTCCCCTCAAATCTAAACCGTTCTCTGATTCATGAACATCTGAATGTAAAAGTTGAAGAATGAGAAAATGGCACATGCTTCAAGGAACTTTTCTCATGGGGCCCAGATTTTAGGAATATAATGAAATAACACCAGGACATTTACAGTAGAATCAGTAAAATATGAAGTCTTTTTAACTGCACCAGGGTGTAATATGGTATCCAACAGGAAGGCATTTATCTGAAACCATCAGTATGAGCAAGAAGACAAAGTAAGAGCTGTGATATATGTGTTTATACAGCAAACTCTGAGAAGGGCTGTGCTGATCCTGCAAAGGACAAGTTGGTATGGCTCAGCTGGAGGAATTAGCTGGGTTTTACATCTTCTGCTGAACTCTGCATTTTTATTGTTTAAGTTTTAAATGTGAAGTTTTTTATTTCAGTGTACTTGTAATTCACTGCTTATTATATGCATGGCCCTTTCTTCTGCCACGTTTAGCAGAGCAATATCATGAAAGACAGCTAGTTTTCTCCATAGGGCACAGACCAAATTGGTAATAAAGTCTTAGGGTATTTTTTGGCAATTAAGAGGGAGATTTTTTTTTTTTTTTGGTCATCTTTTGCTTGGGATACCTGCAAAGTCCAGCAATTGTAGGTACAACGAGAAATGCATGCAACAAAACCCATTTGCTTTATTTCAATATAGTTCATCCCTATTCTGGGGCAAACATTCAGCTCTTTTTTTTTATTTTTTTTTATCTAAACCACATTTAAAAAATAATCTTCTCAACCATCCCCAAAACAAAAGAAATCTTCCTTCTCAGAAGAGCATCTGTTATTTAGCAACATCTGAATTTCCATAAATAATCCCAGATTTCCCCTGCACGAAGATATAAACAATTGTTACACACTCAAGCCTCCCACTGTTTTGCTGCCTCTCTGCACGAGGAGGGAGGGAGAAGAGGCACTGTCTTGTGGGGGTGTCTCAATGGGACCCATGTTTGGACAATGGTAAGGCAGGGCAGAGGTGGCTGCTGGGTTCCCATGGAGTGGCAAAACTCTTTGGCTCTGTGGAAGACCTCCACTGGAGTAGGTTTTTGAAGCTGTTAAGTGTTTGGAGAAACAAGCCTTCTATGTGGACTGGTGAACCTTCCTGGTTTGGCCATAGGTTGGAAAAGATAATAATGGATGGGTTTGAGGATATGCCACTGTCCTCTGACCTGAGATGTAGGACTGATGTCTCGGTGTGTGTGTGTGTGTGTGTGTGTGTGTGTGTGTGTGTGTGTGTGTGTGTGTGTGTGTGTGTGTGTGTATGTGTGTGTGTGTTCCATCACAAATTTACTTGGGATTGGAGGTTTCCCATCAGTCTTGGTTCTTGATTTCTTTAACATAATATCTCTAGAGGAGGAAATCTTGGGACATTTCCCAAAAAAACAGATAACATCTGGAAATCCTTCCATTTATTCATACACTAGGAGGTGTTACTTTTTTGTTTGTTGTTTTTTTTTAATCATTCTATTAGCAAGTAATTTCAAAGAGTGGTAACTGAGCAACAAAGAATAATGGCACAAAGATAAATGAACAGTTCTAGAGGCATCAACTACTTCACAAACTCTTGAAATTAATGAACTGCTGGTTTTGGCTCCCTGCTGTTGTGATACAGTATTCTTAACACAACTTGAAAATCAACTTCCTTTAAGAAGTTTGTTTGTTCCCCTTGCCAGAATGTACTTTGGTTTTGGTTCTGGGCTAAAGTTGCTGTCAAATTAAACCATGCCCTCAGCTAGGTTAATCACCCTCCCCCCAAACTTGTCAATTATTAATTTTTAATTGCAAAATATCTAGGTGCTTAAATTTCTTCAGTGATTCACTAAACAAAGACACAATTTTTTTCCATTATGTTCTTGAGATGGATATTAAATATAGCTTATAACTGTAGAAGAAAATAAATTTATCTGGGCTAGGGTACCATTTTACATTTAAGCTCATTTGTCCTTGAATAGACCTTGTCCTATGCTTATTATTCTTCCATTCTGCCACAGGTCCAGACATCTTTTCTGTGCTTTGAAAATCTTGCAAAAAATTATTTAATTATTAGCCTCAATATTCCTCCTTGACTCTTTAGCAGATCCCTCACCTGTGGACAACTCTGGTGGGTCTTTTTGGGGCCACAGTACTGATCTTTCCACTCACATCCATTGACACCAATTTTATTCCAAGTGTGAGCTATTGTGCACTGAATACAGCTTGAACGAACATGCCTGTTCAGTATCTGCAGTTGCTTGAAGAACTGCAAGGACTAATCTTGAGAGTAGGGGCTGGTGGAGGCTGGGTTTATATATATGTAAATGTTGATGTTGGAGTCCAAGCCCTCTAAGGGGAATGTGTACAATGACATTCACTTTACATCCTGATATGGCAGCGGGCTGTCATCCCACTGTCAACAGCTGAAGCTGACTTGATTGACATTCAACAAAACCTTAGAAATGCTCTTTTATTTCTGCTTTGATATTTTATATAACCTTAAAAAGCTTCATATACCGATTCTTGGTTGTTTCTTTCTCTTTACAATTTCATGACAATGAAATAATTAGTTGTGATGTGCCAAAAAAAAAGAAAAAATATCTTACAGATGCGTTTAGCCCCTTCAATAGTTTCTATCTGCTTTTAAAATGTATGTACTACATAAATTTAAAAAAATTTATAAAATCATGTAAAATGAAGTTGCCAAGCTCAGCAAGGAAGTTTTAACTTTCTATGCTAGCCTTTGTTCTAGTCAATGTGACTGACTGCTTAGAAAAACTAATTATTTTACACTGGTACCTGAAATGCCTCTGTGAATGGGACCCCATGTCTCCTGGTAGCCAGAACAGCTTTTTATCTCTTGGGTCCTGCTGCTTCTCTAAATATTTCTCTTTAATCTGAAAAACTTCTTCTAGAGGAAGAGATTTCTGGGGAAGGAACCAGGAGTTACCAGTGCTCAGCTGGATTCTTGCAGTGCTCAGGATCAGCTGCGGGTGGGTGAGGAGCTCTCTGATGTTGTGAGTTAAGATGGGAGGAAAAGATTATGAAGCCTTCCCTTAACCTGGGCTTGAGCAAAAATACTTCCTATTTTGCACCATCCCAGAGGGTGGTGGGATGTGGTCCAGTGGCTCTCCTTCCGCTCCTGTTGTAAAAGTTCACCAAGAAGCAGCTTGCTAAGAGAAGTATTGTTTCTCTGAAAAACCTGACATATTGTTAAAAGTAATACTATTTTAAAGTATCAGCCACAATCATTGTTTCTTAGTTGTTTCCTTTCTCCCCTGCCCTAAGCCCCAAATGTGAATATGATTTTGAAAATGAGCACTGTCTTTTTTTCAGCAGCACCTGTGGCTTCAGTCTGCTTATTTTGATTTTTGCAGGATGGCAATGGCTCAGGTTTTTGTGTGCCTCATCAATGTATGAAATGAAATTCAAGGTTTTGGCTTGGACATGTGAATGGGCTGAAATCTAATTACCAGAGAGACTGCTCTTTACTCCCACCCCATGCTGCTGTGAAAACTAGCAGAGATAACCAAGAGAGTGCCCTTTCCACAGATGGAAAGCCTTCTGGCTGTTTGTCATTTTCCCCAACAAGTCTTATAACCTTCCCAGTGAGCTCTACAGCCTTATCCTTTATAAGGATATACATCCTTTATATCTTTATCCATACCTTTTCCTTTCTCGGAGCCTCGCAGAGAGGTGAGGCTGGCTGTTGGCTTCACTGGGCTTCAGATCAGGAATGGTACAAAGAATCTTCAACTTGAACATCCTAGTCATCCATGGTGGCGAAAGCCAAAAGGATTTCTTGTGATACAAAAGTGTACTGATGGCACTTTCATGAAGTGTCTCCTGTGCTGTGCCTAAAGCCTGAGAGTCTTATGTACAGTGTCTAAAGCGGTGAAGAGGTGGTTAATGTGTGTCCCCGAATGTAGAAGGTATACACATGGTTCTGTGATGATGCCTTTCCTGGGACTTCCTATAAAGCAGGAGACGCATCAGAGTTGTAGAAATGTAAAAGTTTAGGAAGATCTTAGGTGAATAAAGTTCATCTGTTAAGAGGAAAGAGAAAAACTGCAGATTTAACCCAGCTATGTTAGCTCTTCCAGGTGGCAGAGCTTTGGTGAGCTGTGGGGCTAATGCAGAAATGGTATGAGTCTGCTGTGTGGCTGAGGGAAGCCCTCCCGTTGAGTCACGAGGTTCAGAAAGGACCCCCTTGCTTTCTAAACTCCTTCTCAGAGAGGAGCCTAGGTGTGGCTAGGTCCAGTCTTAGTCCCAGACTTGGTCAACGGTTTATGTCTAAAGGATTAGGCGCGTAGCCACTTATCACAGTCAGCGTTTGCCTGCCAGAGCCCCCCAAAAGCACTTCTACTGGGGCAAAGTTCAGTAAGGCAGGCAATTTATTAAGGCAACAGATACCAAAAGGCTGGAATTGCCGTTGATAAATACACTTGCTGCAGCAGCGCTAACAAATGAGGACAGTGCCAGCCGAATGCTACCCCGGGTATTCTTCACCAAGAAGTGAAGGCGCAATGCTTACCAAGCAGGCGTCCCTGTCTTGGGTGGAGGAGAGGGAGCACAGCCCATCGACTGCCTTGTCGGGGTCTTCAGTCTCTTGTCTGGCCCTGGAGCTCTTTTCCTCAACACCCTTTATACCCCAACCTTAGCTGTTCCCCTCCCTGGGGTGACGTTTTACATGATTTGGGTGGAGAGTCGGGTACTATAGTCATATATGTTTAGCATGTACTTCTTTAAGCTCATTATCATATTCAGGGGTGTCAACCTTAATATTCATTTCACGGATAATGAAGCAGGAGGTCTCACTCCTGGCACCGGGGCCTTCAAGGTGCTGTGTAGAAACCATCTGTCTGCTTATTCTGTACTTGTGAGCCAAAACAGGACTGTCCTGCCTCCGTAAGACTCCCTGCTTCAGCTGCTGCTCATTCCCACCTTGCAGCTCTCTGTCTACAGTGTTTGCAGAAAACGTGAGCAGAGACCAGTGTTTTCAATCTCTCCTGCTTGACTGACACTTTATCAACCCCATGACTAGAGTGACTCGATTCAAGATCCAAATCATGTTTGTATATAGTTAATATTGGGTGTATCCCTTATCTTTGAATATTCTTCCTCTTCCCGTGGGCACAGCTCCAACTCAGTCCACCCGGACGTCGTGCATACTTGACAAATTAACACCCGGATTAACATAGGTTTGACACAAGCTAATAATAAACAAAACAGAATAATTACAACGATTAGTGTTGATGTAAACTGCAAGAAAGTAGGAAGCCATCATAGTGAGAATCAGAATCCATTCAAAAGTTTAACCATCCCACTTTTATGCTTCCCCCAAGGTCCCTACTTGCTTTTGCTGCATGCTTTATGTGGTCCAATTGTTCAATATGTTTTTTTTGTGACTTTTTCTAAGTGGATGCAGCAAGTGTCATTGGCTAACTTCCAGCATCCACGCAATCCATTTTCATGCAACAGTAACAAACCCGGTATCAGTCTGTTTTGCAATGCCATTTTTTGATGTAGCCTGTAGTTGTATGTTCAATTCCTCTAACCCGACCCAAGTTGCATTAGCCAATGCTTCAATCTGTCCACTGAGGTTGTATGACATCATTACATTCTGCAATGCTGTTACTTGAGGCAGTCGATTCGATTCTGGAATCCATCTGACAGCAGTTTGTATTGTGGGGTGCTGCCAGGGCTCATCCGATTTTCTTGTGGTTCATCCTCACAGAGCCAGTGCAAGGTGATGTTTCCTCCAGAGGGGACAAATTGTTAACAGTTCCAACATGCGTTGGCATCACTGGCCCTGAACTATATCACAGTTTTATTAGTCACAGACTTATTACAACTTTACTTTCCAGATAAGTACGAGGATCAGAAATAGAAATAACCAACAAATAAAAATCAACAGCTCTTAGGGGCACTCTAGATCAGTACAGGGGAGTCTGTGATCCCAGGTGCAAATTCCTGGCATTCGGAGTACCTGTGAACACAGAAGAAGAAGTTGTGCTCGGTCTTGGCTTGACCGGCAGATATTAGGTTAGAAGGTCGGTACTATCCACCTAGTACAGATTTTAAGTAGTTTTCCAGAACGATCTTTTTCTTCCCAAGTTTGGGTTCCTAATTTTGCAATGTTTGGTATAGCTGCCGTTAAAGGCATGAGATTGACATTCAGTTACCTATAGTCAGTTGAAGGTAATTTGGCTTTCATACTGACCAGACAGGAGAATTATCAGGGGAGTTTGCACGAGTGGTGATACTTCTTTTTTCCAAGTCTGTTACCACCCCAGCAGTGCCCGAAGATGTGGGTGCTGGCAGGAGGTACTGCCTTACATTAGTAAATTTCAGCAGGGATAAAGGTAGAGACATTTCTAAGTTTATAGATTCAGGCTCACCCTCTTTAAACCATACTATTTCTCCTTCACCTTGTCCAGTGAAACTCCAGACTGAACTGTTGTGGAGTTTCCACACTCTGCCATGTAACACATGGAATCCCATAGTGTTGGCAGCTCTGACCAGTACTTTGGTGCAGGTCAATTTCCTCTCACCTGGGAGCCACAGGGCAATTTTTGCTGCAGGACATTCCTTTATGACCCTATCAGTCCCTGTAAATTTTACCTTACAGTGACTGGCTTTCATATTTAGACATTCTGCTATTCATTCTGTACTCTGCTCTGGTGAGACACTACCAGGAGTACTGTGTCCAGCTCTGGAGCCCTCAGCACAAGAAGGATATGGGCCTCTTGCAGTGGGTCCAGAGGAGGACCTCA
>VXBZ01001802.1:206688-225471 GCA_013399135.1 Heliornis fulica | reverse complement strand
CTAAAAAGGACATAGTCATCCATTGCCACATTCCACATATGTGTACTGTCCCACCAAGTCTTACAAAATAGATGTAAAATCTTACAAAAAAGATATGTCTATATACTTATATCTTTTCTGCACCAAGAAAAATAACATCAAGAGGTGAATGTTTGTTCTCAACATTATAAAGCATGTCACAGTGCTGAAGTATTATTCACTAGCTATGCATCTAAAAGAAAAAAGAAGTTTTAAATTATGAACCAACTTTTGATTGAAATAGCCTATTTTGCATCTGCAGAGACTCGTCCATTTTCCTCAAATAGTTCTACCAAAGATGATTTCCTTCAAGAAATGAAAAGCCAGTTTGGAACAGAACAAGTAGGCAAGCTTTTTTTTCCATTTTATGGAAAAAAAATGAGGTGTGGAAGTGAAATTTATTGCTCTACAGTCTTGAAGGACACAGTCACCAGGAACAATCTGTTCAGTTTGCTGTATTTCTTAATAAATCAGTCTTTAATGTAGAATATGATTTGATAAGACTATTTTTTCTTTGTGTCTGCAAATTCAAGACAATTTAACAAATAAAACTAGTCTTAAATTCTGCTGCAAGTAATTTAGCTGACTTCCAATTTCCATCTAAATGTTGCTTTGACATATCACAAATATGAAGTTTCTTAGAGGCAGGGCACATGCTGTTTACATTTATGTAAGTAGCTACCGAATTGCAAATGTTTATGTAGCTTAATGTAAATATTCAGTATTATTTAACCTTGTGAAGACACAGTATGCATCCTTGCGTTATCAGAAATGAAAACTCATGAAAGAACTCAAGGAGCTGAAAGAACTCTAGCAGTTGAAAATTCACATATCATCATAGCTTCACAAAACAAATCAACTTTTCCTTAGTAAAATAAAGAGAGAACAAGATGAAAATGCATAACAACATGAATGAAGACCTCTTCTGTGGTGCTTATGTTATTTTACATCAATTCATCCTGAAAATACTGTGCAGAGCAGGCTTTTCAGTCAGCGTGGAATAGCTTGCACATTATGAAATGTTTGATGCACTAAAGCCAGCATGGTGGGGTGTGTCTTTGCCCTTGCTAAGTAGCAATGAAATGCACCTAACACTGCTAAGGAGCTGGAAAGCCAACGCAGCAGGAAAAACAATCACTGGAAGTTGTGGGAAGAAAGGTGCTAATGGAGCTTGAGTGCATGTCCATTTTCATCAGCACATCCTGCACCAGAGAGTTTCCTCTCCCATCCCATGGCATAGCACGCAGCAGGCTCTCAGCTTTAGTGCAATGGTGGGATGTGCGGCAGCCTGATGGGCTCAACCTGCGAGGTTAATGACTGGGCTAGACACCATTGTGGGCCAAAGTCTACGATGATACAAAATTGCTAGAAACAAGCTGTACAAAACCTGAAGAATCTTTATTAGCGTCACCTCTGCTTAAACCAGTTTGCAGAAACTGCAGATACAGAATTAGCTCTTGCCTTGCACGTGGTCCATGTCCGTGCAGTCCCAGGCAGCTCCACAGGGGACAAGCCGGCAGCGATATTCCCTTTGCCTTCCCCTGAGTTTCAACACCACAAGAGGCTGGCTTGTGCCAGGGAGCAGCACTGGAATAGTTTTAATGCACACAGATAGTAATTTTTACCAATGGGGAGTATGCTCTGACTTCTCCTGTTCCAGCTGGGGAGTTGGATGTAAGCGGCTTAACTCCAGGGTCACGGGGTCCCTGGCATTAAAACTCTCACTCCGGGGAAATCTCCTGCTTCCAGAAGGACAGCTTTCTGGCCTTTCTTGACATTAAAGTACTGCTCCCACTGTAATAGGATTGACCTGATTTTGATTAGGTGCCTATAGTAATATCTGTAGTCATGAAAACAGAATAAAATAGGGAAGGGAAGAAAAAGAAAGAAAATAGCATTTCTACCATATATTTCCCCCCCATCTTTATCCATTTAAAGCACTATGTCTTTCCAGCAAGGTTAGAAGGCCAGCAAGGTGCAGAACATGGGCACTTGCTTTGTTTGCTAACACTAAACACAGTGTCAAGCACGAGGGACAGTTCAGCACCATGTGGAGACCCTGTTTGTTTGTCCCTTCCTGGGAGCTTGAGGAACTGAGGAGTCCTGGGCCACATGTTGGTGTGATGGCAAATGCTCCCACTCAGCGTCCCCAAGCCCACGGCAGCAGATAAACCCAGATATAACATTACAACTTGAGTCTCTCCACCAATGAAATGTAGCACTAAAGCATTAGAAGTAATGCACTTCAGACTTAATTCTTTTTTAATGACAAGAATCCTCAGTGCATCTCCTTGGATTTAAGACGAGCTGAAACATCCAGTGAGTAAACTGTTATAAGTGTTACAGGAAAACTTTTAAAATATGCTTGTATGCATTTGCCATCTTGCTTTTCATGTTTTTATAGTATCTAAATATTTATGAAAGAATATGAAACTTTCAGAGAAGTTAGGCTTCACATGCATCAGAGTGGTAGTTCAAATTACCACAGCTGCCTTCACAGGAGGATACAGCCTGCCAGCTGTGCTGGTCAGGGGATCAAAGCCATGAGCAAGCTCTCTGACAGTCCAGTTAGGTTTTCATCTGCAATTGCCTGCCTGCCTGCCTGCCTGCTTTCAAACTCTGCTGTGATGTTCATGTCCCAGTGACATGCATGCCCTGTGAGTCCACAAGGTTGGTGGCCCTACCTAGGTGACACCCTGAAGAAGTTGAAGGATGAGGGCTGCTGGCTACAAAGCCTCTTGCCCAGGAGAGAGAGGACATGCTCATGCAGGCTTTCTCCTTTTGGAGGGCTGTGAAAGATGCCCAGGTGTGAGCAAGATGTTGAGAGACTCCCTGGTCTCACCTGAGGGATGTAATCAGCCAGGGTGCAGGTATGAACTCCAGGCAATAGCTAGATCTTAGACAGTAACACGCTGCTGTTTCTTAAGATTTCCCTCTGCATTAGGCAGTTGCTAACCTGGTGCTGACTGTGAGCCCAGTAGTTGCTTTAGATGGTAATCTCGGAAGCCCTAAAATGGTCTTAAAAATCAGGAGAACTGCAAAACTGCAAATCAACATCACTATCAGGTTTTGTTTATGTGTGATCAACAGGAATTAAAGCTTTTTTTTGAGCTATCATTGCAGGTACATTAGTAGAAGGGTTTGTCTGACTTTTATTTCATCTGACAGCACTTACAATTTCACAAATTGAAAAGCATAATGAAATAAATGTGGTTTAACTTGCTGAAAAGTAATGGTATCCTTCCTCCATGCTGTGTTCAGATTTCCAATGCAACCAGAATGCAATATTAGGGCCTTTTGGAAAAAGGATGATAAATGTATTTAAATCTGGCAATACAAGTAAAGTTCACTTCATCTTATTTATGTTTTTATGCTAGCACACAAGAAATATCACATCCAGGTACACACAAGTACCTGCTGCATGTTTGCTTTGTGTTGGTACTGCCACTTGGGTTTGGCTGCTTTTTTTCCACTCGGAGTAGTATGAACACTTGGAAAAGCCATCTGCTGCTGCACACGATTCCACACCTTTGCTCAAGGGAGCCCATGGGGCACAGACCCCACTTTGCAGAGCCCCTCCTTCTCTGCAGAGCCTCCAAGGCACAGATGCCAGATATCTCACTTACTTTCTAAAGTTTGCCTCCATGCTATTGAGATTTAAACCACTGAATGTAACCATTTCAAATTACAATACAGTGTAACTTTTAATTAAGATTAAAAATTCTTAAATTATCAACCCAGGGAGTGCCTTTCCTCTGGGATTGCTTTTTCTACCCATAAGGGTAGCGCTGCTCACAAGCCCACCATCACAGCCTGTATGGCTTTTCTCCCATTGCCATGTCTAGTTGGCTAATTTTTAATTTAATTTTTTTGTGTGAGTGTTCTTAGTAGTAAAATCTAACCCCTGAGTCACCTGGGCTATAATTATGCTGGTCATGAAGCATAATAACACTCAGTATTTCCCAGGGGAATGAGGCAAATCTTACACTTTTCAGATCTAATGCTAGAGTGAAAAGAACATTTTCCCTGTACTGTGAAAACACAATGGCCCCACACTGTGAGACGAACAGTGTTGGACATATAATTATTTTTGTGATGGTATTTGCCTCTGCTTTCGGGTGGATTGCAGAATGGTTTTTAAGGCAAAGATCAATGCCTGAGTTAGGGCTGGGGCAAAGGTTGTAGGAAGGAAATAGGGACCATGCAGAGAGGAACATTTTTGGGAGAGCTTTGCAGAGAACAAAGTAGCTCACCTCTTCTAAGGTCCTGTTAAAGAAACACAAAAAGATCTAACTTGCTTTTGTTATATGGTGTAGACGTTTGCATGTATGTAAAATGTTTATATATATACATATAATATACACATTTATATGTATACATGAAGTCTTGAATCATTCTGAAAACCTCTTCTCAGGGAAGGAGAACTTATAAAAATCAAGCAGCTGGAAATTAAGAGGAAGGAAATTCATCCAGGCTGTTTAAAATCCTAAATCTCATTTACGGCCTCTTTTAAAACAGGTCGATTGAATATGTGAGTATTCCTCGTAATAAATAGATGTATTTTATTGTGCTGTCAGATTATCTCATGGGAAAGATATCAGAATCTTAAAAGCAATCATAATCTGGTTATCAGTTACAAACTCTATTGATTTATTTTTTAAATGAAAATGTAACTTGGAAAGTACAATATTTGCTTTTGAAATACGACAATTTTACTGACTTGTGTGGGTTGCGAATAAAAGAGGCAGCTGATGGAAAGTCTGCAGATCTGATTGAAGAATCAAACAGAAAATTACTCCTGCATGAGCTGAAGCATAGACAAATAGCCCAGTTTGCTGCGTTTATGATGGCTGTTACTGATCTGGGACCTGAGAGAAAGCAGGGATTAATAATATTTTATTGCTGTTTAGGGAAATTTTAGATGGAGCCATTGTGATCCTTTACTGGTTAAGGCTTCATCAGGGAATTTTGTTCTTGAGAAATAACTCCTCTAGATAGTGTGTAAAGAAGCAGGAACTTCTTGCAGATGGTTTTTGCATGTCACTTGGGAATTGGTTCCTCCAGGACTAACGTCTGTGTTTATGATGCAGAGTACAGGCACAGAAGACTACTTCATTAGGCATATTTTCCAGTCATATGGGACAGAGAAAAATGCCCAGGAAGAAATATGTCTGTCATTGAGAGAAATTTTCAAATCTGCAACACAGATCATTAGGAGCCAAAGAAAGGAAAAAAAATTAACAAACCCCAGTTATGTATTTAACTGCTGCTGGAGAGGTGTACCAGGGCTGGAAACTCATCTCAGAAATGTCAAGCATAGACATTTCACAGATGCTTTTCTATTTCCATGGCAATAAGAAAAGGAGGAAAGCAGAAAGTGTAGAATTTAGGACATAAAGAGTCCAACAATGAGCTGCCTCGAAGGGCCTAGCAGTGAATCCTTTTCACTGTTTCTATCCTGAGGTGCCATGAGTCACACTGGGAAGGAGAGCATTTGTCCACCATCATCCTATCTCACCTTTTTGGTCCAACAAAAAGAGAGAACATAGGATTGTGCTCTTCTCTTGGCTTCTCTACTCATGACAAACTAGCTTTGTGGACTTCCAGGGAGAGAAGCATGTCAGGTGGACCTTAGGTTTGTTTCAGGAGCTTGAGGAGGGAGGAGAGGGGGCATATGGAGAATGTCCACTTTAGGACAGGCATCCATGAACCTGCACTCTCTGGCTGGTGCTTGGGCTCCCCAGGTGCTGCTCTCCAGTCCCACATACCACAATTTCCATATTGATCCCACGGTTGTCTCTCGTTTTCTTTAAACTCATCTTCCTCTTAGGCTTCTCAGATGATGAATTTAGTCATTACTATTTTGCATCCACTTCTAGAACTGGGATGGTATTCCAGACTATTGATGGAAAAGCCTGCCTCCGACTCCTCTAAGGGAACTGCAACATGTAGACCTGCTGACAGCCTGTTTTGCCTCTGAATTTAATTAGCTTTACTAGGGCTGATGCAAGGCAGTGTGGAAAATCAGTCTTTTATCATCCCATAGTCTGTTTCTTTGTGCAGCATTAAACATACTCTGAAAATTCAGAGCTTCACCAGGATGCTGAGAAAATCGGTATTTATGAATAAGCTAAAGGGTAAAAGATTAAGACAAAAGCTTCTCTCTAAAAATTGCAGACTGCTTATTTCAATTAAAGTAACAAACCAAAATAAAGTTGTGCCATTTAAAATGAACTTGCCAGTAGCAAACAAATACATATAAGGCAAGATGGCTAATAAAAAAGATGGACTGCTGATGAACAATAAAACTTTGGACACTTCAAAACTCATTGTTTAAACATTCCTATAATGAAGCAGTATAGAAACAAAACAAAAAATAAATTCAGCACTCTTTCAAGTACAAAAAGCTACAATCCAAGAAAAATATAAAATACAGAGGTATATTTTCACTATGAACTTTTTGAACTTCATATTAAAATATATAAGCAAATTTATAAAAATATATGCACAAATAATAATCAGGTGAGTATTAAAACAACTGCAATGGGTTTGTATTTTTTACAGGTCTGGTTCTACTTTTGCAGAGATTTTATACAAAAAAAAGCCCCTTTTCATCTCTGTATTTACATATACAAGAAGGACATTAGATTTTTCACCTTCTTAGAAGGACCTAAAGACCCTTTACCTGTTCAGATGGGAATAACTCAGGCATCCTTTCTCTGGGATTTAAAGAGGATCAGCTTCTTAATTTTAGCACCTTGTGCCAATTCATGGGGGCAAGCAGCATGCCTCTCTGTAGAGAACAGATGACAGGTGCATGCCATAAAACTGAATGATAATTTGCATCCCAAATTAAAGAAAAAGATATTTAAGTTTGTTGATAGCACCAGGCATGCAATTAGTCCCCCTGGTTTGGTGATACTATTCACATGATTGAAATTCTTCTGTAGTCTATGAAAGAAATTAAACACATGTTCAAATATTTTGTAGTGATATGGTCACTTAGTATTTCTTGAATCTCTGAGGGATTACTGTTTGACATTAAAAACTGTGTCTGATTATGTTGGGTTAAAAAAGGGGAACGGGAGAACAAGATTGTTTTGGTACTGCATTAGATTACATAGATAAATTGTATTTTCTTTTTAAATAGTTCAAATTGCAGTGACAACTGATCTATGGAAGCAGTGTCAACAGAGGTGTTTATCTGAAGTCAGGTAACGAATTCTTTAGTTCTTTTAACCAATATTTAGCGTGAATCCAGGCTTATACTATTGCACTTCTGAACAATGTTATTAAAAAAAAAAATCAACCTTAGTCTTTTACAGTTCAGTAATTTCAGTAGATAATCAGAGAAAAAGTTTTGAGAGCTCTCCTAGAGAACATCTACAGAAATATAACTTTTTAAATCAGAACAAAAACATGAGGTAGATGGTGATGGCCTAATAAGTAGGAAATGCTCTGCACAAAGGCTCTGCTTTTTTCAAAAAGAATGAGGCCTAGAAAAAAAGACAACAAAAACAAAACAAAACACCCCCCACCACCCCCCCCAAAAAATAAAAGGAGAAAAAAAAAAAACCAAAACCAAAACAGGAAACCATTAAGCACAAACCTATGCAAGTGAAGACCCAGGCAGTAGAGAGGCTTTTGCAAGTAGGAGGCAAAGCAGCTACTGCCTAATGTGCTGAAATTAGGCAGGTTGGTTTCCAAGTATAACTGCTCAGGTAGAGCTCCAGCAAGTGAAAAGTGGAAAGCTTAAAGAATGATAGTAAATTAATTCCTTCCTAGGAAAGTCAGGAACTGTGGTTAACCATGGTTAGCTGGGCTGGGATAAACCCATACCAATAGCTGCCGTGAGTACAAACCTGACCCCAGCCACCCAGCTCTCCAGAGACCTTCACGCACCCCCATCATCACTGCAGTTTCAAAGCTCATCCCTAAAAAGGGGGGACAGTCTGTTGGTATCTACCAAGTATTTCCTGTCTGCTTACTGATATTGCCAGGCTGTAGATGCTGCTGTCACACTCAAATCACATAGAGATGGAAGGCTCTTGCCTGGGGGTATTTCAGCACTGAAAGAAAACTTTTTCACAGGGCAGAATCATCCTGATGCTGATGTGGCAGAGAAGGGCTACAGAGATGTGATGCTCTTTGCCTTTTCTGCCTCTGCATGAATCATGGGAAGCACCTGGATCATGGTTCCAGCTCCAGCAGATGGTGACCCCTGGGGACATCCATGCTCCATCCTTACCTGTCAGCCACGTGGTCTTCCTTTACTTCCATGCTACAGGATCTAGCACATCCTACACAAACCAATGTAGTGGAATAAGCACGGTACTTCAGAGGTTTTATGGATTTCTAGTAAGGGTAACCTACGGGTGGGGATGAAATGTCATGAGGGAGTGCTTGCTTGCTTTTTGTAACCTTTGCACCTGAAAAGCACCTAAGAAGCATTGCCTCAGGGAAACTGATGCATAAACAGCAGGTTTTGCCCACAAAACCTCAGATTCCAAAGCAAATTTCACCTAAAGTAAAACAGTTGTGTTGGAGTTTGGCTTTCTTCAAGAAAATGGTGCTATCTATCATGATTTCATTTGGCAAACCTCACTAGCCTTACAGTTGTTATATAGAATCACAGTGTTGGCCAACAGGATGCAATTGTAGATGCAAGTCTCCAAAGAGAAAACAGCTTTGAAATGGCCAATGAAGTTTGGCAAATTTTGGCAACTATTTTAGCAGTGAATTATTACTTAAAATGTTATTTTTTTTTCTGGCTATGCAATTACTCTGTTTTCCATGAGAACTCCTGCTGAGCCAGCTCAGGGACAGCAGACGCAGTGGTACCACTTTCATAAGATAAAACAAAGCCTCAGTAAAGCATTAACACACATTTACAGCTGTCACCTAAGTGCTGGCTGATTTAAAATAGATTATTTTTTGCATACTGAGCATTTGGCAGGCTGAATTGGGATGCTTAGATTATTTGATTGATTTCCATTTCTGTGATAATCCCATGTTTGTTCAGTCTTGCCTCCCGTTTGACACCAGGCATAGGTATTCAGGCTCCAGAGTTTTCCCTCAGCCCCTTCGGAATATTGTGCGTACAAGAGTTGGCATTGCAGTTCGGTTTGTTGCTTGGAGACAGCTGCAGGGACGCACAGTGGCATAAATCACACCTGACTCTGTTGCTAAGGAAATAAGACTGTCTCCTGCTTTCCTTCAGGCCTTGTAATATGACAGGCAAACAAAATTCATATCAGAATATTTAAAATATTGCTTTAATTTAAAAAAAGTGAAAAGGAAACTACACAAACCACATCTGTAACAGCTTCCCAGGGGTAACAAAATACTGCATTGTCTTTCTTCGGGAGGTGGTTGCTGGGAGCACATGGTTCAAACGCATTGTGTGATGGAGGAGAATAATTAGACACAATCTGGATTTGAGGCATAAAACCTCAGTAAACATTTTGGAGGGTTTTTAAACTTGTAGAGCGGTGCCTGCTGCTCACCCTAATGTTAAGGATAATTTTTTTCAGAGAAAAAAATACAAGAAAATTTTGCTACCAAGAGTATGATTATAAAAGTGAAAATTGGACCTGAGAATCTAGTTTTTCTTTCAGGAAGACCTCAAAGAAATGAATTTGTCAAGCTAATGAAGAATCACAGATGCATACCTCAGCTGCTCTCGAAAAATGCTCATTATAGAGTTAGTTAAGGAAATATATTTTGGGGAAAACAGAGAATTTGTGAACACATTTCTCAGTCTCTCACAGCTTTCCCTTAGGCTTCTTTCCTAAGAGAAATCTGGGGAGAAACATGAGTAGGAAGAAGGCTGGTTGGATGGATCTACCCCGCAGAGCAGTGGGAAGGAGTGGGCATCCTCTGCTTGAAATTATTCTCTCCCCTAGGTGAAAGCAGTGTGCGAATAGCTCCCTTTTTGTAATCACAGCTTCACAATGTGCAGCCAATGTTAATTTGACCTTTTTCAAATAAGACCAACTTTCACATCTTTCAAAAACCATGTGAGTCCCTAATCAGTACATTATACCAAATCTATGCATTGCATCATGTTGGAAAGAAAGTTCATCGCTACAGAGATACAAATCCTTGGAATTTTGAGAGATACTTGAGAGATAGTAGGAGGTTTAGACATTTCAAATCTATTACCCATATTGACACTGCTTTGAAGTTCTCATAATGATTTTGTTTACGTCTCATTTATTAATTTTGATTTATACAACCAATAAAGAACCTAACCCTGTCCCTAAGCATTCCTCGTAACTTTTGAGTTGTGTCTTAAACTTCCCAAGCTTTATCAGACAAAGCACAAGCAACAATATATATTCCCTGTTATGAATCTTCTAAGGTGCCAGCTTTAATACCCACCCTTTAGCCTCCTGAGAAGTTTTGCATTCCGAATTCAAGAAATCAAGCTAGGCTGTGTAAACTTGACCAGAATACCTTTCCTTAGGCAAAAGAAAAATATCACAAAATAAAATATTTTCCAGTAGTTTCTCCCTTCCAATGCAGGGAAGGCTGAGGGCAAGAATGGCTGGTCCTGGTCATGGCTGGCAGAGGATCAGGTGGGTGCTTGGTCCTGGAGTTTTCCCCACCACAGGGGACTTAGGAGCTGTGGAAGCCACTGAGGCAAGCTGCAGATATGCTGAAGCAGAAACCCACCCAGGATTTCACACATACACGTTTTATCATGTGAATACCATTCCCTCGAGTTATAAATTGGTACTACATTACTGAGCAGAGGTCTCTATTAGCATGTTGCTGTGACCAACCTGAGCTGAAGAATTCACTACTGAAGTAAAAAAAAAAGAATTGCAAGGAGAGGGAAAAGTGAGGAAATGGTGAGGGTGAGGGTCAGGGCGGTACATGTTCTGCCAGAGCATCTGCCTAACCAGTGCAAGGTGTTTTGTAGGTGCTGTGCTGTAAATGGATAACACAAAGAATTTAAAAGAAATTACTGTTCTTTCTCCTTTGTCCTGCCCTCTTATCTCTCACAGACACTGTCAGTTTTAGCAGAGCAATTCATTGCCTTTTCATACTTATATATTAAAATACCTTCTTTATGTGTGTACATGAAATGCTAGAATTTCCTTCTATATCTAGCAAGACTTAATTTTTTCAAGGACTGGGTGTACAGTAAAAGGACATTCAGATTATACCAATGTACTTTCATGAGGATTTTTTTTCCAAAGGTATTATTACTTGTTCAGAAAACCATTTATCCACTGCTGGCACACACAGAGCTTCTGAAATGCTTTGCTCCCATATTTTTCTTATTCGTCCTTCTTCATTGTTCTAGAGCTTCTCTCCATGCAGCAGAAAGAAGTGCTACTTCAACCAATCTCAGCTGAACTTCTCTAACTTAACAGAAGTTGTTCAGAGAGTTGGGGTGGTGACTAATAGATGTTCTTCTCTTGGAGTGTTGAAATCCCTCCAGTGTAGGTGATGAACCATGTCCCAGATGGACTTCCAACTTCAATTGTGCATGCATGAAGCACATTTCCCAAACCAACTTGGCTCTTCCTGAAGGCAGTAGTTTTGAACTACTTCACTTGTTGTCTGGGTTGGCTTTAGTATGGGGAGTTAAGGACTGCACACAGGTCGGGAAAATGTCAATCTGGGATCCCACGTTGATTTCCAGGAAGCAAGTATGATGCAGGAGATTAGCGTATGTTTCTGACTCATTTGCAATAGAAAAAGTAGCTCCTGCTTTTCATCCTCTTTCCACAACACTGGCTGTTTAGCCAACAGTGTGACTTGCAAAGCTCTAGCAACATCCCAGGAGAAGCTGAAACAGCGCTTGAAGGCTCACTCTCTTGCATTTGGCACCGAGCCTCCCATTGACATCAAAGGGGCGAGGATTTTACCCACTGTGCCTCCTCAGACTGTGCATGATTCAAGTTGTTTATCATCCGGACCATTCACAAACCTCCTGCTACCTCTTCCCTTTCAGCAGTGGAAAATTCTTTAAAAAATGAAATTCTGAAAATTGGACCAAGTTTTGGTGGCTTTTTCACTTCATATAATAACACATAAACACTCATGTTTCTTGGCTGGCATACGATTAATATAACAGTGAGAAGATATTATCAGTCTATCTTTAAAGTATAGCTGCTGCTGAATATGCTGTACCATTTCCACACAGAGCTTTTCAATAAAGCACTTCTGCCCTGAATCAATGTACGTTTTGTTCCATTCATAAATAAGTATTTCGATATGCTTACGTATATAAATCTGTTGATTTACGTAGAAATGCATCCTGCCATTATCAGCTCAGAAAAAATCTTGTTAAAACAAAAGGCTACCTAAATCCTCAGTTTAAACCCAGCACTTAGAATTACACTAATTAAGCCTACATAATACTTTTCTTATGTTCTGCCACTGTGCTCTGCTCAGAAAGTTCTTCATTTGTCTGGAGAGCAATGAAACCAAACACTGGGCTTTTCTCCTCTTCAGCTTCTTATTCGTGTTCCACAAGTCTGTCTGTACCTGCTTCATTTCTTGGTGCCTTTGCTAGCACTGGGGACTTCCCAGACAGCAGATGTGGTGGACACAAGCCAGCTGTCCCCTGGGTTGTGTCCACCACCTCTCCAAATGCAGGTGCAGTCTCAGCTCCAGCACTTGAGGATCTTTCTCTGCACCACAGCCTGCTGATGTTGACATTCCCTGCACCCCTCCTGACAGCCTTCTCCTTAGGCTAGCTTAAGTTTATCCTCAGATATGTGGGCTTCACAAAGCTGTACTTACCACAAGGAAAACATGCTGGGTCTTCCCTTGCCTGAAAGAAATGAGTGTGCACACAACTGGGTTAAGTTTCTGCTTTCCACAGCAGCAGCAATTGGAAATCAGTTGCTTTGCACACACAAGAAAGAGTATTTCAGTGAAGTTTGTATAACTTTGTGCAGATTACCACAGAATTCTTTTGCTTTTCATCATCTTGTCTGTGTAAGTCCCCACTAATCCCTACAGAGTCTAGAATCAACATGAGGAAGAACAGATGCTTCACGTTATAGCACAGTCATGATCTAACCTGCTCAACCCTTGCAAAAACACGTGTTGGTTTGTGGAAAGGACAAGGAATATTTATTGCTGTAAAGGATCATTTTCCCATATTGTCCCCCAAAAATGTAATGAGAAGACTGAGTATCTGAGAAAAAAAAAAAGGAGAACAGTTGAAAGAAAATGTAATTTTCTTAATGTATATTAAGGCAACATGATGGTGCACTAGGTTCAGGCAATAATGGGTCAAGGACAGGAGCTGCCCAATGCTGCAGTGAAAGCAGTGTGGCATTGTTTTGCCATCAGAGTGACACTTGCATTTGCAAGTAGGATGTTGAATTTAGACTCTACTTCCCTTAAAAAATAAAAATATATATATATACGCATATTTATATACATTTGTATATATTTATATATATTTCTAGTGCTCATGGTATGTGTTGTAGGGTTACAGCATGAAGAGCTGTGCACCCAGCCTCAGCACCAGGCCTGATACAAATGGCTCAAGCACTGCCTTTCCTTCCAGCTGCTTATCTCAAGTAGCCCCATGCCTCCCACCACCATTCTCCTGGGATCTATCTTCCCTGCCGCCTGTGTGATTTAGCTGGTGGCAAAAGACAGATCTTGAAGGGATGGTTTTACTTTGGCCAATATGTATTTTTCAGCAGCATGTCAGGGAAAGACACCCAGATTTAAGGTGTTGAATCCAAAAAGGATATGCTGAAACCCTCCTTGTTAGCCTATGACTAATTGCAGGTTCTTGATTAAGGCCTTATTCTGATACCCATGCTACTGCATCCAAAATAAAAATAGTTAAGAATGGGTAAAATGGGAAAACACTGTTAAAATACTGGCAGGTTGTGAGAAGTACTGCATTAAAGCTGCAACCTACATGAGCATGAAGGTGTGCAGCAGTTGCAGTCCATTGAAGAACGGTTTGCAGGCTTTCCCACCTGCTCAGGAGAGGTGGGAGGAGGCTGGTGGGGGCGAAAATATCACCTTCTGCCCTTTGTGTTGGTGTACAGTGCTTGCGGGTTTTTCAGGGAGAAGTCTGTGACCTTTTTAAACCTGGTATTTCCCAAGAGAATAAGACAAATATTTTACAGCCTAGTGGCTAAAATGTGTGACTTTTTATTGCAAAAAATAATGAGTTTTAATCTTGAGGGGATTGCATTTTTATTAGGAATTCTCATATCTTTTATTTGCTCAGTGTCATACGGATCATTACATTTTCAAACTTAATTATCTTTATAATCCAGAGCTGCACTGCATTTAATAAAACTGTTTTTAACAACTTTTCATTCTTGTAGCAAGTTGTGGTGTGCAGCAATTAGCAATTAGAGCCAAATCCTGCAGGAAGAAAATTCTTTTGGAAACTGATGCCTGATTTCCAACCTCAAGCTAGAAATATTTACAGCCTTTTCAAATGGTTCATTAGGTACGGTGAGGTCAGACAATTACGGTCTTAGGTGCATAATTTAATTTGCCACATAGGTCAAGGGTGAGGCAGCAATTCAAAACACAGAGAAGTGGAGCTGCATACACAGGAACTAGGAGGAGCCAGATGGCAACAAGACAAGATATTCTCTTAAGGAAAAGCAAGACCAGCTCCTCCTCCACTCCATCACCCCAGAGGAAGTAGGGCCAGGGACAGAAGTGAGCCCCAGGACTCAGTCTCTAACATCTTTGTGATATCACCACATTTGTATTTAAACTTTCTCCATCCCCTTGGAGGATTCTTGTTCTCTCTTTGTTACTATTTCCTCGTTCTGTCCTTCTTTCTCTCTCCCCTCATTTTCTTGGGTTGGAAGAATAAATATCATGGTTTTGAAGTTCTGTGTTTTTGCACAGCATATAACTTTTCAGCAGTGACCACAGAGCATTCCTTATCATCACAAGGTAGACAATGGTACACCACAGAAACACTGAATTCCCACATTTGTGCACATCTCTGTTTCTCTAGTGACCTCTTCCTACTTCTTACTCTAAAGAAGTCAGACACATTTCCCACTTTCTGTGGGGTTGAGACACTGCCCTGCACCCTGTACTACACGACCCGCTAATGCCAGGATGGAATGACTGCACGCTCACAGCAGCCATGGGGTGTATATAATTATAAAGGAACATTACCTCTCATCTTGTCAGCAGGAACTGACTGCAGCCTGTGAAATGTGGCTAGCATACCGATTCGAGCAGTGTGCTAAAATCTCATTAGTCCTGCTGACTGTTTTCAACACTTTTGGGAGTGCTTCATTACCATTCAAACAGCAAGAGCCTCATGCTGGACGAAGAAATGCATCTATCAAGAAACATGACTCCAGTTGCCAAGAGTGGTACTGAGCACTGTTGACACTCCGCAGTTCCTGTTAGAAAGTCCCTGTGTCATCCATCATCTTTCTATTTAAAAATGGAAAACACTTTTTGTCTCTAGTGGCTTAGCATATAAGCACAGTGTATGCTGTAAGCATCAGCTATTAAACAACTGATACTAGTTTTTGATCCCAGTGATTTTAGTGGAGTATTTTCATTATCTTCACTGGTTTTGGACTATTCCCCAACAGACACATAAATTGATATTATTTTTTAATTACTTCTTAATATTAATTTCTTAAGCAGTCTTTCAACTTTCATTTGCTTTCACTATTTTCACATTGAATATAGCTGCCAATTATTTTATCCTCTTTTAAGTAACACTTACTACAGAACCTTAATAGTTTGACTGAATTTTGCTCTTTTAAAAATAATCCTACAGCAAAGAAATGGAAACTACATGATAGCGCATATGTGCTTCTAAGTCACAGCCAAGATCAATTACAAGATGTCATTCTGAATATCTTGCTGGTAAAGAACAGTTGTAAAATTTGAGAGTCCCTTTTTATAGCATTTAATTTCCATATTTTAATAAATGAAAAGTACTATCTATTTAGAAATACTGTTTTACTCTTCTCCCTCGGTTGCTAAATACTCAGCCTGGTAGGTCTGAATGAATCCTAAATGGCTGCTATATACAAACTGTTTTGCATCTTCTATATCTGGTGGTCTGCTGTAAATTCCTGCAAAACTTACCCACTTCTACTTATATCATTCATTTCATTCCTGCTACTTGCACTGATTTTTTTCAATGTATGTATTATCTTTTCTTACCACTATATGAGAACATAATAGATGCTGTCTTTTTTTTTTCTTGACTTAGCTCTGTCCTCCGTTTTACAGTTTTTACTGTAACTTGAACTTTCCTAATTTGTTTATATTAGCTACAACCCCAAAGGAAGATCTCAGCATCTATTATCTAATATCATACTGCTTTTTCATTAACAGTTCAGTGATACTGGTTAAAATTTTGTATTCATACAAAGGCCTCAATTCTGCCAAAATTATGAAGAGTTGTGTGACTATCTGACTGCCTTGAAAACTTTCCATTCTTTTTTGCTGTTGCTGGAAAACTTAAAACTAGGGAGATTGACTTTGGGTTTGTTTGTGTTTTGTTTTGTTTTTTTTTTTTTTACCAAAGATAGAAATTTTCATATTGATAGTCTTTTGTGACCACATCAGCAATACATTTGGTGGGTATATGGATTGTGATCAGCAGTGGTGCTTGCTTCTGCATTGCTAGTGGAAACTTCATTGTTAAACCAGCTCATTTTGCTCCTACTTTTGTTAAAATACGGCTTTCTACCTTGAGAATGTACTGAAATTCATATGCTTGAATCAAGCTTTCCCTGCTTGTTCTCTACCAGGTTAAAAGTGGGGCCTTCAGGTCCAGTGAAAATGAAAACAGAAAAATTTTAAACATTTTGAAGTCTGTTTAGAAATAAAAAGCAACCTCTTTCTCACACTTCCTTGTACTGAAATTGCATCCTTTGCTGTGATTTTGTAGCACTGGTTAGAAAATAGGTCTTCTTATGTTTTGTCATTGCTGCTCTCAGTAATGAAATTAGAGTCTTTGCAGTACTGCCAAGAGAACCAAACTTGTTTGTTTTGAGCCAGGCAAAAAAAAAAAAAGTAGCAACTGCTGTGTTTTTAAGCAAACATCTTAGGTGATAAACAGTATTACTCTGCATGACAAACTTAGAAAAGAAAAAAAAATCACATCGAAAAATATTTTTCAGAGAGGTGTAGCTGTGGTGAAATTATTTCCACCTGAATATTGAATGCAAATATAATTTGTCTTGTAGCCTCTTAATATCAAGTCTCCAGAATTTGATTAATTAGCAAAGATTCACAGATTTATAGAATGGTTTTGATTAGAAAGGCGCCTGAAAGACCATCTAATCCAACTCCCCATGCCATGTGCAGGTACACCCCCCACTAGCCAGGGTTGCCCAAAGTCCCATCCAACCTGGCCTTGAACACTGCCAGGGAGGGGGCAGCCACAGCTTCTCTGGGCAGCCTGTGCCAGAGCCTCACCACCCTCACAGGGAAGAGTTTCTTCCTAACATGTAATCTAAATCTATCCTCTTTTAGTTTAAACCCATTAACTCTTGTGCTATCACTTCATGGCCTTGTAAGCAGCACTGCTCCACCTTTCCTTTAGGCATCTTTAGGTAATGGAAGTACTAAACAAACTGTCTTGCCATGTACTTAAATTATTTTGCTGTAATGGCAGATTTGGTATGCATTTTAGGATTTTTATATGCATTAACACACCTGTACTCCATTGGGTCCTCTGTATGTTATTGTAAAGTCTCTGTCCTGTTTATGAAGTAACACCATATAATCTTGATATTAACTCATCCTGTTCACAGCCTCTGTTGTTCACAACAACAAATAATAGGACTAACAACATTCTGATATTTGTCAGCTGCCCAGAGCAAATATCTTTTTCTCAGGTTCAATATCAGCTTCAGTAAGAATGCTCAGGTTTTCTTCATAAGAGAATATGAAACAGAACAAACCACAATTTATTTTTTTTGCCTGAAAAGTAGAAATAAACATTCTTTCCCATAAAAAGAAGGAGAGACTATTCACCCTGTTTCTACAAGGCCTTTGTTTTCTGTCTACTCTGAAATGTTATACACTGTTTTGACAGGACAAATACTTCTAAACGGAGATTGCTTAATGAATGCAAGGTGAGATTGTCAGAGTAGCCAGATGAAGTGCAAAATGATAACACAAAATTACAAGAAACACTTGTCATCTGTTCACCTATACGGTCATTTAAAAAAAATATCTTTTCTCATTCAATCACTCTACTTTGGCTCTTTAGGGTCATATTGTAGAGAACTGTGACTGTTGATTATTTGTCTCAACATTGCTGCCGTATCATTCCCATCAAAAAAGAACACAAAGCAGCTTGTCAGACCTTGAGATCAAGCTCTCCCTACATTCCTATGCAAAGCCAATTAGGCAAAGACTATCACTACTCTCACCCTTAACAAAGGAATCTGAAAAGTTGGACAAGTGCACTCTGCGCTGGGTTACAAACTGGCTGGATGGCCGATCCCAGAGAGTGGTGGTGAATGGAGCCAAATCCAGCTGGTGACCGGTCACCAGTGGTGTTCCCCGGGGCTCGGTGTTGGGACCAGTTCTGTTCAACATCTCCATAGATGATCTGGACAAGGGGATTCAATGCACCCTCAGTAAGTTTTGGGCCCCTCACTTCAAGAAGGACATTGAGGTGCTGGAGCGTGTCCAAAGAAGGGCAACGAGGATGGTGAAGGGTCTGGAGAACAGGCCCTACGAGGAGCGGATGAGGGAGCTGGGGTTGTTTAGTTTGGAAAAGAGGAGACTGAGGGGAGACCTTATTGCTCT
>VXBZ01001802.1:182079-202526 GCA_013399135.1 Heliornis fulica | reverse complement strand
GCTCCGCCTCAGATACGAGCTAGATGCACGGAGGGGCTCCCGCAGGACGCGGTTCTTGCGACCCCAAAGTGCCATGAACTTGAGGGCGATGGCTGGTGGAGCGCACAGGCTTGGTCTGCTACTGGTGCGGAAAAGTAGCGTGTTCCTGTACCGCGTTACTGGCGCTGCAGACCATCGACCGGACCTCGTGTATGGGCAAAATGCCGTGTGTCGCCTGTGCTCTCGTAAACTTGTGAGGTCGGGTCTGAAGGTCTGGTCTCGGGAGGAGCCGGAGAAGGACGCAGGGCAGATGGCTGTGGTGAAGGCACAGTGACCGCACCAGTGTGTGACTTCGTTTCTCGTTGCCTTCACAAAACGTTCGATCTCAGAGCTAATTTAAGTAAGATGATTAATGGCAGGTCATGGTAATCTAACTCTTTCCTTTTGTGTGCACTGTGCAGATCTTTTAGCAAGATTATAACCATAGACTTAGACAAAACGTACATCAGAACCAAAACAGTAACTGTTCTTGATGATTCCAGGTTTGAAGGAGAGCCACGTTTTCCAAGACCTCTTTACCAGCACCTCATCCCATCTCAGATGGCAAATAGGAATAAAGTTTCAGAGGTGCTGAAGCTGTAAAGTCTCTTAAGCTCCTTAGGAGAAATGTTAACTTCTCCCAAGTTTTGGGTAGCAGTTACTCCTGTTACAGCAATTTTTTATAACACTAGGTAAAGATGGACAATGTAACTGCAGCTATTTGTTAGAAAGTGTTTTCTGTAGTTTTGTTTAAAAACAGGCATATCCTTTCAAGATCCTGCATCCCTTTAGCTTCTTACAGTTTACACAGCTGCATCTAGTATTTTACTTCTAAACTGTGGGTTGTGTTTGGTTTCAATTGTTTGAATGTAACCTATACAAAATTGTGTCCCTCCAAGGCACAGGTATCCAACATCCATAACTGTGATGTCAAATCATGCTAGAGCTCTTGGTGTTAATAACTTTTTTGTTAACCCACAAGCTGTGGAATGTTCTTGCAGAATATAAGCTATGATGAGAAATGTCTGTTTGTGATTCATTGAGGCTCTACAACCTTTTTCTTGGTTTTGATAAGGTCACGATCAAATTTGCGTGCTTCCAGATGCCAGAAATTGCCTTTGATATACAACACCTTTAGCAGGCTTTGTTGATGAAGCATCATGAAGCTGTTACTGGTGCATCTATCTCATCAAGATATCTCAGTTGCTTGTTCATAGCTTCTTTGGAAAATACAGAACAGTATTTCACAGTGGACATTTTTAGAGCATTGGCAGTAATAATACAAACTTTTATGCTTCGTTAACAAGTTTAAATTAAAAAACAAACCAACCCTAAACAAAACCAAATGAAACCAAACTCAAACCTTCAAAGCAATCTACTGTGGACTGTAAGTGCTAGCTAGTCCCAGTACAGCATTAAGCAGTGCACAAGTTCTGGTGCCTGTAACTGTAGATACTGACCACTTGCACTAGGGTTCTGTTCATATAAGCGATAAGCACATAGCCTTGCTTTTTGTGAAATTAGCAGTAAAACTTCTATTACTTGAATCGTGTAGTGTTAAGACTTGAAATTTGCCCTTCTCTTAGTGTAAATTGACACAAATCTCGCTTATCTCCCTGTCTCCCTTTTAAAATGCCAACTTTGGTACACAGAGCCTTATGGGGAGGAGAGCAATACATTTCATATGAATTTGTACATTAGGGAGCCTGGCACACAGGCTGGAAGTATGAGTGCAGTTTAAATATTATCTTGTAACAGTACACTTATTATTCTATTCAACATACAAAGTGGAAATAAACAATATTATAGAAAAGCAAACATGGGATTGGCTTCATCCTTTATGAAAAAATAACCTTTGAGACTTTCATAATGTTTATTTGGAAGTTTCCTCCCATATGACTACAGCTGAACACTAATGAAATGTGTGTGTAATAGCTATTAACATATAACTGCTATTCAAGCAGTTAATGCAAAGTGTGTATAGAATCCAAAACTTCCTATATCAAATCTTCATAGTTTTAACTTGTGTATTTTTTAACTTTTTGGAAACTAATGTTTAATTATTAAAGTATTAATAGAATTGCTGCTACATTGTAAATAGCATTTTGATTATTTTTTTTCTTTTCCTTACCAAAAGAAGTTAACAGTATGGTTTGGGTTTTTTTTTTCCTTTTTTTCCAGCAGGATGAAAGCTTCCCTTGCAGCAGTTGGAATACTGATTTTGACTTTAATTCAGAAAGATAGAATTCAACTCTGGAGTCAGAGTAACAGTCCAAGGCTAATATTGAAGAAAACTATTAGCTTGAAAATTAAAGAATTTTCCAAATGAGTGTATCACCACTTATTTAATACAGAGGATGCTCTAGTAAATTGGAGGAAAAAACCATTGTTTTATTAGAAATCATCAGTACATTTCTCATTATTAGAAGGAGAGCTTAGAACTGAGATGATACCCTGTGTTGTCTTTGCATAGACATGCATGTAATCTTTGAACTGCTGCAAAGAGAGACACAAAAACTTTGATCATGATCATATTTAAATAATAATGTTGAAGATTGATCATGTTTTTAAACATTTTTTTTCTATTAGTTTTTTAATTGGTCAGTTTTTAAGCTTATGCAGGGACAAACTTGTACTATTCATCAGAACTTAACGTTTCCATAATCAGTGCTGCATTTTGTTAGTATTCCAGTAAATTAATCTACTCATTTCATTCTCTGCAATTCAATACGGGTATTTTTTTGTTTTTTAAGACCAAGAATCTGGCAGAGAAGTCAAAGATATACCTTGTGTTAGTGTTGTCAGTCAGAAACTTTTCCTTTTGGATTTCTTTCAGATACAAGGATGATGCATTATACCACAGTGTTTTATTCTTTCACTGTACTATGTCTGTGTTTTCTTGCATGGCAAATAGCAGATTTTCCTCAAGTGAAAGCATACTACTAGCAAATAGCAGTATACATTATTTGGAAGTAAAATGATCTGCTCGTTTCCAGAAAATACCATGCATATTTAGTCTTCTATTGCTATGACGATTAGAACAATGAAAGGATGTATTCTTAGGATTTCAGTCCAAGGTGTATGTCTCCTAGTGTTTGCAAGCTGCCTCTTTTGTTGAAAGATCTGCCTAACTAAAGTCACAGCAGTCTGATGAAGAAAAAGGTGGATGATTGTGGATTATTTTTTGTTGGTGGTGGGTATCTTTTTAATATTTGATAAAGGGTAGTTTTGTTCAATGATGTGCATCTTTGGACATGATAAGAAATAAGGTTGGGGTTTTTT
Source organism: Heliornis fulica (assembly GCA_013399135.1). Taxonomy (NCBI): domain Eukaryota; kingdom Metazoa; phylum Chordata; class Aves; order Gruiformes; family Heliornithidae; genus Heliornis; species Heliornis fulica. The sequence goes on along the minus strand of VXBZ01001802.1, from coordinate 199,226 downwards.
TGGGGTGGTTTTTTTTGTTTGTTTTTTTTTTTTTTGTAGAAAATCTATATTTATAGAACTAAAATCTTTGTGCCCCAGGTTGAGGCTATAAGGTGAGGTATAGAGAGCCTACATGTTTTGGTGTGTAAGTGCCCTCTTCTTAATCTGGGTTAAGAATATGAGCTATGTGCAATGCAGTAAAATAGACGTCAGTAGGCAGCATTTCCTTATGAATTGATCCACTTACTGATCAATTAACTTTGACGTTTGAGGATCAATTGATGAGGGTCACAGGTTAGCAAGAGAACACCTGAAATGCAGCACCAAGAAATTCCAGCCAGTAAATCAGCCTCATCAAGGCCCTAACTTAGATGCCTCCGTGCAAATTCAAATGCACATAGAATAAACAAGAGGAGTTGAACACATGCACATCTTCAGGGATGTGATTTTATTGGTGTCACAGAGATATGGTGGGATGTCTTCTATGGCTGGAGTGTTGGGATGGAAGGGTACATGCTCTTCAGGCAAGACAGTCAGGGGAGATGAGGAGGGAGTGTCACCTTTTATGTCAGTGATCAGCTTGAGTGCAGGGAGTTCCATCTGGGTTTGGGTAAGGAGCTGACCAAAAGCTTTTCTGTAAGGATTAAAGGGAGGACAGGTGCAGGGGCCACTATAGTGAAGGTCTGCTACCTAACCATGAAGATGTAGAGAATGACACCCTCTATAGGCAGATAGAAGCAGCCTTGCGTTCACCAGCCGTGATCCTCATGGGGCACTTAAACTACCACAGTATCTGTTGGAGGGAAAACACAGCCATGTACAAGCCTAGATGATCTTTAAGGTCCCTTCCAACCTACACCAATCCATAATTATATATTTGCATAATGTAGTTCATGAAGAAGAATATGCAAGACGAGGAGTTTATTTTCTCAGATGAGATAATATTTTAAAAATATTTATTTTGACCTATATAGGTCTTTGTCTATCAGCCAGAAACAATTACTAGCCACAGCAGAGCTGAAATTGGCTCATTTTAAATAATGATCTGTTGAATTTTTTTTTTATACTCCTCATCCTTGGAATGAGTTCTGAGACGTGACGTTTGTATTATCCACTATCCTGTGCTTCTTACTTTGCATTTCCTGCTATCCCATCATCATGCTTTGTAAAGAACTAACAAGACATCATAGAGAATTAGTGTACAAAAAGAGAGGATGTGTGTCAGCATGAAAGAAGTACTAAGAAGACAGAGATAGTACAGGGAGAGTTGGGAAAAGCATACATGTTACTGTGGCTGGAATATTTCAGCCTTTTTATGAATCACAGTGCTGCTGAAGTAACACAACAGCTCTGTTTCAAATATTTCAAATTCCTGACTTCCCTTGTAATAACTTGCTGATGTTAATCTTGGACAGACACTTCTCATTCTCAGTCCCATGGGGAAATTCTTTCATCTTAAAAATGTCTAGAAATACTTCGTTGTAGTGTGAAGAGTGATTGTAAGAAGGTTGGTATCTATTTCATCTTTGTCTGTCCACCAGTAGTCCACAGAGTACCTCTCCTTCACTTGCCAGGGTTTGATTCTATCCAAATTTAATTTCACCTGGAACATAATGATGCAGGTATACTTATAAACCCACCAGGGAGGCTGCCCCTTAGCTTTTGACAATAAGTAAGAGAATGTTTTCCTTGTCTAGTGCACCCTGTACTCTATTTCATTGTTCTTCAAATAAGTACTTTATGCTTTGTTTTCTGCTCAGAAAATGAGCAAAGTTCTTCGGAACTGACTTCCATAATTTTTATTATAGCTCTCTTCTTCCTTATTGATAATGTTCTTTTTGCATCACATTTAGACACAGAACTGTCTCTCTGACCCTGCCTGTGCTAATGTATTTTCCAACCCTTTCAGAAGTATTTGTGTGTTTTCTGGGTCATTCACCATTAATTTGCTCTGTCATGATGTGTTTCTAGCATGCACAGAATGGAGCTGTTTGGTTCCTCATACTGCCATAAAAATCAAACAGTTCAAGCTCTTCAGTTACTTGCCCATCTGCTACAAGAAGTAATTTGAAAATGGTTTTGCTTGGTTTCCCAACAGGAGCTATTTATTTAATCCAGGAATCTCTGTCCACTCTCTCCCACGGCTTAGTTCCAGCAGAGCTGGCTTCTCTGACCTGTCTCGCATCCCACCACCATGGCAGGTGCGGCACAGGGACTGGCTTTATTGCCATCTGGAATTATTTCGCTCTTTCCACCTCATTGAATTTCTGTTTCATTTCATCTCTTGGCTGAAAACTTAACTGCTTTGTATATTTGAACTGTTCTTACCTTCTGACAGATTTTAACTTTGTGTTCGGTATGTGTTTTAGGTTTAGTACTTTTCTGCAATTCTTACCGTAGTGCAACTTGTACTGTGTCTTTTGTACAATATGATACTTGCTTTGAGGATGGTCAGACACACTTAACAGTGCAAGTAATTAAAAATACTCATGTAAAGTAGACAAAATAACAGAGTCTCTAAGCACCTTAAGATGGTTATGCAATGTTTTTTACTGCTCTGCATAGAGATATTAATGAAAACTTTAGATAATTAATTAATAATAGATTGTATAGCTTTAATAAACACTGCTCAGATTTAGCAAACAGTCTTGTGTTTAACAGTTCTGCTTTTCAAAGAGCATCCACTTCCAGGGAGAATAACCTCCATGCCCATCTTGTACCTCTTTTGAAGAAAGGGTAAGTGCTAAATGCTTAATTTGTGAGTAGATCTGCATGTGCAGTCCATGCAGTAAATGCTTGTGGTCCCATAAGCAAAGAATATGATTTGGAAGAAAGATGGTGCAAAATAGGAAAATTTGGAATTTTAATCTGAACTTTTGCCAAATTGATTTTTTTTTTTGTTTGACCTACTGTAACATGCTTTGTTTAATTTTATCTTTTGCATTAGTTTGAACACCTGTATGATATCAGATAATAACTATACAGAAATACCGAAATTCTGGGGAAAATAAATGTAAACAAATGCAACAAAACACCATGTATCCTGCCAGAAATGGGTATTACTAGTGCTTTTCTCTGGGGGACTGCCATCTACAAAAACGGCTGGAAGGAGGATCTAAGGAACTACAGACCTGTCAGTCAGACCTTGGTGCCAGCAAAGGTTATGGAGAAGATCAGCTTGAGTGCCACTATGTGGCACATCAGGACAACCAGGTGATCAGGCCCAGTCATCATGGGTTTATAAAGGCTTGACTAGCCTGATCTCCTCCTATAAAGAGCTGATTCACGCAGTGGATGAGGTAAAGGAAGTGGGTGTTGTCTAACTGGACTTTAGTAAAGCCTTTGGCACTGTTCCCTGCAGAAACTGGCTGCTCATGGCTCAGATGTCTGTGGTGTTTGCTGGATAAAATTCTGGGTCCTCATGTTGCATGAGCCAACAGTGTGCCCAGACAGCCAAGAAGGCCAAGAGCATCCTGGTCTGTGTCAGAGCTAGTGTGGCCAGCAGTACTAGGGCAGTGATTGTCTTCCTCTATTCAGCACTGGTGAGCCTTTTGAGTAGTGCTTAAAGTTTTGGGCTCCTTAGTTACAAGAAAGACATTGAGGTGCTGGAGTGTGTCCAGAGTTTAGCGATGGATGTGGCAGTGTTAGGTTAATGGTTGGACTCTATGATGTTAAGAATTTTTCTCAACCTAAATGATTCTACGATTCTGTGATTCCAGTCATGAACAGTTTGTGTACTTATTTTAATGTATTTATGCTTACAGAAAACTGTTCCAGTGCTGTGAATGTTTGCAGAGCTAGACCACTTCAGGTCATATTTCACATTTTTATGTTAAATGTTCCATTTACGTATTTGGGACAGATAAGAAGTGGAGAAACAGATTGTGCTAAGAAGTGGTTGATCTGGAGTTACTAAATAATTTAACTTTTGTTTTTCTACCGCCAGCTACATGGAAGAAAAGCTAAACAACAAAAATATAAATTGCAGTTTATAATACCAATAGTAACCCTTCTTAAAATGTCATCTGTCCAAAATCTTTGTGGAGGAACTGAAGATGTTTCTTCTCCTGTAGGCTAGTGACTGGTAGACAGGGAGTAAATGCTGCAAGGTGCTGAGTGCTGCAGCTCTCTTGGAAGCTGGGGTTCCTCAGTCTTTCATCAACTCAGGTCCAAGTATCCAAAGTGAATCTTCACTGTGTGAGGTACCAACGGTAGCAACATTTTGTAGTCACTTAAATGTTATTTTTCTTGAGGGGAGATTGAGTATTTTGTTCCCTCTGCTTGGAAGTAGATAATTGTTCTTTTTCTATCTTTTTCAAAACTATCTCACAGTTTTCATCATAATCTAATTTAAAACAAATCACTTCAACACTTTTCAGATGCTTTGCCACTTTTTAAAACATATTTTTGTATTAAATAAAGTTTAAACTTTGCTTTGTCTAATCTCTGATCTGCGTCGTTAAAATACCTCATGCTTAAATTCTTCATCTTATTGTTTCAACTGTGAAATAAAATACTGAAGGATAGCTGGGAAAAGAAAAAGGGAGGAAGAAAAGATGGATTTCCTTAGTTGTGGTTTCAGGCGTTGCTCTCTGTGATACTTAGGATGCTTCAAATCATTGGAGATGTATGACATGTGCTGCTGCTATGAGGGCAAAAACCTATCTACTAAGTTTATTGAGCTATAAATTTTGCTTGTGATTTAGAAAAGCTAAGATAAAGGGCGCTGAACTGAACAAACCTGGCATTTAAGTAAATTCTATAGCTTTTTTTTTTAACAAAACAAACTCCAGTGAGATGAATAGTGTACTTTACTACATGCTTTACCTTGTAGTGCTATCATCTACAATGTATTCATGTTTTGATAGAAGTTTCAATTTACAAAAAAAAATCTTATTAAACATTTGGCTTGTATCAATACATTGGCAGCAGTGCAGACTTGTTTTGTGACTACAAAAGGTTGCTAAACTGTGACTTAAGTGAGAGTAGAAAAATGTTCCAACATATGAGCGACAGGAGTGGTATCCAATCAGACTGTTGACTTAGGGCCTCAAAGAGTTTGAGTCTGTTCTTTTTGCTAAATTCTTTTGTTAAAACTTTGTATTGTCTAAAAATACAATATACAGTACTGTAAAAATCAATATACAAAATACACAATACACACTTCAAACTAGTCTAGATGTTAACACCAAAGCCAAATGTCATATTTATGCATCTTCTAACCCAGTGCATGTCTGATGCACTGAATTCTGATGTTTCACTAAGATGTTTGCTATTATAGGGTAGAAGAAAAATGAGGAAGTTTTAGTAATTTTAATTTTATGTGAAGCTGCTGTACTTAAAAAATATGATGATTTTTCTTTCATGTCTACTAGGACTGGTAATTACTAGAAGACCATGGATACTGAGGCTGGCCTTGTTCTTAGGAGAGCTGGGTCAGGAAGTATGCTCCATGGATTGTGGAACATTTCACTAACCCTTAGACAGTGTTTTGTGAGAAAGGTTTTTTATTATTTTACACTGCAAAACTCACACAAGCTTTTGGTCAAGTGCTTCTCTCCAGTCACATGAATGTTACTCAGAAAGTTCTTTGCCAGCAGAGAAGTTTGAGTATGTACTGGTTGTAGCTGCTAGTGCAGGAATCCCAACATGTTTGCTATTTTAGGATTATACTGTTTACTTGTGTAGATCATGACAAATACTGTGACAGGAAACATGTGATCTGGGGAGATGGTGTTCCTTACATCTCACATGTGCAGATGCATGTTCCAGTCGTGATCCAAAAATGTGATTTTTCTTTTTTTTTAGTTCCTTCAGACTTAAGTGTCTGTTTTGATGTCTCAAAAGTGACTTATCCGTGTATGATGAACAGGATCAGGAGATCACTTTGAAGCTAATGAAGAAGCTATCTGCTGGTTGTTTCCATTGTTGGAAAGCAAGGAGGACTACATTGGCACTCTGTATTGCACTGTAGTAGGAGTGAATCATTACTCAGTGCACTGGGGTGAGCTATGGCTGAATGAAGCTGGTTTTGACAGAAATTCGTTAGTTACCATCAGTCACAAAAAGGAGGAGGAGGATGTTGACTGGATCTCCTGGAGGGAAAGGTCTAACTTAGACCTTTGAATTATTGGACTTGGACTATTGAGTAGTAGATGATGTGGGTTTGCCTGCATTCATCTCTGTACCCTCACTGAACTAAAAGAGTTTTTATGGGGTTGCATCTTTGGATCCCCAGAACTTCTTCACAGCAGATGCACTCTGGAATTGTCTGGGGTTTTCTGTTTCCAGCAGTGGGTTTTGGTGTGTTGTGGGGGTTTTGTGCATTATTTATTAATTTTTTAATGTTTCAACTTTTTCCCAGCTAGTGTACTTCTTTCACCATCTCCAGGGCTGACGGGGAGGCTTTTCCAATGGCACCGAGAGTCTCTGTTTTGATAAACTTTAATCCTCAAAGCGTTGCTTGGATGGAGTTCAGGCTTGCCCTGATTCTGACGCAAAATTGGCAGCCTTTACACACTCCAGGAGGAGAGACTGCCTCAAGAAAGTCCTGTCTGGGATGGTAATGGGGGAGCACATGCATTTTTCATCTTCTAGTCATGCTTTAAGTCTTATCTAGTAGCACAGGTTCTTGCTGTGAGAGGGAGCGGTATTCATGCTGTTAGGCAAGTGTCACTGAGTGAGTGTTTTGAGAAACATTTTATAGGTTGATGATAAATAAAGAAAAACTGAGCCAACCTCTGTAATTTTTGAATGTACCTGTCTTATAGGGGAAATCAAGCCAAGGGACATTGTGAAGGACATGAGCATCTGTGAACGTATAAACACTGTTGTTTCTAGTGTGCAAGAGGCTGGAATCCCCTTAGAAATCACAGTGTGGAATATAAATAAAATTGTTATTTCTAAGGTCGGTTTTAATGGACTGGTTGTTATCAATACATGAACTGATAAAGCCAGACACTGACTTGTCTGAGAGCTCAGAATGATGCAGTGTTGGTACCTGGCAGAAATGGTTTCCTTTTGTGCCATTGCGTATGTGTCCCTGTGTCATCCTTCTACCCTGCTGGGGTCAGAACAAGTCACTGAAATGTTGGCTGGTCTGGTACACTTTGACTTCAATTCCTAGCTGTTAATGCACTGTTGACACTACAAAATTCATAACAGCCTACTTTGAGGCTTCATCCTTTACAAAAAACCCAGAAGTAATCTCTGCTGGAGAGTATGAGGTTTGTACAGCCATGGGGAGGGGACATAAGAGGGCTTGTGACACTGAGTCAGTGGTGGGAGTACATGACTGGGGCAAGAGAGGACTGAGACAAGTTTAGGCCCTGCTTCTGAAACTGCTTAGGTTTTGGACATTGCACAGATAGCGGATAGACCAACAGAACCAGTGCTGAGGGTAGTGGATGCAGCCTTATTGCCATCCTCCCAGCTGAGAGTCTTGTCTGTGGTCTCCTGGGGCCTGTGAATCTCTCACTGCTGCGGAGATGTAGGGGCATGGCTAGAGGATGTCTTCATTCTCTCAGTGCTCAGTAGTTTCTGGCTATTTACAGTCCATATAAATCAACATTTCTCTCATCTGGAGGAAACATATATTTCAGAATGGCATGCATTGTGCCACCTACCCTGGAGGAACTAACATTTGTGGTGACCTCTTTCAAACCCAGGCTCCTTCTCAAGTAAGTCTTCAGGCAACAATAAGCCACCACTGTAATTGTCAGAAATGGCTTTTATCTTTCTTTGGCATTGCTTTCCTAGATGTGCAAAGAGAGATAAGGTTTCTTAATCTTTAAACCATCTCTCTAGAGTGTGAATTAGCTTAAATTTTACCAGAGAGAGGAGATAGTGTTTTGTTGTTTTAGGGTTTTAATAATGGTTGTTTTCATATTTTGAATAGTATTCCTAAGTGCCAGTAAACACTTTATACCTTGAAAGCAACTTCTCCAGGCCAAGTAAGAGAATGCTCTTTCCTTTCAAAATCACTGTTGTCTACAAGAGTGTGCTGCTATTGGAACATGGAAGCGAAGAAGCTAAATGCAATCTTTTTTATGTCACACTTTCCTTCAGGTGTTGTTTCAGCTGTGTCTTAAGTGTGGGATACAGGCCAGAAATATCTCATTAGAGTGTATATTATTAAAAAAAAAATATATATAAAAGCAAGCATTATTTTAACATCACGTTTAAAAGTAATTGGGGATAGGCTAGCAATAGTGTCTGCCTCTCTTAGATAATAGTTTGTGAGCCCTGTTCTAATCTGGGAGGCAAAGTGATGTGTTTTCAAAACTCCCACACACTTACGGACAAACCAGGAAAGATCCAGGAGGGAGGGAAGGAAACATTATGCTTGAAGTAAGCTTTTTTTACATGAGTTCAACTCAGTTCATGGTTTGGGTGGATTTTTTTCTTTGGTTTCATTTTAAACAGTTTATTGGGTAATAGAATTCACATTTTGCCAGGAGAGATTTTAACGTTAGTCTAACAGGTCCTGTTTTTTTCCACTGCTTTGTACCATGTGTATAAATACTTACCTGTATGAAGTGCCACTAAATCAGAGCAGTATTTTTAGTGCTGTATTTTTACTTTATGCACTGTGCAGTGTGGAATCGAGTTTGTCTTGGTTAGCTTTTGATAAAAAAATTTCTCTGAGCAGCTGAAGAAAGCAATGCTGATTAGATGATGGGCTTAAATACAACCCTCTAAAATACCCAGTGCAATTCATTTCTCAGAAGGATGAGTACCAGCTTGTGTTGCTCCCAGTCTTCAACTGAACCATTATTAAATATCTATGTCAAAGAAAAAAAAATGTCTTCAGCGTGGAAGAAATCACAATCTTTAAAACTTGGCCTTATCCAAAATTTCCATTGTCTTTGATTATGACCTAAATATAAATTAAGGGACAATTACAGAAAAGCAGAATTTGGGATTTTATATACTGCATTTTTAAGTCAACTGACAGGCACACTGTGATGACTAATAGTGTTAGATCAGGCCCTTAGTTTGTTATTGTAGTGAGTTAAGGAACATGCAGGAGGTAATAGCATATAATCTAATACTTTATGAGACAGTGCACTACTGAAATGCCACTAAGTAATGTTTTGGTTTTGGTCTGCATCATGATCATATTGGAGCCAGCTGGCCTTTCACAGACTTGCTCTTTTTTACTGTAAAATTAGGAAAATAGATCAGGCTTTCAAATATTATTCTAGATTTTAATATATGTTTTAATGTTTAGGCAGCAGTATTTCAAAAACAAGCAAGCTTATTTTCAAAGTCTTAACAGATCTTTTAAGATGTTAAATTATCTGAAGTCTGGAGAACTCTTGGGACAAGTAAAAGTTGTAATTTCTGTGTTTTGTTTACCAGTTCAAATGTGGTGTTGTGTTCCTGGAATCATTACGGAATTGATAGGCACATTGGGGCAGAAAACATTCTCTAAGAAGCAGCTTAAAAATGTCCATGGTGGATTTGAAGCCATGTATGGTTGTTTCATGACATCAGTATTTGTCTGTTTTCTGAAACCCTGGAACACCAAGGCTCTTTATCTCTTTTGAACAGCTTCTTACAAAAGACCAGTGTTCTTGATTTGTTCTCTGATTTTGACTGCATGTCCATGTCACATTGCTTACTAACTGTTGGATAGTTTGAAAACAAGTCGTTTAAATAATAGTACAAGGGGAGAACAGAAGAGCAGATACCACAAACTGTGTGGATTTGTGTCTTGCATTAAAGGTAAGGTCCTTGAGACATCACAGTGCAAGTGACATGGTACAAGTGGCTGGGTGACTTTGGTTTCAGGTAAGCTGAAGTGTGTGACAGACACGTCTGTATCAATGTGTACAAACACGGAAGATTGGTGGTACAGCTGATCTAGGACAGGGACTCTGACTTCTTGCTTTTGCTGATGCTTCCAGAGGGAGATAGATATAAGGTCAGATTCAGTAAAATGGATTTAGAGCCAAAGATGTGTAATTAAATCTTGTCTAAAAGAAATGGTCAGAGCATTTAAAGTTTGTGCGTCATTTAACCATCTCCATAGCCTCTGTACTAAAAACAAATTGTAAAGGATTAATATTCTGCATTATGACAAGATGTTTTCCATGTTTTATGGACCAGAAAACTAAATGGTTTTCTTAAAATGGGGAAGGCTGAGGCAGAAGTAGGAAATGAACCAGCGTTTTACAGATCTCAATATAGTGGCTTAGCTTTTGAACCATGCTTTTTCCTTAACAGTAGTGTAATTTAGAATTGATGTATTCTGCCCTGACAGCGTATTACAGTGTTGTATAATAGAGGACAAAGAGCTACTCGTGACAGCTGACACATTAGGTTTTGATGTCCTGTATGTGAGACTTGTGTGGTTTGCATTTTAGTCATAACAGCAAGGAAGAGAAACGTTTCCCCCAGCAAAGCAACACAAGTTAATCAGTCATCAGAGGTTGTGTTGGCATATGGAGCACTAGGTTGCATCACCTATCTCTGAGTTAGGCTCTGAAAAGAAAGACCAGTCAGGGGTGAGACCAGATTATAAGCGATTGTGGTAGGGTTTGAGGGTGAACCTCAGGAGATGAGATTTCTGGCTTCATTTGAGAAGCAAAGAAAGTGTTAGCAGCTTCATCTGAATGGAAGGTTTGCAAGGTCTGCAGAGGAAGGGCTGGCAAGGTAACTGAGAATTTGCTGCTAATTTAAGGGTCTCACATGTTGCCCATTGAAGTTATATGCAAACACTGCCTCACACTGGATGTTGCCTGGTGCCATCCAAAAATGTTTCTTCCACTCAGCAGGTGAACCGCATCCAGATGGTTTTATCTGTCCTTCAGTCACCTATGCAAAGAACCAGAGTGCAGGATTTCTTTCCTTAAGTGAAGATTGTTGGCCAAGTTGCATATCACTGCAGTCTTTTATATATGCTAGTGGGGAGTGAGGCAAGGCATGAACACGCAGAAGCCTCCTTTAGCATTGTCTGAGAGATTCCAGGCACCAGTAGTTTCATCCATTTGCCTGAAATCATGCAAGAGAGAATATAGTAAGTGAAAAGTTTTATGCTGAGGAGTTCTGGTAAAGGGCTAAGATTTGTGACCTAGAAGCCTCTCTCTAGATGGTTGCATGTGTCAAAGCATAGCCAGTTGAACTACAGCACAATAATTATACAGAAATCACTCCTCGTTAAGAAGCAAAACTGGGGTTTTTTGGTTTGTTTTTTTTTTTTTTCTCTTAACAGTGAGGATTTTCACACAAACAGGCCATCTGATAGGACTACTTACACCTTAAGAAACCTCTTAAAAACATGAAGGATGAGAACACAATTGAGCCATTCCTGTATTAATGCTTTCTTGGAATCAAAGCATCTTCTGCTTTAGAAGAAAGTGTAGTGAGCTTTGTCTGCCCTGAGGATATTGATTTTCACCATTTTAAGGTCACTACAGTCAAGACTACCCACATCCCTGACCAGCTTCTTATTGGTGAGAACAGGGTCCAGCGTGGCACCTATCTTTGCTGGTTCCTCTAATACTTGGAGAAGAATGCTATGATCAACACATTCCAGGAACTTTTAGGATTGTTTTTGCCCTGCAGTGTTGTCCCTCCAACAGATCTTGGGGTGGTTGAATTCCCCCCATGAGGACCAGGGCTTATGAACATGAATCTGTTCCCTGATATCCTGTAGCTTGCTTCCTATCAGTCAAACTAAGCAGAACCATTATTTTTGTCTACTGCCTGTACTGTCCCTATCTATCTGTCTGCCATCCCTTCAGCCTTAACCACGTGGAATGACCTCTCCAAGATCCAGACAAAGAGAAATTTTGTCCCTCTCTATGGTTCAGGGGTGCTAGTCACATCCTGCATTGAAAAATGCTTCCATAAGACAAAGGCTCTGGTATCACCAGAGGTTTCGTGATCTGGAAAAAATGACTAGTATTTCCCTTTTTGAAGTTTATTTTGTTAAAATACATACTTCAGAAGACTTCCTCTCAGTTTTAATTTCCATAGTTCTGGAATGTACATGTTAAAATGTTGTGATGCCTAGCAGGGACCCTACATGATATCACATTACCCTCTTCTTCTTTAATGAATGATGCTAATTTTCTGATATGTTTCTTTATTTGTAAAGAAAAAAAAAGAACCAAGCAAGCCACACACAATACCACAAAAATACCACAGTATTTTTGTTACTCTGTCCATGCCTACCTAACAGCCCTTCCATCCCTAATACCGGTCTCTTTCTAACCTCATGAAGACATGTCTTTTGGAACATATGTGAGGTTCAAGTATGTGGCGCTGGCATCGTGTACAAAAGAGCGTGTTTCTGACAGCTGTTCTCCACAACCACAGTTCTTTGGTTGCCTAAGAGAAAGGGTCTTGCTGTGTAATGTTAGAGTAGGATTTTAAAGCCTCAAGAAGATCAGATGGTGAGCAGACACTTATCTCAGTCAAAGGGAGGAGGAGGAGGAAGCTGGCAGTAGCAGAAGAGGCTGAAATATTTTCTGCTCCCGTGCATTTCAGTCCCAGTATCTTTGGAGGTCAGTTGAATATGATGTCCTGTAAACTATTCCATGAGCTTCCATTTTAAAACTTCTAATGACACATTTTAATCTGGCACTAGAAATTATTGCAACCTCATGACTATGAAGAAAGCTGGTGTTACAGACCCTGTGAGATTCATATTTTTGATTGAACTGACTTCCTACAGAGTATGAAAATGTTTCTGAGTCTGATTAAAGAGTGCGAGCAATATTTTTTTCAGGATGGCTCTCCAGTAGGAACTTAAGTATCACAGTATGCTCTGGGGTAGTCAAGAAGTGAAATATAAATGCCATTTTTACTCCATATATATCCAACTCGGTATTAAACTGTGCATTTTTACCAATGAGACTGCTAACACAACTGATAGATTGAGAAATTAAATCTCTTAAAGCAACTTCAGAGTTTTTTTTTCCAGAAAAAAACACTCTATCTAAGCATGAAGTTTCTGGATTGCCATGGAGTCTATTGAATGCAGTAATTCTGTGGCTTGAACTGATTTTCTTCAGTGCAGTGCAACAGTCCAGCATGAATAACCATTACCTATTGTGGTCTCAGACGTCTGTAAAGAGACCCTGCCCTTAAATCCCCTAAGACTGCTGTTGTCTGTTTTCCAGTAAATTGTATATTGTCAGGAAAATAATTTGGAAAGAAACAGATGCATTTTTTTCATTAGCCCTCGATAAAAACCAATGAAAAATGAATGCTTCGTTTGTAATGGAAAAATAGTCATTTTTCTCATTAAAAAAAAACCAAAACAAAACTTCAGTCATGAGCCAACTTGAGTGTATTAATTCAGCAAAAGCAAGATATATCCTAAAGGTTTTAAAACAAGGTATGTTGAAAACTCCATAAAAATAGCTGTGCTGTCATCTCCTCCTTGTCCTGCTCTCCATCACTGACCATCAGCAGAGCCGCAGGAAGGAGCAAAATGAGGGGCAAGCACATCTGCTACTTCTCTTGTATGTTCTTGCAGGTTTTAGCTACTAAAAATGTCATCTGAATTACTTGTGCATCTTCTAAAGTTTTTGGTGATGCTGGATGGAGAGATGCATGCTTTTCTCGGGACCATGAAAAAGATTCTGTTAGTCCTGTTTGGAAAGCCACGGAGGTCAGAGTAGCTGTTTATTTTCTGAGTTTTTCCAGTTCTTGAGGGCTTTCTAACTTATGTCTAGGTCATTTTACAAATAGAAAATTTCATGTAAAGGATTAATTTGCAAGGAGATGAATACCCCTGTACTCCACAAAAAATCTCCATAGTAAGCTCCACTTTTAAAGCTGTTTCAAAAATGAACATATTTTTATTAAAACTTTACCATGACATCTGTAATATAGATATTTTTAAAAACAACACACAACCACCCCCCACCCAACATTTAAGGTAAACATTTCAGGTTTTCATGAGCATGAAAACAAGTCTTACTTCAGACCTATGGGATGGATATTCTTGAAAAAGAGCCAAGATGAGCGGAAATACTCATGTATTAAGCACATTTCTACCTGCAGTGTTTTAAAGCCACTTCTGCCATGGAACAGACTGTTGTAGGCTGTTATTGTTGAAAAGTTTATATCAAGTTCTAGTTATTTTTGGTTTTTAATGTGAATCTGTAGATATGTACTGTCAGTTTCCTTAAGTGTTTCTGTTCATAGTGTCACAGAATGGTTTGGGTTGGAAGGGATACTAATGATCATCTAGTTCCAACCCCAGCCCTCCCTTCCCCCTTGCCATGGGCAGGACAAACTTCACTATCCCAGGCTGCCCAAAGCCCCATCCAAGCTGGCCTTGAACACTGCCAGGGAGGGGGCAGCCACAGCTTCTCTGGGAGACCTATGCCGGGGCCTCACCACCCTCACAGGGAAGAGGTGAGGTTTTTTTCTTCCTAATGTCTAATCTAAGTATTCTCATTCTGCTTTAACCCATTATCCCATGTCATATGCTTTTGTAAACAGTCCCTCTTCAGCTTTCCTGTAGGCACCCATCCTTCAAGTGCTGAAAAGCTGCTATAAGGTCTTCTCTTTTCCAGGCTGAACAATCTCAGCTCTCTCAGCCTGTCCTTACAAGAAGGGTGCCTTGTCCCTCTCATTATCTTTATGGCCCTCCTCTGGACTTGCTCTAGCAACTCCATGCCTGTCTAGTACTGGGAACCCCAGAGCTGGAAGCAGTATTCCAGTTGGGCATCCATGACAATAGGGTGATGAGGGAGAATCTCCTCCTTTGACCTACTGATTTTGTTAACAGACTTGCTGAGGGTACCCTGAACCTCCCAATCTATGTGGTTGACAAAGGTATGAAACAGTCTGGTCCTGATTCTGACCCTTGGGGAATGCCACTCATCACTGGTTGCCACTTGGACATTGAGTTGTTGACTGCAGCTCTTTGAATATTACCCAGTCAATTCTTTGTCTGCTGAGTGGTCCATATATCAAATCCATGTCTCTCCAGTTTAAAGACAAGGATGTCATGCTGGACAGTGTTAAATGCTTTGCACAAATCCAGGGAGATGACATCATTTGCTCTTCCGTTTTCCACCAATTCTGTAAGCCTGTTGCAGGACACCACCAAATTTGGTAGACACAACAAATTTGGCAGTCTGTTCTTTAAAGCAACCATGTAATATTAGTTCCCTCTAAAATAATGCTTTGCAGGTTTTCTTGAATAATAAAATGTGAGAACTTGAATTAGTAGGTGAGCAGACATTAAAAATAATGCTATCTCTTATTGATTTAAGTAATAGAAAGCATTTTATGAAATGAATAACATGTCTTGTTAGTTTAGAATCAATGGTCTACAAAAAAATAAAAAGATCTTTTTCCCATTACCTGCAAGACCTGGAAAGTATGATAGTATCACCACTTTGCAGAGACTGTCAGAAACCAAACCATTATCATTTCTGAGGGGAAAAAAATAAAAAAGGCTGCAAGAAGCAGAGTCTACTCCTGACAAGGTTATGAAGGAATATTTCACTGCAATGCCAATTTAGCTTTCTGCTCAGGAGGAATTTTACCTGGATGGCTAAATGGCTGGTACATGTCTGGAGCAGTGAGTCTTTTGTAGTCTTTGTCATGGTTTAGCCCCAGCTGGCAACTAAGCTCCACGCAGCCACTTGCTTGCTGCCCCAAGGTGGGATGGCAGAGAGAATGGGATGAGTGAAAAAGAGAAAACTCACTTTTGAGGTAAAGACAGTTTAAAAGGTAAAGCAAAAGCTGTGCACTCAAGCAAAGACAAATGAGGGATTCATTCCCCACCTTCCATGGGCAGGCAGGTGTTCATCCATCTCCAGAAAAGCAGGGCTCCGTCATGTATAATGGTGACTTGGGAAGACAGATGCCTCCTCTCCAAATATCTGCTTTCATCCACAGCTGTCCCAACTGTGTCTCCTCCCAACTCCTTCTGCATGCACAGCCTACTCACTGGTGGGGTGAGATGAGGATGAGAAAAGGGCTTGGCTCTGCATGAGCACAGCTCAACAGTAATGAAACCATCTCTGTGTTATAAGCAGGTTCCAGCACAACTTCCAAAGACAGCCCTGTACTAGCTGCCATGAGGAAAATTAAGACTCTCACAACAAAAGCCAGCAGAGTCTTTCAGAAGGAAAACATTGGGATTTAGGAGCTAAAATCACATAGTGATATCTAATAATACACAGTTAAACAATATGCAGAAAATATGTTAGCTGACACAATACTGTTCTCCAGATTGATCAAGGAGTACTAATTGTGGCACAGTTAACCATGGGTTTTTAATCATGGTTACAATAATTTCTTATAACTAGATTTATTTTTCACTTTATTTCTTCCTTCATTAACATTAGATTTACTTAATTGGCTTATACAACAGTGCAATCTCCACTGACTTGTAGAACCTTTGCTTTTTACACATTTACTGTTTTTTGACATTATGAAATCTTTCATCCTCAATCCTTTAAAATCAAACCTTTCTTATAGTATTTGAATTAGAGAGTGTATTTTGATTATTTCAGACAGAAAAATGAATGTTTTGTAAGGTTATTTTCATTGCATGTGCATTTTTCCCTTCAGCAAACTAAGATCTTAAATATGGACAGTTTAGCATGAATTTATGAACATAGACTGTTGTGGAGTAAACTGGGGTAGACAGAAAAGAGTATCTGAGAGCATGAAAAATACCTTTTCAGTTATAACTTGCATTCATTTTTTCTCCCTAAAATATAATCTTTGCAGTATATGATTTGCTTAGGTAGATCTTTGCTCTTAGGATATGTTATAAAAGAATCACAGAACGTTAGGAATTGGCAGGGACCTCTAGGATCATCTAGTCCAATCCCACTGCCTGAGCAGGATCTCCTAGATTAGATCACACAGAAATGCGTCTAGATTGGTCTTGAATGACTCCAGAGAAGGAGACTCCACAACCTCTCTGGGCAGCCTGTTCCAGTGATGTCACCCTCATGGTGAAAAAGTTCCTCCTTATATTCAGATGGAACTTCCTATGTTCCATCTTGTAACCATTTCCCCTTGTTCTATCACTGGCCAACACCAAGAAGAGACTTGACCCATCCTCCTGACACTCACGCTTAACATATTTATAGACATTAATGAGGTCACCCCTCAGTCTCCTCCAAGCTGAAGAGACCCAGCTCCCTCAGCCTGTCCTAATAAGGAAGATGTTCCAC
>VXBZ01001802.1:153738-181344 GCA_013399135.1 Heliornis fulica | reverse complement strand
CAGTCTTCAGGCACCTCTCCTGTTTCCCAGGGTTTCTGAAAGATGATGGACAGTGGCCTGGCTATGACTCCCACCAGCTCCCTCAGCACCCTCGGGTGCATCCCATTAGGACCCATGGGTTTATGGATGTCCAGATGGCTTAACTGGTCCCTGACCCAGTGCTCATCAACCAAAGAGGACTCCTCATTTATCCTGACTTCCTCTGGGACTTCAGCTACCCATGGCTCCTGCAGACAGTCTCCAACAGTACAGGCAGAGGCAAAGAAGGCATCAGTAACTCTGCCTTCTTAGTGTCTTCAGTCACTAGGGCACCCCCCTCTTTCATCAGTGGACCTACACTGCCCCTAATGTTAGTTTTCTCTGCTATATATTTGACGAAACCCTTCCTTTTCTAAAGGCCTCCTCATATCCTCAAAGCAGAAAAAGTTAGAATGTAAATAGAATGCACTGTGGCTGTGATCCTGGCTCAGTAGCTTAGAAACATTTGGGATATAGTAAATTAATAGTATGAGAAGGTAATTCTTGAATGTGGTGACTAAATGAACTTTCCTGAAGATTCACATAACCTTTCTTATGAGAAGCAATTATGTGTGTGAAACTAATCTGAGGGAGTTTACTCACCACTACTCATCTGAGAAGAGATTGATGTATTTGACTGATAAATAGGCTGAAAAATGTCAAATTCAAAGCAAACCATGCAATATGAAGAATTAATCTATATGCTTTAAGTACATGTTTGAATTGGATGTGTGAAGAACTGAGCTACAACATAATGAAAGCAAACCCTAAAAGCCACATGAAAGAGGGTAATCTCTTCAATAGGTGATCAGCAAAAGGTAAAGGTAATATGTATGTAAGCATTTTTTAATTTCTTTTTTGCAAGACAAGCACATAAGCAAATAATTCCTGTACATATTTTTTCAGGATTACAGTGCTTAGTGTCAGGTGATGATTTACAGAATGTAAATATTTTTCAGTGTTAGTTAACATACTTAATAAGTACATATGTGCCAGTTTGAGATTTTTACTGGCACTTGCTCAGGTAACTTGCATATATGAGCTTTCTTTCAGGGGAACCGATAAAGGTTTAAATACAGATTTTTCAAGGGCACCTGAAACTCATGAAACCATGCTCTCTAGAAGCCAGTATTTCATCAATGCTGAGGTCCATGTTCCTGTTGCCCTAAGATGGGACATTGCAACATTAAGTGAATGCATGTGGGCTCCCCCGAGGTCGGAAAGGCATTTTGAAATTGCATTGCAATAGTGCATTTTGAAAATGGCCCCTGTTATTTGATTCTGTTTGTGACACTCGTCCCTTCCCTAACACAGGTCAGAGTACTGTCTGTCTCTGTCTGGGTATCCTGATTTCACTGCACACTCTTGAATTCCTGGCAAGGGCAGTAATTAGGATGTAACAAATTATTGCAAGGATCCATCACAGCCTTTTAATGATGTTTGTATGTGTTGCAAGTTAATGCTTTAGGCTCCCATTCGAAGGAGTCCTGCATATATCTGTTATTTTTATGTATCTTTAAGACTTATGTGTACGTGTATAAAATTAATTCATCCTTTTTTTGTTATCTCTGATTGCTGAGCTAGGCTTTCACCTGTACTGATCTCCTCAATTAATTATCCTCTGTGTACAGGTCTTCAGGGTAAAGAAGTATAAACAGTATGACTTTTCTGCTCACAGTTCATCACTACTTAATTGGTACATTGGAGCTGGCAATATTCAGTGTCCTTAGCTCTGTGTTGGACACCAGCTGTGCCTCTAATTTGAGAGGTTGTTATTAAAAGTACCTGGAAGATTAACTTCTCTTCATCAAATATTGTAACCAGCTGAACACAGAGCTTTGTAGCTAACTTAACCTCCTCAAAGCTGAGTCAAAGTAGTAGTACCACTTCAAGACTACTTTCTCAGCTTTCCTACAGAGAGATGCTTTGGGGACTGCAGTTTCTTTCTTAAATTCTGGAAGTTAGTTCTTTGAAATACATTGTTAAAAATGGACTCCCAGGGACAGGTTGGATGAACCTGTCCCTCTCCCTGCTGTGTATACTCAAAGGGCTTGAAGACTAAAGCACTGTACATGGGCACAGAACTCTCATATTGAATAGAGTAGTTAGGAGATGCTTTATTTTAAAGTCTTGTTGAATTTGTACAGTTACATGATCAAACTCTTGTTAGAGTTCAGCATGATATTACTTTTGAGTCAGCTCCTTGTTAGACCAGTCCTCCAAGAGGGAGAGCCAAATATGTCCAGGCTGTAGCTGTTTTACTCTTCTTGTACTGGGAACACATTTGCAAAGCTGATATAAACACGAACAGGGATTTGAAAAATGAATTTGCTCTGCAGCCATGCCTGCCAACAGTAGTGTTACACAGCATTGTCTTTTTCTTCTTTTGCAGTCATTTGTCTGTTCACCTCTTGTCCCTACATTAGGTTGTGCAATGTCTAGGGTAGAGGCTACCCATGGCTCAGCACACTTCAGTCCTACACAGGGGTGATTTTAGTACAGTGCTAAATTCTTTTTAAAAAGCAAGCTAACAAAATGCAACCAGAGTTTGTTGTAGTAAAGGACCACAGTTGGTGTTGCACTGGCTGCTGGGCTTTTTGTTGAGTGAGAGGTTTCAAAAACTAGAAAACTATCCTGGACCAAATCCTGACCGGTTCAAAGTCTGCCTTTTTGAAGACAAATAAAAACTTTTCCACCCCAGCAAAGTCAATTCAAAGGATGAAAAAACCTAGGTTTTCAAATGATGATAATCACTTGGTTAGTAGACTTAGTATTTTCAACATGCATTACTGATTTCATGGATTCTAACACATATGTGTGTATATGTGTACATACATTTTTCTGTGTTTTTTCATTCCACAGACAACTCCCTGTTAAAAGTTCTAAGGGATTAAATTAGAATTTACTTTACAAGCCATATGAAGTGTATGGGACAAATCAAGTGATAGATGAATGAGATAGAAAATTTGTTTAGAAAGTTCTTAAGCCTTTGTAGGAAGCCCTCAAAAGCTAACAGTTCTTTTTCAGAATAAGCATTGCCACTGTCTTCTTCAACCCTCTGTTCCTTTGTTCTCCATGTACGTGGCACCCGGAGGTGCAGAAGCAGTTGGGCAGCAATTCTTGGACAAGAACCTTTGTGGAAACTCTCAGAGAACATAATTGTGTCTGATACATAATATGCATACATAAATTGTGTCTGATCAAGTACTTGAACAAATGCCTGTGTGCAAAGCCTCTTCTGTGTTTCCTCGGCTCTGCTGAAAATCTCCTGCCTTATTGGTTATCATCGCTATTTGTGTCTTCTTGCACAGTGCTTTCTTCTGGTCTTGTCCAGTTTCTTTTGTCATAGATGGCCTGCTTTATTGCACTGTCTCTTCTGTCTTTGAGGTTTTTCCATTTTCTATTTCTGAGTTATCATGTTGATTATCTTCTCAAAAGGATTTGTGGACCATGTTTTTGGGTTGAAATGGATGCTATCTCTGTAAGTGCACATTCTGTCAGTTGGACTGATGGAGTCCTGCTTAATTTCACTGTGGTGCTACTTTTGAAATGAAAGTTTTACATCTGTAAACCAAAGAAAATGGATACAGGAATATTGCTTGCTAGGTTTATTTAAGGTAAAGCAACTTAGCAAAGTGTGGAATATAGATGTAGATTTAAATTTCTGGCAGCGAAATGGGGGTTTTAGGCAAACTCTTATGTCTCTCCAATTTCTTGAGTTAAAAGCTTGCCTCCTCCCCAGCTTTGCTGCCATTGTTCTGTAGGGCACTGCTGGATACATGCTAAGAAATGTTCTCTGCTGAATGGAACCTAATAGGGCTTTGAAATATTGATGAATAAAAGGTTAATTTTTAATTCTCCATCAATCTGAACTAATTGGAATTCAACACACTTTTGTCCAAGAGACTTTCTGACGTTATGTAGTTTAATGTGCCTGCACATTTAAATAAGTATGGTGTTACAGGATTTTTCTTTTCTGGAGGGCAAAGTGTTAGGTTTAATGGAAGAAAATGTTTTTGTGTTCTTCTATTTATAAAAATGCCAGTGGCCCAAATTCTGCTTTTGCATGTTGAGCTGTCATCATGTAATTCCACTTCAATTGGACTAATCCAGCCATAAGGTCTTCGATAGCCCCTGTCAGGGATCATATATTCATAAATGAATATTGAGTTCATCTGAACAATGATGTCCTGTAAGCACAGCTGTAAAACCTGTTGGTATATATTTATGTGTTCCTTATTTGTGCCGGATCACTTATCTGCTATGGCTTCAGATTCAGATGTCTGCATTTGTTGCTGTGGCTAAGACCTGAGATGGTTAGAGCAAAGGTTGTCTCACTTCTACCCTCATTCATGTCTTGGTTGTCTGATGGTTTCACTTAAGTAATTAATTTATGTTATGTCTGTATTTGGAAATATGGAATGATGGTCACAAATCTGATTTTTCATTAGTGAAACAGGCTGCCAGAGAGGTGGTTGAGTCCCCATCCATGGATGCCTTTAAAAGACAGGTAGATGAAGTGCTCAGGGATATGGTTTTGGAGAGGACAGGTACAGTTGCACACAATGATCTTAAAGGTCTTTTCCAACCTGTTCATTCTGTGATTCTGTGGGATGGAACTTAAAGAGTGGATAAGAAATGTTAAACCTTGGTTTTCATAGTCAAATGTTTTCTTATTTGAAATGGATGAAATACAACTAACATTTTTCAGCCTCTTTATGCTGCCAGGATAAAGAAGCTTAATAACTCCACAAGAAATAGTGGTAGAGAACAGAAGGGGATGGAGAAAATGTTTTCCCCTGCCCCAGGAAAATACATTTTCAGTGACTGCCACTGTGATATATGCCTGACTGAGCCAAAATCCAACATAGTTGATGCTCAGATTGCATTTCTGTTTGACTGATTATGGACTGCATTTGCAAAGCAACAGCCACTCAGTAGGTATGACCACGAGGAGAAGCTGCTAATGTTAGGTCACCAAAATATCTGCTTCAGTGGCAGTTGTCCAAAAGATCAGTTCCATTTGTGTATTTGTCATTGAACCATTCATGTGAGACCATCCCTGGCATTACTAGTTTAGCCACTCCACTGCCAGAGAAGATAAACTGGGTCTCTTTTGCTCTTGCCTCCTTAATGGTTTTTTCCAGCGAAACTGGGGAGATGATTGCTGGTGTATCTACGTTAATAAAGCTTGTCAGACACAGACAGCCAGAATTCTTCTGAATTCACATTTAATTTATTCACAGCACAGCATGCAGCAGAGCTGATGGCTGCAAGTTAATCTGCTGCACTTTAATGAGATAACTGTTTGCCTCCCAGGTTTTGAGGTTTATGCTAGTTTTATTTGTCAACCTGGCCAAAGCCAGAGCCATAAGGTATTGCAGCTCTACACTGAAATATTTTATTTACTTAGCTGATGCTTTTGCCAGCAGAGAAATCAGTGAAGTAATTAAATAGTGCTGCTTCTATTTTAGAACAGGATTTTTATTTTTTTTTTTGGAACCTGCAGTTTACAATATGTCCTTGTCAGTGTTCTGGCTCATGAGTATTACCTAGATAAAAATATTCTATTCACAATTTCTCTGTACTTCTGGAATTAAATTTCCACCTGTCTTTTAAAATTGATCCCCTCTTCTCATTTCTTTTAGAGGTGCATATTACTGGAGAGGAGGGGAAGGGGGAGAAATGTAAGAACTCAGTAATATCAAATCCAAATGCAGAAATTTCAGTGTGACAGAAAGTTGCAAAGCCTTCCATTAAACAACAGAATATATGGCTCCACTCAGGTTTTGAAATCCAGTTCATGCCAGTTGAGTACTTTCATTGCAACTCAGTCTTTTAACAGTGACAATTCCTCCTCATTAACTAATTACTGTATCCATAATGAAAAGAAGATGATCCCTAGTCAAGAAAAATGAGGTAATGATGCATCACTAATGAGATCACTTCTGTCATGCGATGGGAACACGCGGGGGTCGAGAGGCACCTGGGAGCATCACCCCTGCAGATGTCTGTTGAGTGCCTGCCCTCGCAGGTCTGCTGCCTAAGCCAGACCCACCCCAAGGTGGGCAGAGAGGAGCAGAGTGTGTGGACACGGTGTCTATTACAGCTGTCTCGGAGTCTGAACTGCTTAAATCAAATTAACTGTCTTCTGATAGGCTTGCATTGATTTATCTAAAGCCGGTGAAAGTATCATTTTAAGGCTCACTTGTAGTTGCGCAGAAATACTGGGTTTGTACACAGAAGTGTTCAGAAAGGAATCTTTGAGATGGAGCTAAGATCTTTTGGGTATGTTAACCTTCAATATCAAAACCCTGGGTGAAGGGTGAAGGTCAAAAGAAGTTGTGCACTTTGAGCAAAACAGTAAGCAAGTTTTGATGCCCATTGATCAGGAGCTGATAGCATTAGCTTAATGAAGAAACTTTGGATTCACAAGAATACTAAATGTTTAAGAGGTTTGGGTCTTGAACAGCCTCTTGCTGTTTAAGATATATATATTTTTAAAAACTTTGCTCCAAATTTGTGTCCAAGGATGTCCGATGTGATGTTATTGTAATTTTTGTTTCATAGTGTTTCCAGGTGAAATTTTTCCTAGTGGTGGGTGTTTTCATCATATTAACAAGATTTTTTTTTTCTCCTTGTTTTTTGCTTGTTATCAAATATATAATGCCTGGTTTCATTTCAGAAACCAAAAACATGGGGTTTTTTTAGTGTTTTGGGGCATATTTCTTCTTTTCAGTTATTTCCTGTGGAGTTGAGTAGCTGAGTAAAATAGAATATTTCTCCTTTTTTGAATCCTAGTTGTATATAGTAGTTAAAAATGACTAATATAGAG
The DNA here is from genome assembly GCA_013399135.1 of Heliornis fulica. Classification (NCBI taxonomy): domain Eukaryota; kingdom Metazoa; phylum Chordata; class Aves; order Gruiformes; family Heliornithidae; genus Heliornis; species Heliornis fulica. The sequence goes on along the minus strand of VXBZ01001802.1, from coordinate 174,491 downwards.
GTATGGGGTATAGGTCTTCTGGGGATGATGTGTAAACGTGAAAACTAAAGGTAATGTGGCTTCATTTTTCTTCATTTCAAGCAATCTCCATTCAGACACCAAATTCAGTATCTTCACATATTGTAGTTTCCTTATGGCTGTGATAGTCCCAGGCATATAGAAAAGATAATATCTTTTGAGGACTGGCATCTATAATGGAAAAAATGGATAAACTTTTAGGTACAGAAACCTTTCTCCAGGACTGAAATGGAAGCAGCTGACTTGAAGCCAAGTACAAAAAATATGACCTGACACTAAGCTAATGCTAGTGTCATCTAAGAATAAACACAGTCTGAGTAGCTCAATCTGTGAAACATGGAAGTGTTATTGTCTGGATTTCAAATGGAGTCTAGCCAGGGTTGTGCTGAGCATATCCTAAAAGATGCTTTCCCTTCAGCCACCAAGGACTGACTATCTGGTACCATCCCCATGTCATGAAATACCAAGGTTTAAGTTCGTTCAACAGAATGTTGCAGGGTGATGTGGTGCTTCTCCCCAGAGGATTAATCTCTCTGAACTTAGAAAATGCTGTCAGGTAGGGTTTGTGGTGGCTCTCTCTGGGCTGTGTGTGGCTCTGTGGCTTGCTCTCATCACTGCTCATATGGAGCAGTTGTGCACAGAGAAGGGTTCATTTCCCCACATGTTTCTGCAGGACTCTTAACAGCAAACCTGGTCTTGCAGGCTCTCCTTCATTTTGACCTTGTCCATGCCTCCCTGCCCATTACATCAAATTACAGGGTGATCACTCCTGGTTTTGGAGCCCACTTTGCCTGCCACACCAGGTGGTGAGTCCTGGGAGCCAGGGAGGATGGATTCTTGCCTGTATTGCCTTAATAATGGCCCTTCTCTTGAACTTGAGTCAGCATTTCCCACAAACACCATCACTTTATCTTTCAGGCTTATTCTGTATTTCTGTTGGGGTAGAAACACTGTTTCAGAATGGGAATCTTATTCCAATCTTTCCCCAAAATAGAGCTGTACTGTGATGTAAAAGCATGAAATGCTTGGCAAGAAATTGATGATCTGTGACCCTTTTTTGTGCCATTAGTTATAATTTTAGTGTTTCTTTCAGCTCTACTCATTTGATTTTTATTTCTAGCTCATGTATTTATTTTTATTTTTTTCTTTAGATGGTTAGATCCTTGCAGAGATACAGGCTGTGTGTGATGTGTCTCTGTAGAAGTTTCTCCAACTCATATCTTGAGCAAGACAACCATGCATCTCAGTGAGGACCTTCTTCAAGCTATCCCAGTACAAATGTCACTGCTATAAGTGTACCTCAGTGAGACAGAAAAGACACAGAGAGAGTACATTTAAAAACAAAAAACCCTCAACATTTATTGTGTTTGGTTTGAAATAACGTGGCCCTGGATTTTGTAGTCTTCTTGCATTCTCATTTTAACCCCCACCTCCCCATGAGCTTAACTAAATACTTCTTCCTCTGGACCATGTGTCCTGATGTCTGGAGTTAACGAGCTCCTTCAGGTCTTTCTGATTTCTCTTGTGTGTGCTCACAGCTTAGTTCCTAAATAGGGATTTAGAGCAAGGATGCTTTAAGTGTGTGCATCCAAACAGGGATTATATATCATTTGGCCACTGAGCTGCTCATCCATGAAAATGACTCACTTCTGGGCAACCCTCAATGCTTGGAAAATGCTGTGTTAAGGTATAAGATTTTCTACTCTTTACCTGTCTGCCACAGAGGGTTTTAAGGGTCCTATTTTTAAATTTATAATTCCATATAGATGGACTTAAAATTCTTCTGGCATGCCACTTCCAGTCTCTCAAGATCCTAACTTACCTGATAGTAATACAGGGATAGTATTTCCCTGTCCTTAAAAATGCATTCATTAATAGCAGAGGTAAGTATGCTGGGATTCTTCTCACCTAATTTTAGCTGCCTGAAGTGAGCTGTTTGTCTAATCCAAAGAATGGAGAGAATGAATCACCTCCACTGATGAATTATCCAAACAAGTTAGACAGCTATATCTGGATAAGGTAAGTACACATCAGGGGTCGCTCTTTTTCTCACTTATCTCTGAAGGAATTTACTTGTCCTGTACCAGTTTAGATGACAGGCTTAATTTTAAGTTGCTACATTTAGCTGAGGTGTTGTGGGTGATAAACATGGACCAGATAAGATGTTCATCTGTGTGATGAAATTAAATACCCAATGCATTGCAGCTCCTGTAAACAGTACATGTTCAGCTGAGTGTGGTTTCACTGCTAGAATTTTCTAGATATTTCCAACAATTTCTAATTTTTACTGCTGAGGATTCAAGTCCACCCATACTGAGATCCTGGAAATCTCTAAATTTAAATATCACTGTAGAGTTGCAGGAGCAAAATCCTAAAAACATTTCTTTCCTTTGGCTTGGTTTCAAATAGGGTGACATCATTTTTATCAAACCGCCTTTATTAGTGCTTTAATTCAGCAAACAGAGATTGCTAAGTAAGGTTCCTTTTCCAGCCAGAACGTCAATCAGAACTGCGTGCTCTGCAGAGTACTGTACAAATTAACATTTTAACATTGCTATTGTAGTAATTATTCTGAGCATCTTTCTTTTATGACACTCCCAAGAAAATGGGGAGACTTGTTGCTGAGATTCCAGACTCTAATTTTCTCCCTATGTGAGTGTGCTCTGCCGACATCTCTTTCCCCTCTGGCTGTGCAGTTTTTCTCTGCGGCTCGTACCCAGCTGGGAGCTCCCTGTCTAGTTATTGAGCTGCCACAGCAGAGGGCAGGAAGGATCCAAACAGCCTTTTTGTGTGTGAACAGGTGCTTTGAATGTTCAGAGGATCTGATGAATAGACAAACATATGATTTGACTGCTAGGGAGATGATTTGATGGCAAACAAAAGGTCACATACCAGCAAAACTGTTAACTGGTGGCATGAGGGTGGGGACTGCTGTTCTGCTCAGTATTCATTTTCCTCCTACACTGAGGGGCAGATTCTGCCTCCATTGTAGCTGCTCTTGAGGTGCAGGATGAGCGAGCTTTTTGGGTGATGCGCCTGTGCGCAACCACTAAATAAAGCATGCAGCAGACAAGGATGGATTTCAGTACAGATCGGTTGCCATATGTCTCCTATTCCTCTCTGTGAGCTGTTTATATGTGGCATCATACACAAACCCATGCCCGGCACCTGCAGTCATACTTGCCTCGTCATCCTTGAACGATTCATTTGCTGTCCAGAGAGCGATGCCCATGTGCCCCTTGCTGCTTGACTGGTGAAAATCAATTGGCACCATGAAATCTGGCGAATAATTGAACTCTTGTTCTTGGAGTTCTTCAAAGGAGGCTCACTTGTGGAAGAAGGAAACAATTAGTGTTTAATACAGATTCATATCTCTGCACAGAGAGAGAAATGGTAGTGAAATGAGGCAAAAGGTGGAATAAACCTTCTCCTTGGGGATCAGGTGCAGTCCTGCATGTTTTTTTGACAGCTAAGCACCCAGAATGAGAAGTACCTGTGCTTGAAGTGCACTGCAGCAAATAAAGAGGCCATTGTACTGCCAGTCTCTGTTCAGACAAAACAGCTTGCAATTCAAAAGCTTTTCTTCTCAAGGTCTTGTGCTGATTATTCCTTTGGCTTTCATTCACCTGCACCAGGTTTGCTTTTTATTCTTAGGGGAAATTATGGTTCAGCTAGCAGATCCAGTAATTTCATAAAACTCCACACTTGATAACTGGGTGGCATTAAATCTGCCTGGAACACTGCTCAGAAATCAACTGTAGTTGTTGAAGAACTGTATAACAAGTTGTGCCATGAGCTACGTCACTATTATAAACAGTAGTATTCTTTAATTTCAATTTTAAATTCCTGCCTCTTCAGTAGCAATGATACCACATGTTATAGTTAAGCACTGCCAGACTTAAAACTAACTCACTTGGAAGAGTCTAGATGTCACTGACTGCAGCAATTCAGAGTTTCAGAGGTCTTTGGGAACAGAAAGATAGAGGTATATGTTCAGAGGGTTTTTCAAAAGAACTAAAAATTGGTACTGTTGAAGTATATTTAGAAAAATACTACTCCCCATAGCAAAAGAATGATTTATTGCTTTTTTCTTTATTGTGCTCAAGGAGGAGAGATTTTAATACTTTTCAGATATTATTTTGCGAGTGGGTTTCACAAAACCAGAGTACTTAATTGGAAGACAGGTATGTCATAATTCATGATGTGAAAAGAGATCTTTTTCTGTTGTGTGACTTCTGTAAGATTAAAGCAACTGCACGTTGATAAAGATGTAAATCTGCTTCGCATCATAAGTGCATCTTAAATTTTCTAGACAGTGATTATAATGTGTGAATTAGAGCTAATTAAAGTATGTCAGTAACATAATGTACAAAATGGCTGATTGCTGGTTGCGGGAACAGATCTAGGAGCTTCCTGCAAATTTCAATTTTTTTTTATAAATATGTTTAGATTTCAAAACATGTCTCTCATAAGAAGTGTTTATTTTGTTTCTGTGTCAGTGCTGTTGCTAGTAACAAAAGATTACGCACTAACTGTTCATCATAGGTGAGAAATAAAAAAGCCATGCAATTATTGTGATACTTTCTTTTTAAAATATTTAATATTTTTACCATATGCAAGGGTGAATGTTTCATGGTTGTGAGCACAGCACAAAACTGAACTTCTGCAAAAAGGCCTTTTGCATTGCACGTGGCATCTGTCTTGATAAGTGACTATGCTATCAGGGTGGGAAGTGAGGATGATGTCCTTCTTGCAGTACCATCCGGGTCACTGTGTGCCTCTGAGGATGAAATACAGGCTGCCCACAGTTGCTGTGGTGGCTGTGTTTGACTTGCTGGTAGCAGTGCCAAGGGGCTGCCTGTGATATGCAGGTTTATGGGGTGGAGGGCAGCAATGCAGAAAGGTGGGTCTTGTGGGATAGAGGGACATTATCCGTATGGCCCATGACACGCAGTAGCAAGAGTGCTGTTAAGCCATTGACTGAGTATCTACCTGAACCGTGTACTGCCTCAACTAAAAATTCAGGATTTCATAGTTCCTATGCATCACATTTTTCTTGGAGAAATAACAGGAGGCTCTGTAATATTCTCTGTTTTGCAGAAATGGAAATAGATAGATGAAGCTAAGCACTGAATTTTTCTATCACACCTCTCTCCGGCTCACAACTATATGTCAGAGGGACGGGGGATCTTGGGAACTTTGGCTTTATGGGCTCCATAACTTAAGTGATGTCCTAGAAAGATGGCAGTTCTGCATCCAACAGAGATATTAAGTTTGCAAAAAAGCTTTTTAAGCAGAGCTAAATATGAAGATCTAGGTCTATATCCATCTCGATCTGCTTTAAGATAATTGCAGGTGGCTTGCTTGTTTGTTTGTTTGGGTTTTTTTGTTTGTTTGTTTTTGGTTTTTTTTCCGGTACAGTTGCTCCTAAAAGAAGTAACAAAGATTTTATTTTTTAAAATTAACTAACTCAAAATTTGTCAAATTCCTGAATAAATATATATGTCTATAACTGGAATAAAGGCAGAAAGGAGAAAAAAAATAAGACACTGTCAGATAAAGACTCAGCTTTGACAGTCTCCTTGAAAAATGGATAATAGCAATATGGAACATCTGCTGTTGTGTTTGGCTGTGGAGTGGGACTGTCGAACCGAGACGCTGTCTGACAGTGCATTTTATTAAAGAATTACTTGATGATTTAAAGCAAAGGGTGTCCTTTCACATGAGCCACACATCCTCTCACAACTGAATCAGAAATGGGCCGTCTCCAGCAAGACCTTGCAAATTTCTTGTATTAATAGTCAAGATGGCAGAGCAAGAGGGGATGGGAAGGGCGGGGAGGGGCGTGCTAAGGCATTTTGGCTTGTGATACTCCTGCCTGAGCAATGAGGGCAATCTCTACCTACAAGAAAAGGATGTCACAAAAGTTATTAGTGAAATTAAAGGGAGCATGAAAGAAATGGTGTTGGCATCATCACTGCACTGTGTCGGCTTTTCCAATAACCTCAGCTTTACCAGTATCACCAGCTGTGGAATTATTGCAGATAACAATACTTTGACTTCTAAGCTGAGGAAATGTCACATGAAAGCCAAAACACAGTCAGTCTAGGTGGATTGCAGCCATTGCCATGGGGTTCAAAGGAAATATTTTTTTGGGTGGAAAAATTCCATGTTTGGATACTTTGAAAGGTCCTTAAAATACATATACTAATGTATATATACTATATGCCTTACTATAGCAAAGTTAACTTTTGAACCATGAAAACAGCTGAAATGAATTAGTGGAAGGATAAGGGTTGTCTCCAATTACATGTTAGGAAATTACTGTGAAATGTGGTATTTATGTAGTTTTAAAATAAAACAGCTAAAATAATTACTGTTTTTAGACATAAGCATATCCAGCATAAATTAGATGTATCCTGAGCCTGGACAAAGTACAGATCAGCTGACTGTTCATTCACTTAATCAATAGTACTGCCTGTGCTTTTTCATTGACTTCTTAATGCTAAATGGTAAACACTAACAGCCAGACCTGCAGCAGTCTAAATTAGCCTAATGGGTCATTAGAGCTATACTGATAAATACCAACTGGGAATCTGGTGTGGATTGTAGAAGGGAGATTTAGGAAATGGAATACTGCTATTTTATAACTGGTTTCATTCCTTTCTTATAGTCCTTTGTATTGTATAGTGTCCTATTTGATAGCTGTATTGAATCAAGCAGGGATGCTGTTAGCAACAAATAATGCAAGGAGGACTGGATTGAAATTGAATTGCTAGGCATAGTGTGTTTGACGGGACTCTAGGTTGATCAGTTGTGCAGGGCTTTAAATTACCTGTTCAGTGATGGCAGAAGAGATGAGTAAAAGGTAGACATTGACAGTTTTGAGTCCTCTCTGTTCTGTGTGTCTTTATTTGTCACTATTGTGTTTGAAAAATGAGGTATTAGTCTCTTTATGCTCCTGGACCAGAGAAGATGTGCACCAGGTGATGTGGCCAATAGACATTTTGCAACTGTAGCTAAGACACTTCCAGCAGTGGCACTTGTAACACCTGTTTTACAGTGTGGTTTGTGAGTTTTTTTTTATTTTATCTATTTGGTGTTGTATTTGATCCACCAGCTAAAGTGGCATCCAAGAGAGTCCTGTTGCCTGCTTATTGGTTGAGATGGAGACTTTTCTTTAGGCTTCCAGTATTTTGCTGTGTTTTCTGTTCTTTTGTGATATCTTTTGGTATTCAAGGTAAAAAATTAAATGAGTCACTTGTGTGGACAGATTAGGGTTATAATTAAAAGCATGAAAACTTTGGAGAGGGCATTATTACACCTCATATTTTAGCATTTAACATTATTGAGAAGTAAGTTTGTGGAACTGTGGGGCAGATTATCCCATACCTCTGTCTGGAGGGCCCTTAAGCCTCTGCTCAGGTGTGGCCTCTGGCAGAAAAGGGATACTGCCTCATCACAGCATGTCTGGTGTGATAATGCTTACCTGAACCATGCTGGGCTGCAAACATACTTGCACCAAGCTTGGGTAAGATTTCTATTTAAACATCAGTGTCTGTTTCCAGAGAGGTCTTCTGTCTATCCACACCTCACAGCCAACAAGTAAAACACAGCTCATCTCCACTTACATTTGCATTTAGTAGTGACCAAATTTTACTTGAACTTGTTCTCCAGATTCTCCTTCTCCATGGGTGCATCTTTCCATTCTTCCCCTCTGTAAAGCCCTTTGGCTCATTGTCTTCTAGTCTTGGTGTCATCACATCTTACAAGAAGTTATTTTTCTGGCATTGATCTAGTGATTTATAGGTGCCATAGTTGCTTTTCTTCACACAGCATTCAGCCAGTCATATTTTATCATCCATACATGTTCCTGTAAAGGGTAGTTTGCAGTGGCTAAACATAACAGTGGAGATCTTCCATGATAGTTGGAGCAGCAAAGCAAGATGGTTGTGAAAGACATGAGGGCAGCACTGGCTGCCAGGAGGATGTGCTCAGACACTTCACGCAGGCTCTGGGTGCCAGCAGGCTTATACTGTGCTGTTGCCTAGCGGTTTGTGATGCCTTGCAGCTAACATCTTAGGAAAGCCACACATTCTTGAGCTCTCACACACAAAAGCCTTGAATGAGATTAATGTCCTAGTTCTGCATTTGGATTTGAAAATAAAATCTGGATTATGTGGATGAGACAGTGAGTCCTCGTACAATTTTTTTTTTTTTTAATTCTGTAACACTTTCCCAGGGGCTCATGTTTTAAAGCAGTGGTGGTACATAGTAAAGCAGAGCTGTGCTGTATCTGCAGACCTCTGGGCTGGAGAAGGTCAGTGAAATCATGGTGGAGGGGTTTTGTTTATGGCTATCTGAATGAGCCTATGTGCTTCCTCATGGTGATGCTGCTTCAGTTGCCCATTGTCTTGCACCCTTTTGAGTTACAGCAAAGCAGGCTGAATCTGGGGGAACCCCTGGCTGGAGGGGTACTTCATTTGTACATGTGTAGCTAGTAACTTTCTGAAGTTCAGACTTCAAGAGTTTAGGGATGCATTTTCTGCACTTTTGCAGGGGAAATGGTTTGGTAAAGATAATGTAGTGTTTTCCAATTGCATCTCAGTGCCCAAGGGAAGTATTTAATTATTTTCCTCTAGTGAACATGAAGTCACATTACAATGTCTTTCCTCAAAGTTGAGGAGAGCTTACATGAGAGAGAATTATTCTAGACTACCTCATCTCAGGAGACACATCTTGCATCCAACACAGCAACTGAGGGAGTTATTTTGTTTGTAGCAGTTTGTCAGTGTGCCAGGCAATACACATAGTAAGTAGAACAATGTCTAACGTGAAAATCTGAGACAATCAAAGGATAAGGAAAGGTGCAGATGGGAATGGCCAAATTATATCTCCTTACCTGCTTCCCTATCCCTCCCTTTCCTTTGCAGTATTCTACATCCTTTTGTTATGTCTCAGCCTTGGTGTGGTCAGTCATCTAAGTATATACAGACAGTTTATTAAAAGCGGTCTTTTAAGAAGGTTTATATGTGAGAGCCTTTAGAAACAGATCAGAAAAGGGAGTAATGTTTCTCCCACAAGAATCAGATTTGCTCAGAACTGCTCAGATTTGCCCCAGCTCTTCAAGGTCAGTGACTGAGAGAACGAAAAGGAATCTAGCCAGGGTTTCTTGCATGGTAATAGAAAACTCTATCAATATCATCGCTAGGTCAGCCCATCCTGGAGTACTGATAAACTGTCAGTGCCCTCATTACAGTGCAGGAGGAGTCCTTATTCCCTCCACTACGAATGTCCTTGCAGCAAAGTTTGATGCTTGTATAAACAATGGAAAAATCTTGCCTTTTAAAGTTCTTGTGGAGATCCATCTCAGATGGCAGTGGCTTTCTTTTAGGGATCTTAAAAGTCACATAAAACCCATTTTAAGGCATCATTCTTCCACTGGCTTTGCAAAGCAATTTCATTTTACCCAGCCACACCTCCTGCTTTTCCTTTTCTTTGTCTTAAAATAATAGGTAGAAGTACAGGAACTGCATATGCTGTGCAAGTAATTTCTGCCAGCTGCAAGGTCACTGGAACTGCTCAGCAGTGGTGATCAGATTTAATAGAAAATACTGCACTGTTGTTTGGTTTGGGTTTTATGTGTTATTGTGGGGTTTTTAAAAGAAAAAGAGAAGCAAGAGTACAATGAAATAAGAACTATACTGAGGCTGTAAACGTGTCAGTGCAGCTGTGTGTTAGAAAAGGGTTATACTGTGTATGCCAGAGAAAAAAACATATCAAAGAGGGGAGAGGGAGGAGATGGGAAAAATGCAAAAACAAGTATCCAAAGTATTTTGTGTTGCCGAAAAGGCACAATAAGCAACAAGAGAGATATCTGTGTAATCAGAAGCAATTATTTCAAGGGAAATTTCTCTAGTTACCAAGAGTATTAAAGGATATTTTCCATGGAAATAAGTCAAATAAATAAAAGCACAAGAAGAGGTTGTCTGATTTGATCCTATTTTAGAGTGTGAACATAGAATTACTTGTGGCTATATATAATAAACAGTGCTTTATTTGTGCATGGAGAGGAAGAGATAAGAACAGATCAACAGCCTTCTCTCTCTTTTGTAAGGCTTCTCTTACATTGCCCTTTGAGGCTGTCCTGTCAGTGGCAGCACTTGGGTTATGAACAAGGATTGTGATTGGAAGGTGCTCACTTTGGGGAAACGTTATTTTGTATGCTCAGCAGAGCTGCCTGGGGTCATCACGAGCTTCACGCTAGTCCCAAAGCTATCTGCCCACAATTCAAGTGCTGCTGATTGCCCCAGGAGATATGACTTGGATGCTGATGACATACTCAGCCTGACTGAGCTGGTGCTCAAATAAAATATGCCCCAAACTATTCCTGGCACATTAATTTTATGCTTAGAATCAGATGTCTTTTTATGTCTTCCTTCCCGAAATGTTGAGATCCTTATATGCTAGCCTCTGAATTAAGAAGAAAAATAGCTAACACATTATTTCTGAGGCTAGTGTTTAACTAAAATGTCAGATCTGATAGAGACCTCTGATACATCTGAGCATGCAGCAATAAGATTGCAGAAGGAAAAGAAAAAATAGCATAATACATTTGTTTGCAGTTTTTCCAAAAAGAGCAAAACTTGAAAGAATTGTAATTTTTTAAGTGATGGTGATAGACTGTAGCAACAGTTCTGCCCCCAAGTATTTTATTTCCAAGTGATTAGACAGCTAATGCACCTCCAGATTATAGTTGTCTATAAAATACAAGGTTGTATGTGGTGCTTATTAATGTGATACAGACTATTCTATGCAGCCTTCATATGTGCAGTCTAATTCATAAGCGAGAAGGCTGTGGCAGTCTTCCTAACACAGAGCTTGACCTCCATCATGCAAGCCATAGTGTTCTGTCTGGTCTTCTGTTGAAGTTGTAAGTTCTGATGTTCCTAAGACCTATGTTTTAGGTGTTTGGCCAATCTTGATGTAATGATGCTTTTAAAAAATGGTCATTACTCTTGCTGTGTCAGAAATAAAAGCTCCTTTACTAACTTTTGTAAGTTTGAATTCTTGTCCCATGAATCCTGCCGGGTTTTAGCCTGACAGGTGAAGGGAGTCTTCTTCTATTAGAGAAACTGTGCCATGTGTCTACTCACAAACCATTGTGAAATCATGTTTACAGTTTCACTTGAGTGAACTAGTAAACATAACATTTTTAGTGCCTTATTGTTAGGTAGGTTTTAAAAGCTTTATGGCTTTTGCACCTTTTCAGATTTTCAGTGTAGTACACAAACATCCAACAGGGCTTGGGTTTTTTTTGCATTTGATATAGATGCAGGTGATATAACTGCCTCCTTCCATCACCTTTTCATCTGCATACAGCCAAGAGGTTTAGATGACATTTGGAAAGGCACAGTTCTCAACATGATCTTTTACACTTCTACATCTGTAATGCAGAAATGCGCCCCATGATGTTTGCATTTAGATAGCAGTAGGAAATAGTGTGGCTTATGGCTCTAGGGGCTGTGAAGATGCAGGGAGGTTGTGAGCAGAGCTGCTGCCCAGAGCTTGCCCTGCTGCCACTGTGATGTTGGGCAAGGTCACCACTGTGCTGATTAAACATGAGAATTAGCATCCTCCCCTCTGCACTATGGCCTGAACTTGCATTCCTTCTCCAGTTCTGCAGTGGTGTTAATCTTACACGTGTCTGAGTAAAGACTGGCATGTTTAGAATATTTGATGAAACTAGTAATCCACTTAATGGTGAGCTTTTAAAGTGCAGTAATCTGGGGCTTTGGGGGAGTCCCTGCCGTTCGCCTACTGCTTCATCGTTCTGTCTTCTGTCTGCTGCCAAGTGAGGTCTGCACAGAAATTTATCTATAGGTGGCTTGACTAGAAAGAGGTGTTAGGCTATCCACACTTAGCAGTGTCTCAGAAAACATTATAGCACCTCCTCCTACATAAATAATTACATGACAGTAAGGAAGTTACTAAGTGAGAGGGGAAACGTGCTCTAAGGAACATGTGCTGATTTTCTGTTAAATAATAGTTTCTTTAGCAGAAGTGGTCTTGTTATGTCCATAGTTGTGTGCATGGTCACACTGTTTGGAGGGCTAGAAATATAATTACAGCTTTTTTGTCTTGTTTCTTGACTTTTCAAGAGTATTGAGAATATGAAATGTGGAACTGTGTTCTGAAAGCAACAGATTATTTTTACGCTTGCAGTAGGAAGCTGTAGCGTGCTGAATGCAAGTACTTTTATGTGCACTAGAGGTATTAGTATGAATTGAATAACAAGAAACCTAATCAGATTTTTATTAAGCTTGCCTGTTGCACTGTGATAACTGGGCCTGGAAAACAAACAGATCCTTCCCCAGCTTCCAACCTGTTTGATTTTTAGAAGTGAGTTCCTTTGAAAGAAGCAGTGCTTCAGTGAGCCACTGATCTTGGTGCAGTCTAGTGATCAGAAATCACTAGAAATCATTTTCCCAGTGCAAGCACTGCCATACTCCACAAGCTGTCTCTTGAAAACCAACTTAAACAGTAACAGCTTTGGCCTGAGTCAAGAGCAGTTTGACATGGTCATGGAGATTACCGGCAATGTCAACAGTCATAGGCTCCCCTTGGAGGCAACTGTAGCTATGTTCAAAGGCACAAAATAAAATGATCCTAGGTGTAATTTATAGGTGATAAGGAAATGCCAGAGGAACAAGAGCAAGTAGTCACTTGAAATCCTTTCTGTTTGTGAAAATGTTATTTGTTTATAGGGAGGACAAAAACATAGTAATTCCAGGTCTGCAAGCTGGTCACATAGATATGGGACGCCATCTCCAGACTGATGTACTACCGGTTCTTTTTTCTTCCTAGCCAAGAAACTGGTGCAGACAGGTCTTTTTGAGCAGTCCCCAGTGATTTGTAGTGATCTGTGCCAATATTTTTCTGTTGTTTCCTTTTGGATTCAGAAGAATGGAGGGTTGGACCAGATGACCCCAGAGGTCTCTTCCAAACCCAAGTATTCTGTGATTTTTTTCTGAAAGATAAGCTCTCAGTTCTGTATTATGTTGATCAAAGAGCAGTTGCTTTGTGCTGGGTTTTGAGTGTTTTGTACTTTGTCACATGTAGCATTATGCTGCATCCATTGATCCAGTAGCTGGTGCTTCTGTTGTAGTTGTGCTGTGACCTTCGATGTGGATTAAGGTGCTCCAGCTGAGATGTTTTGGCTGAAAAGTGCAGAGTTCCACACATGGGAGAAGTAGTATTAGAAAACATGTCTGGCAGAGGTTGTCAAAATAAGACTTTGAAGCATTTTTTAAATGCAAGGTAATTCTGTTCAGCCTTGCAAGCAAACCATGTTTAAATGTTTGTGTACTAATTGCTGCGCACCTATGTGGCTTCTGGGATTGCCCCATCAACGCAAAAATTTGCCTGCAAAAACAGTCCCAACAAGGCAGCACAGTGCAGCTCCCAATCCTGCGTCCCTAGGTGCAGGACCACGATCCTGGCTATGGTTATGTGCAGTTCTGATGGCTGCTCCAGGGCTTACTGGTGGCAGAGGGAAAATGCACCTTTAGCCCTCAAAGGAGGAGGGTGGGGGCTGGGTGTATGACTGTGATACCACTTCTGGGAAGTAATGGGGCAGGAAGCAAGCAAACATTTCCTTTCCTTGTCACACATTATCACCGAGGTCTTCAAGGCAGAGGGGGATACAAGTGAAAGAAGAGAATAGGATTGCCACAGAGGACATGGGCAGAGGATATCTGATGGGAAAATTGTAATAGCGCTGCATTTGCTGCAGCATCTAAATTCTTGTGAAGTTAATAGTAATGTAACAAATGCTGCTTTAACAGCTTCATTCTCTGTCACTCCTGTCACCTTTTTTGCTTGCATTTTCAAAACCGACAAAAATACATTTTCTCTTTTGCACTGCCTGCTTCTTCTTGCTCCCTGATATTTGTCAACCTCAATTTATTTAGTGTTAATGTAACTGCAAAGCAATTTAGAATTCTATTCTTCTGAAAGAAGCTAAAGCAAAATGGGGTTCTTTCCTGCAGACATTTGTGCACCTAATTAAAATCTTTTAAACAGTTAAGTGTGCTTAGAATTGAGCTCTAAATTTATCTGTAATCTCCTTTTGAAAACCAAGGTTAATTCACCTCCCTAGTTATAGTTTGAAAGCATTAAAATGCTTACTTCACAGGTTAAAAATGTTGACTTGGGAAGATTTAACTGTCTGGATAAAAAGTCATTTGTGCTGTATGACCTGGAAAAAGGTTTGATTTAAAGCGTGGAATAAATTGTGTTCATGTTACCTCACAGACATTAAAATACTTTTTTTAATGGGCGTATTTTTAAAATTTTGGGTTATGCTTTTTTTTTTTTTCCCAACAGAAACTTAAGGGCTTTTTATAAAGAAAAACCCCAAAATTATGAAATAACTCTTCTGTTTTCACCACTGGAGAGGGGATGATTGGGTTTGAGTTATGTTTGGGCTAGCCCACCACCTACAGGATGCAGTCTGAGCTGAGTTTGCTGGGATAATTTTCTTATATTTTGGAAGTGTAGATTATATACTCCTTCAGGGCAAAAGGAGTTGGGAGGTTGCTGGGTTGAAAACTGGCTTGATGTTCGAGCCCAGAGAGTTATGGTGAATGGAGTTAAATCCAGCTGGTGGCAGGTCACAAATGGTGCTCTCCAGGGCTTGGTGCTGGGGCTGGTCCTGTTTAACATCTTCATTAATGGTCTGGATGAGGGGATCGAGTTCACCCTCAGTAAGTTTGCAGATGACACTAAATTGTGAAGGAGTGTGAATCTGCTGGAAGGCAGCAAGGCTCTGCAGAGGGGCCTAGACAGGCTGGATTGATGGCAGAGGCCAACCTTATGGGGGTNCTCAGCTCTGGTGAGGCTGCACTTCAAGTGCTGTGAGCAGTTCTGAAGAGTCCTGGCCAGCCAATCACAAGAATGTGATTGTCTGACCAGGACTCGGAGAAGAGCACCCACTGATCTGACTTTCCATTGAGAAGGTTTTTTCTGAGCCTTCAGAAGGCAAAAAACTTGCAGCTTTTGGAGGTTGAGATGGAGGAACAAGACTATGGATGAGCTTCCTTACCGGGTACCTGCATACTTAGCTATCTATGGTGGTTTTGTTGGTTGTGATCATGGGGTTTGGGTAGGTGAGACCTGGGAGGTGGCCAGCTCAGTCTCTGCAGGCCTCAGGCACCAAACAAAGCAAGTGTCTTGGGTACTTCCAGGAAAAAGGTCTGTCTGCAGGGGTCTGTCTGTCTTCAGGCTTTTCAGTTCCTCTTCACCAGATCTAAGTTGACTTTCATGGTTTTGCCTTAACATCTGTATAAAGCAGCAGTGTTCTCCAACAGTTTTTGGAGAACTGAGCTATTTCTCAAAGGGTTTTGACAGAGCTTATGGGTCTAGAAAGGGGTGTAGCAGAAAGTTTTCTGTACACGTTACACCGTAACTTAATGTGACTGGGTATATGGCCAGTGGGCCTGTGTATACAAAGATGGGTCATACATGTACTCTTGTTCTCTGACTTGTTAGTTGCTTGGATTTTTGCATTACCTATTTGCCTCTCTTCCCATTCTTTGGATCATTGGGTGCTGATCAAGCCTAAACCCTGTGTCCTTTAGTTGGTGTCAGAGACACACAACTGGTGATGAACAATGGAAGAAAAGCTGAGAAAGGATGTGGTTACCTTTGAGGAAGCTGTGCCACTGCAAAATCTATAGTATCTTTTTTTTCCCCAGTTGTTTTTTTTTCTCTCCTGGGTAATGTTTTTATCACAAAAAGCTTGTATAACCCATGCAGTTATATGATAAAGGTAACTGAAGTCTGAAATTGCATTGTACTCAGCAACAACTTTTGACTTCCTGAGATGTGTTGTGGCTTTGGTGGAGAGAGCAGTGCTCAGCTATTTTAAAAAGAAGGTAAAACTCTATATTGAGGTGCACCAACTCTGGTTGTCATGACTAAGCTTTGCTATTCCTTGACAAAGCAGTGTGACTAGGTAAAGATTCATATGGACTTTTTTCTTTGGTTTAAGGCCAAATGAGACAGTGAGAACAGACCAAATGAGGTTGCGAGAACATCAGCATTGGTCTCTGCATGCTAGATCTCATGGAATTTATTCTAGCTGTTCATCACAACATCCAAGAAAGGTGTGATCTAATGTCAGTCACTGTATAGCCCTCATTGACAAGGATATAAGGGATGTCTTCTACATATAGGAATGCAGCACCAGGTTAAGCTTTTAATGACACCAAAATCGGTAGTAAAAGACTCCACTTCCTAAGGTTGTGGGGTAACTCCCAGTGCAGAGACCATAGGACCTTGAGGTCTGTAGGAGAAGAGGAGCAGAGTGAAACATGCCAACAACTGTGAAACTTTGGTTGTGTTTGTGGGTTTCCCGTGAGTTACTGATCTTCAGTGTGTGATTGCTGCTGCTAGGAGTGTGTTGAGCAGTGCTGTTTGATTCAGTACCCCTGTTTTAGGTGCTGTTTACCAGGCAGTAATTAAGAGGGATGGCCCAAGCTGACAGTGAGGCACGGGAGGTCAGAGTGATGTTCAGCTACACTTGCTAGCTTTATGAACGATATGTTAAAACACCAAAAATAGCAGTTTTGCTGTGTCTCTTTGTAAATCTCCATGGGACTGAAGAAACCATTTTGAACTGAAAGGCATGCTCCCCAAGGACTTCTTCTTAGCACTGAGCCCAATTATTTTTTTAAATAGGGGGTTTAGCCCTCCAGGGAAGCCATAAATATGTCCATAGCTGAGTTGCAGAGGGTTGTATATTCCCGACTGTCCTATTAAGGGAATTCAGTGAAGAAAACAGGAGACTGTTCTCCGTAGTAAAAGTACTAGCAGCTGTTTTCTTGCAATGTAAGTGATACTGCACATTTTACTCTTGAATATCTAAATAGTGTTTGGACAGATCTAAGTTCATGAAAATTTCATGTCTTGATGTTTGAAACTGGCTACTTTTGGTTTTGGATCATGGCTGCTGCAAACATTTTATGTGTCTCTTGGTAATTGTTTTTAAGCTTGATAGAAAAAGTCTTTCATATCTTGGGGAAGGGAGAATAAGAAGGCATGGAGCAATTTACGAAGGAAAGGAGCTTCAGGAGTCGTCTAGTCCATCCTCAGTTCTAATTAGAGATAACTTCAAGTTCGGTGAGACTGTCAAACCAAACATTGAGAATCAGGACATGGAGTCCAGTTGTGCTGGACTCCTGCTCCAGGGCTTAACTTTGGTCCTGTGGGGAAGTTGTTTTCCCCTTATGTCTAAGTGAATAAGTCTTTATTCAGCTGCTTTTTTTGCTGACGTATCTAATCTGCAGTATCTCTCTGTTGCCTTTTCCATCTGTTGCATGTTTCCCAGCCCTTGAGGTGCTCCTGACAAACTGTGGACTCCTAACTCTCTCCCTGCAGTCCTTCTCTTATTTCTGTTTTCACCTTCTTTATGTGGCTTTTTACAATTGAGCTCACTCAGCAGTTAACCATTCAGCCAGACTTGCTATCTGCCTTACCTCCTTGTTGTCTTGCACACAGGGCTGGATTGCTCATAGGCTTTAGAGGTTGAATTTCAATTTCAACCATTTCTCCTCATTTAAGGTAATTCTTCCAAAAGCAACCAATTACCAATTTCCTAAACAAGCTAAGACTGCTGCTCTGAAATCCAGAATCTTTATTCACTTATTTCCTTCCTCACTTTACTCCTTATTTTAGATTCTTCTATTACCTCATAGTCACTCTGACTGAGGCTGCCACCAGCCTTCATGTCCTTTGTCTTTTCTTCCTTAATTTATGCTACATCCAGCAATGCACCTTGTCTAGTTAAAGGAGGGCCTGCAGAAAGACTTTATTCTCCAGATTGCCAGAGTCCTGCTGTTCTGCTCTTCCAGCACATGTCTCCAATCTCCTCATGGAAACAAACCCTGTAATTGTGAGGTTTCTTCCAGGTGTTTAAAGAAGGGTTTGTCTGCTTTCTCTTGACTGAGTAGTCTGCAGCACATGCACACCACAGTTATCCCTTGTTCTCTGATACTCAAGCCTTCATCTTTGAATCCCTGGATCAGTGATACATTGTGGTGTTCAAATAGCAGGAAAACAGCATGCAGTATTTTAAGGAAGTGCTAGACACTTAGTAAACTGACGAGAAAGTGTGTTTGCATGCAAGAGGAGTAGCAGATCACTCCTCTCAGAGTGACTTGGGACGAATCATTTCCCATCTCTTTTGCTTCCCCATGCCTCTGACTGGGACGTCTCTCGGGTAGAAACTCTCATGTACATCAGGTCAGTGTGTCTCCTGCACCACAGTAATAAAGATAGCTGATGTACTATCTTCCAAAGATTGCAGGCAACATTGCATCAGTATTTTTTAATGTACCCTGCATCCTGTCTTTATGGCAGCTGAGATTTGGTGATACAGAGAACCCCCAAGTCCACTTCTGAGTGGCAACATAGGATGGAAATGTCCCTTCCCATGCACCAAAGGAAAGCTGGAAGGAAACCTGGTTGATAAAAACAAGTGTGTGTTTATATACAGGATCCTCTCATTAACAGGAACACAGTGATTTGTGGCATGACAGTGGGAAATATCATGCCCAGATTTCTCTACTATGTGTAAAGATTTTGATTTTCCCCAAGTTACATGAGTAAGCTTGTTAGGACTGCAGGGCAGGATGAAGGCAAAGTGAAATGCAGATTAACGCATGATAAAAAAAAAGGAATCTTTATATACTCTTGAATCCCTGATATTTGCTTTATTCAGTGTCAACCAAGTTAATCCAAACCTTTCTTCTTTTTCTAGTATTTAATAGGGCCTCCTTGTTTGGTTATAAAACATGGAGCTTCTCAGTGTAGTGTGTGTTTCTCTCTGTACCTAACTTACAGAAATCCACATTTTTAGGCTTAAATTTGTGCCTGAAGAACTTAATTAAGAAAAATAAAACCAGCCCTTCTAAACTCTCCTCCTTGTAGCGTTCAGTCATTTCTAACTGTGGTGTTTTCACCGCCTTCTGTACTCTTCTGTGTTTTACATTATTGATAACTGAACGCTACCTGCTAACAAGTTGTTAATTTTCTGCTGTGAGAATTATGCTGCCTCTCTCAAGTAGTTTTGAGTAGTGTTTGGCACTGTGTTGCATGTTGGCTTTGGGGGTCAAGATTAGCTGTCTCTTCTACAATTTCAGGTGTGTCTGTAGATCAAGCAGTAAATTCCAAACAGTTTAATTAAACAATATTATTCTGAGCTGACTGGTGGAGTAATTTTATAATGTTTCTATGTGATGTGCACTTACTCTTACATAAAGTACTACTGAAATAAAAGGGATTTCTGTGGGCAAAGTGAGGGTTTGCAAGGTCCATCCCTTGCTAATACCAGTAGGTATACCTTGTTTTGAACAAGATGGGATTTACTTTGATTTCTTGATTAGTGCACATCACATCGAGCAGAACATTTAATGTATCTCATTGATTTTCCCTATAATACTGTTGAAGCACAAGTCACTGCTCTAATAATTTGTTTTACCATTGAAATTCTGTATGTAGACCTGATCTCCTGAGTATCAGTGTGTAACCAGATACTCCATGATGTAATCGGGTTCTGCGAATAATATGCAATCACTTCAGCACTTAGCAATAGAAAGTATGATCAGAATGGAAAATTTATCTAATATTTAAAGTAAAATGCAGTTGAGACAACCATGAAAAGCGGGGTGTACAAAATTTCAAGTCTTTGATTAAACAAAGCAAAATCAAAGCCAGAGTTTAAGACAAGTTATCGTGACTCCAGTTACTGTTAAAGAAAATGTTATAGCTGTCACTTCATTTTATAGGGTTTGTTCCAGTTCAGTTAAAATAGCATCACCATCAGAAATGATTGACTAGCAGGATTTTTAATGTACTTGCCAAGGCATACGTGCTTTAGAAAGTAATTTGGAAAAGCACCTACAAAAGCATCAGTAGCAGACAAGACTTGTGCTCTGAACTAATTCTGATAACAGAATTTGTATCTCTTAGGACCTAGTTCTACAGTCCGTTTCAGAACTACAAGTCCTGCTGACCTGGAAGAAGTTTTGCAGGTGGTGTGACTTAGGTGACGTAGGCTGAGGAACAGATCTGTTTGCTGCAGTGAGCCTGACGAGAAGCATCACTTCTGTCAGGAACAGTGAGAGTGAAGGTCTACAGCTGGACAGTATTTCTGTATGAACTGCCAGATTTCACCACCAGGTATTTAGAAGGCTTGTGGTAGACAGGGCTCTATAAAGCCAGAATAAAGTCTCTAACAGATGAATGATCATGGACTTGCATATGTCCTTAGCTTTTTGAGCTGCTTTCATGTGAATGTCTAAATGCTGAGTGAACAAAGTTGTTGGGTTTTTGTTTTGTTCTGTGCTTTGTTTTGTTTTTGTTGGGTTTTTTTTAACGGATGTACCTTGAGACAGAGACAATCTACAGAGCAGATTGTCTTACATATTTGTATGCAACTTCATTAAGTCATAGAAAATTATTAACTTCTGTACATAGGCATGTTAAGTAATATCTCTTACCATTGTCAAGCGCATGCAGGGAAGTTTCTCTATTTTATCTTTGGCTCTGTTGTACTTACTTAGCAAAAGAAAGCAAAGAATTGTAGAGGTAAATTTAAGAAAGGAAAACAACATTCAGAAACCTTGTTAAAGACCAGAGGACACTTGAAATAAAGATGTCACAAGTTACTT
>VXBZ01001802.1:141711-153727 GCA_013399135.1 Heliornis fulica | reverse complement strand
TGCTGTTTCTTTTTTTCCTTTGATTCTGTAAAGTAGGTGTTGCACAATTCAGTGGGCAGGACCAGGCTCTCCTCATTTGCCTTAGGGATTTGTTTCTAGAGTTGCACAGGACTGCTTTGATGTCCAGAGCCTGCTGACTTCAGTGAGCTTGAAAGCCCAAGTAAGAGCAAGAAGAGAGTGAGGAGTGCCCCAACAGGCAGTGAAACAATCCTTTTCCTTCAAGTTCCTGCAAGGTGCTGGTGTAGTGGTGCCAGACAAATGTATTCAGGAAAAGGACAGGGGAGGAGTCTGTTGGTGAGTGTTGGTACAGGTCAGACAATTAGGTTTATTAAGAAAGAATCACTATTTCAGCATATGAATCAATATTTCAGCATATGAATCAGTATTTCAGTATATGAATACGACATTGATCATTTCCTTCTGTTGTGTTTTTAGGTTCTCATGACTCATTTAGCTTCTACATCGATGAAGCCTCTCCAGTTGGGCCTGAACAGCCAGAGACGGTCCAGAATTTTGTGTCTGTTTTTGGGACTGTTGCTAAAAAGCTGATGAGGAAGTGGTTAGCTACACAGACCATGAACTTCACCAGTCAACTTGGGGCAGGTATACGCTATTTTGATCTTAGAATTTCCACCAAGCCCAGAGACCCAGACAATGAACTCTACTTTGCTCATGGTTTATTCAGTGCCAAAGTCAAGGAGGGTCTGGAAGAGATCAATTCATTTCTTGCTGACCATCCAAAAGAAGTAGTCTTCTTGGACTTCAATCATTTCTATGGGATGCAGAAGTACCACCATGAAAAGCTTGTCCAAATGCTCAAAGACACATATGGAAACAAAATGTGTCCTGCTATATTTGCTCATGAAGTCAGCCTCCAGTACCTGTGGGAAAAGGAACACCAGGTGCTGGTGTTCTACCACAGTCCCGTGGCTCTTGAGGTACCATTTCTTTGGCCAGGCCAGATGATGCCAGCTCCTTGGGCGAACACAACGGATCCGGAAAAACTGATTCAATTCCTCCAGGCATCAATCACTGAAAGAAGAAAGAAGGGCTCCTTTTTTATATCTCAAGTAGTGCTGACACCAAAGGCTAGTACAGTGGTGAAAGGGGTTGCTAGTGGTCTCAGAGAAACAATCACAGAGAGGTAAGTTTCTGGTGGGTGATGTATTCTGACTGTGCTGAATTGTGTGTTGGTGCTGCTGCTTTTCTAATTCCTTTTAAAGAAACTCCAGCAGATTTGTTTCTTCCATGCTACTGTGGGTTGCTCAGAACTTGGGCATAATTCTAAGATATTCAAAGAGGGACAAGGCTTTCTATCTTGAAAGAAAAACCTATTTTAGAGCTTACAGGATTAGCTTAACCTTTTTTCTTCTTATTCTTTTCACTGAATGCTTGTTTTTCCATTTGTTTTATTTTTCAAAAATGGTTTCTCACTGTGAGCACTGAGTATCTTGCCTAGAATTTCCTTACTGGCTGTGGGCTGTTCTGTCTGAGTGATCTAGATCACTTAAGTTTTTATTTATGCATCAGGCCTCAGGTATTGTGTAAATATTTTTTTTCATTTTGGCTAACAAGAAAACCCCAACATTCCACACTTTGCATCCTTAACTACCTTTACACGCTATAAAGATGCATGGTTTTTCTCTCTGTATAGCATCACACATTTTATCAAAGATATAGGAATACCATTAGAGTGAATTTTCCTCTAAACAGGACTTCATTTATCATACAGGCAAGAGACTGCAGACCACTGTTAAGGTTGTAGACATGGGATACTGTGTTAACAGGCCATTAGCTGTTACGTTACCAAAAAAGCCATCTGTGAAAGACATACATTATTTATAACATTCTGACTTTGATAAATCATTGCCAGTTTTCAGTGTAAAAGCATATATGTGTGAATATGTTTTTGACAACTTGGTAGGAAACCTGAAATTTAATGCCAAGACAAAAGAGCTATTTTGCCCCCACCCCCCACAAAAAAAAAAGGGGTTGCAGAGCGTAAAAATTTTCTAATGGGGATCAGTAGCCTGCTAATGTTCTGCTTTCTGCATGGATGTGCCTGTGGCAGGAAGGACTACTGGGAATACTATCCCCTTCTGAGACGAATGATGCACTGCCTGTCACACTAAACTCTTCAGAGAAAACATGCCTTAGCTTTGAGAAAGACGTAGCCTTCCAAAGCAACTATTAAACTGAAAAAAAAAAAAAAAGAAAAAAAAAAACACAAAGAAAAACTCTACCTGAAATGGTGAAATGCTGACACAGAAGGTTTTATATGCTGTGGCACGTGACTTAGAAATGCTTGTGCAATTGCACTTGCAGCTTTTTCTGTATCCTCCACATGGTTTTATAGGTTCTATTGGATTCGGGATCTCCCTTTCTGGTGAGTCTGAAGAGTGCTGAAGTATTGTTTTGCTGATAGATTTTACTGTTAAACACTCACCTTGCGGTTCAGTGATTTGTTTTCTCTGATAAACATCTTCCTAAGTGTTCTTTAGAACATAAAGTAGCACAAGAAAGAAACTATGAGGTTCTTTTTAAAATTTGTTACATCAATAAAATGGCCATTAAAAAAGCTCTTTTCTTTTTCTCTGCCTCATAATATACTTCCTTGAAGATGTTTGGAACAATAACATTTCAAATGTGTTCTAGATGTGTGTGGCTGAGCTCTGAATGACTTGAGCCTTTGAATTCTTAACTATGCCTTTTTCAGTGGCAATTTTTGAAATTCTAATTAACTTGAAATGTCAGTAAAGAAATGGTCTGGAATACCTGGAAAGGTTATTTCTATAACGTGTTAATCTACACAGAAACTGAGTTCCTATATTAGTGCTCTGAAAGTAAACTCATAAGTGTATGTAGGACTGCTCCTCATTTAATGATGATCCTGATAAAAAATAAATAATGAACTATTAAAGAGCACAATTAGTAAAATTTACAGAATTCTCTTCAATCTTGCTGCATTAATATTTTCATTACTTAAAAGTATACTAAAGGAGTTGGGATTTATTTTCCAGATGCACTGTGTTTGCTACTTTAATTCATCTCATAGTTATTTGCAAAGATTTGTAAATATTGTTCTGCCCTTTTCAGAACATATGCATTATTGTGTACAGGTAGATAATGTGCTTTTAGCAGTTGCTGAATAGATTTATATATTTTACACTATTTTCTTCTTATTAATAAAAGTTGGAAATGAGCTCTGCATTAAGAATTCGGTATCTTGCTTTTTGGCAGCAGTTTTGTTACCATAATTGGGTGGAGTTTCTCCCCTCAGATTTAATTTTGAAAGATTTGAATGCAGATATGGAATAAGGCTGAATTTTTCAAATTCCAATGTGGTGGGCTGTTATGTGATTCCCCTGACCCCCACAAATTTAATACTACTTTTATGAAATAGTCCTTTGACTTTTTCAAATAAAACCTTTATTCATTTCTTCCCATCCTTCATAACCCTCCCCCCAACCTCGCCTTTATGGCCATTTACATTTATGTATTGACTTAATTCTGAAAATAGAGAAAATATTAGATCCTTTCACATCTAATAAAAAATACCTGGTTTTGATCTCTCAAGTTGTTGCTCAGAAGATTATTTACAATTTGAAGTGCAATGGGCACCTGAGAAGGAGAAAGTGGTTTCTCTCAGTAAATTCAATGGTTTTAAAGAAGGAGAAATTATATAGTCATCAAGCTTTTTATCTTGCACAAATACAATTTCTCAAAAGCTTTTCCTAGGATCACAGCTCAGCATTAGAAAACTTTGACACAGCTTTCATCTTCATCACTTGAATGAGAATCATTCACATGCATGATATGTTTCTTGGATTTGATGAAAAACTTGGAGGACTAACAATATGTTTTCAGGCTTAACATTCTGTCATGCACAGTTTAGATGCCAAAAAACACTCTTTGATTAGCAAACAGTACATACCAAATGAATTACGTTTCCTGTGCTTATTGAATTAACTTCACGGTGAGGCAGCTGCCTTTGGTACATCTGAGAGGCGGTTGTGAAACAACCTTTTGATGAGTAGAGCTGTTCTTAATAATCTAGTTTGTTTTCTGATTTGCAGTGAAATTACTAATTTTAGCTCTGACAGTGGTGACAAGCATGATATTCTCTTTGTTGTCTCTGGGGTCAAATAACACAGAAGGGAAAAAACAGATCTCCTTCAGAGTATGCAAAAATCCTGTGGTACTTTTAAAGCTTTTGAGAAATAGAAAATAAACACATACCCAGCTGATTGTCACTTGATTTCCAAATTAATGTCTAAGGATAATGTTCTCTGTAGCTCACATGTGACTAAATCTTTACCCACCATGCTAAAGCTTCCCCCTTAGCAACCAAAGGGAAAAAAAAATAATCCTGCACATGAGAATGAACCTTTGAAGTGGAGGCAAAGCAGCCACATCATTAACAAAAGGGGTGGTAAGTAGGCCACAGAAGCTGTGTGCAGAAAAGCCATCTCTGGGTGCAGTCATAAACTAAGCAGGGTCAGATTTGGCTAGCAAATAGGTGGGTATTATATGAAAAATAATCCCTGAAATTGCAAGAAGTGGGATTTTTGAGTCAGTTACTGAGGGTGCACTCCTTCTCTAAGCCATACCTCAGCCAGCTGAATTTTTGAGAGTTTCTGTGTTGCTGGATGAGTGGAATTTGATGAAGTTTCTGATCCACACTTTGTACTAAACTGATACCATTCTTCAACAATTCTATGTGAAAAAGAAAAACAACAGTATAAAAATGGTAGCTGCATTGTGCTGATTGTCTGGGCAACCTTCCTGTATGTAACTTGTGTGTCTCTATTAGGAGCTGCAGAAGAGCAGCAGGCTCCAATGAGCTGATTTGGGTTTAGGACTGATCAACCTCATAACAGTGCGAGTTCATTAACTGGTTAGGGATGAGTGAATACTTGGTCCGCTGCTAATGTGTGATACATGCATGTTTGTGCCTCACTGAGATTGACTTTAGAGTTGTCTGTGCTTTTATGTGGTTGGTTTTCCCCTCCTCCTTTCCTGTCTTTTTTTTTTTGTCTTTTTTTTTTTTCTTTTCCTTGTTTCTCCTCTTCTCTTCTTCCATTCCAGTATGGAATTCTGAATCACTCTGGGCAATGAAACCACATCCTTAGTATTTCTGTTCTTCAAAGTGCCCTTAATTACTTTTCTGGACTATTCATACAAGAGGTAATCTCTGTGTTTGCACACAGAGCAGCATCTATCTGCCAGGGCAACAGGCCTGAACAATAAAATTCAAAATGGGCTGTGTATGTTCCGACTGATATTGCTAGGAGGTGTTTTAGTGGCATTTCATCATTGAAACATCTGTCTGCACAAGTATTTTAGTATAGTGTTACCATGGGAATTGGTGAGTAGTTGTGTCTGATGGCTTTGGTCATGAACCTTCAATAGTATTAAAATGCCACAAAATGCAGGAACACAGGATTTTTCAATAACTTTCTGTGTGGAAAAAAGAAAAGCATTTATCTGCATAACTATTAGTAGCCTGTGGAATTTAGTCCCGAAAGGAAGTTGGTCAAGTGATCACGAGCTTGGTGTCCACCAACAATATTTTGGAGGCTTGGGCTTGGGGTACTTGTTTTCTGGTGGGGTTGTCAAAAGTCTTTGCCTCTACTTGGTCTGCTTTTAACTTTTCTCATGTTATGCGCCAAAACACCTCCTTGCAGTTATGGTATATGCTGTGTGGCTACTAGTAAAGATCCCATTGTCACACTGAGCAAGGTATACAGAAAGCAGTGTTTTTCATCAGGAAAAGGAAATTCCTCCAGCCCCACTGCTATAAGCTGTCACTAACATCGCTTGTTTCAGAGATTTTATGCTTCAGTCTTCACAGCTGCTGTAGTGAAATTGCAAATGTCTCATTAAGTCAGCTGGATTTTCTTTGATCTTTCTGACATTACTGAGATCACTAGGGAAACTCCACTACTAATAGATGCTAACAAGTGCTGAGCCCAAGGGAATATCATTGTTGGGGCTGGGCCTGGGTCTTTCTAGCTGCTTTTAACCTTGTTGTGAAGATGCATTGGTCCATCTCCTCTTCATTTATGAGGTACAAAATGACTACAGAGCTTTACACAAAGAAGCCTTTCCCAATTTATTCTCAAGGTGGCTTTGAAGGTGCTAATCACTTTCTGTAATACAGATGTTTAATACAAGCTCAACCAAGTACAATCTCAGCAGCTGTGACAACATCATGTCTCTGTGTTGTATTAGCACTACATGCTGCAACCATTGCCTCCAGGAATATATAACATTGCCAATTTGTAAGCAGAGCAACTATGCAGTTCTGGACTAACTAACATGGAGTCACTATATAGAGGCACTGTATAGTATAGATAGGATGATGGAATTTTTAATCTCCTATAGCAGCTCCGTGGTTGTGGAATGGGAGGATGTGGATAGAAATTGTCAGACTATACTCGTCAACCCTTAAAACCATGTTGCGCATACTGTGTCATTCCTGATGGATCTGGGCTATTCTCAGCATCCTCCAAGGCTGTAGAGGGCTTTTCAGTTGTAATCTAGAGAGAATGCATCCACACTTTCCCTAGACAAGTCACCTGCTTATCCCCAACTTGGGCAGTGGCTGTCTCTGCTGGGGTGGTACTCACAGGAGCCTTAGCCACAGAAAGCCCCTGAGATCCAGGTACACCACTTCTGCAATTAATTTTATTAAATGCTTCTCCATACATGCAAACAAGTAGCCTTTTGTGGACTGAATGAGCAGCTAGGCATTCAGGCTGTAGCCAGAACTGTGCTGCAGCAAAGGGTGCAGAGGAAGCAGTGAGGGATCCTGGCACCCAGGTGCCACATTTGTGCAAAAGAAGCAGCTGGAAGGGGAGGCTGTAAAAGGATCTGTAAAAAGGGAAAGCAGCCAAAGTTCTCTGTGATGTACCACCTTCTGTGTATTGGGGAGCTTGCATAGGCTATAAAAATGCCAGTGCTTTTCCTTCTATCAAAACAGAGATTATGAAGTTTGTTCCATAGGAATTCAGTAATGTTTGTGGGATGCAGCACAAGTCTTTCTTTGGGAGCCACTGTCATTATGAAAGATGCTGATTTGATACAATATAAAGCTTATTTTAATTTCTTTTGTTCTTAAAGCACATAAATGTTTAACCTCATTTTACTGATGTTTTCTTTACAAGTTCATTCCTAGGCAAGTGCTTCATAATTCCATTTTCTTCCAGGATTCTGGGTGTGGTTTTTTTTTTTTTTTTTGTTTTCATTTGGGTTTTTGAGGGATATTTTTTTCTCTTTTTTTGTGCCTAAGACATAAGCTTCAAGTAGTCAGATATTTAGTATGAGTTGGTCTATAATTATAATGAGGCATTGTATATATTATCTCAGGCTGTGCAGTTCTTACAAGATAGTGCAGCCTATTATGGTAAAATGGCTTTCAGTATTTGTTTCAGACACTAAAAAAATAATAAAAGACATGTCTTTAAGACACTGAATGATCATACAGTGGGATGTGACCTCTGGCAAGATTTTTTATTGTAGCTGATGATCTGAGAGTCTTTGTAACTAAGCAACTGTCATCCAAAATGTATTATGTCATAAAGTAGTATGAAGATATGAAGGCGACTGAGTAGTTTGAGTGGAGTCGGAGCCATGGTTAGATGTGGGCATTTTTCCACTGAAGATTTGTTTTCCAAGCTATAGCACAAAGCAGGAACCTTATCATCATTTGTTTCATGGTTGGGTATTGAAACCTGCTTAACTTTATATTTAAAACAACACTGTGGTGCGCTCAGTTGTGCCAGCAAGCACTGGTGTGTAGTAAATCAAGAATGAAATCAGATCTTGGCTGATGGGATCCTTATTTTGCAACTGGACAGTCAAGAGGGACAGCCATGGACCTTTATTCCCTTACTACGTGGATTTATGTAAGTCTGAAACGTTTCTCACCCTTTGCAGTGAGACCTGTTCATATTACAGCTCTGAGGCAATGCTATAATCCAAATAATCCATACAGGTATGGTAGTACATG
Organism: Heliornis fulica; assembly: GCA_013399135.1. Classification (NCBI taxonomy): domain Eukaryota; kingdom Metazoa; phylum Chordata; class Aves; order Gruiformes; family Heliornithidae; genus Heliornis; species Heliornis fulica. The sequence goes on along the minus strand of VXBZ01001802.1, from coordinate 145,713 downwards.
TGTTGCTTGAGTAACCAGGATGGGATCGTTATGACCAGTGTGTTCTCTGCCCTGTTGCCCACAGTTTGAGTGGATCTTGCAAAGAACTTGTGACCTTGTGAGGGGGTGTTTTTCTCGGGGTGAAGTACATTATGGTTTGCCTTGGTTTTGATGCCTAGCAAAGGAAAGCAACAACAGGGCCACCCATCTGTTCCAGCTTTCAATAGAGGAAGGTGGTGATGACTCAGTTCTCATTACGCTTCTCTGCTGTCTCATCCAAGCAGGACTCTTGACCACTTGTCTCCCCCACCTAAGGAGGAGGATCTGCTCAGGACTGCTGTTGTTACAGCCTTACATTAGCTGTCTTTCATAATCTCTCTCCTCCCGTGTCCAGTCTTTTTACTTAGTTGTCATCTCTTCCTCTGGGCTTTTGCAAGGATTCAGCCCAGCAAGTGTCATTTCTACTTCAGCTGCATGTGCAGTGATGATTACAATTTGGACAATTAAGATGAAATAATTAAATCTGAAACGAGAGTGTTACCATTGACCTTCAAAGTTGCCACTGGGAGGAATTAGTGAAAGGGTGTTTTGTACCCAAGGAGGTTGTTTCAGGCTGTCATTGGGTGTTAGTAAGACGGTCCTAAAGCCCATTGCTGGAAGGTCATCAAGGTACATGAGCATTGTCTAAGGCCAGCACTGTTTCTCTGAAGGGTATGACCTTGTAGTATAGTGTCAGCACCCGGTTTGGTCCATCTGTTAAACACCCTTCTGCAGAAGGTAAAGGACAGGGCTCAGCCAAGAGGAGCAAGTAAGGTCAGTGCTGCAGCACTAGAAATGAGGCATGTGCCTGCCCTGCTCTCACACCGGGCACAGTAAGTCCTTCTGAGCATGCTGCTAATCTCAGCTCAGAGAGTGTTTGGATAACAATCTGTCTTACCTCATGGTGTTGGCTGCTGGCTCCCTCTCTCCATCGGACAGTGTTTCAGTGCTGTTGCTGTCTGGCTGCGCTAGAGCAGAAAAGACGTAAATCCAGCAGAACAGTTTCATTTAGTGGAAAGTTCCCTCCTTTGAGCTCTGCATTCTGGGAACATTTGTGAAGTACTACTACACATCTGGGGTTTTGTTCTTCTGAGCTATTTCTCATGAGAGTATAGGTGGGCTATTGCTTAGAAAAATATTTCCATCTCAGACAAGACTTTATTGTGTAACTGAAAATAATACATAGGATGGACTTGCCATAAGGCTCAGGTCTGTAAATCACAGATTGTACAATGGACTTCGCTTGGAAGGAATGTCAAAGATCTTCTAGTCCCAACCATCCCATCATGGACAGGGACACCCTCCACAGGTTGCCCAAAGCCCCATCCAACCTGGTCTTGAACACTGCCAGGGAAGGGGCAGCCACAGCTTCTCTGGGCAACCTGTGCCAGGGACTCACCTCCCTCACAGGGAAGAATTTCTTACTTATATCTAATCTAAATCTACCTTCTTTAAAGCCATTACCACTTGTCCTATCACTACACTCCCTGATAAAGACTCCCTCTCCAACTTTCTTGTAGACCTCCTCCTTCAGGTACTGGAAGGCTGCAATAAGTTCTCCTCAGAGCCTTCTCTTCTCCCAACTGCCTCAGCCTGTCTTCATAGGAGAGGTGCTCCAGTCCTCTCATCATCTTCATGGTCCTCTACTGGAGTCCTTTCAAAAGGTCCATGTCTTTCTTGTAGTGAGGATCATAAACCTGGATACAGTACTCCAAGTGGGGTCTTACAACAGTGTAAGAACAGCAGAGGGTAAGAACTATCTCCCTTGACCTGCAGTCATGCTGGTTTTGATGCAGCCCAGCATTCAGTTGGCTTTCTGGGCTGCAAGCTTGCATTGCCATCTCATATTGAGCTTTTTGTCCATCAGTACACCCAAGTCCTTCTTCTCAGGGCTGCTTTCAATCCATTCCTCACCCAGCCTGTAGTTGCATTTGGAATTGCAATGATCCATGTGCAGTTTTGGAATTGCACTGATCCATGTGCAGTTTTGGAATTGCACTGATCCTTGCACTTGGCCTTGTCAAACTTCATGCAGTTTGTATGGGCTCACCTTTCAAGCCTGCCAAGGTCCCTCTGGATGGAATCCCTTCCCTCCAGGGTGTCAACCACACCACACAGCTTGGTGTCATCAGGAACTTGCTGAGGCTGCACTCCATCCCACTGTCCATGTCACCAACAAAGATGTTAAACAGTGATGGTCCCAGTATTGACCTCTGAGGAACACCACTTATCACTTATCACTCCACTTCAATATTGAGGTGTTGACCACAATTCTTTGTGGGATTGTCAAGTCAATTCCTTATCCAATGACTGGTCAATCTCTCAAATCCGTGTATACTTTAGAGACAAGGATGTTGTGTAGGACAGTGACACATTCCCTCTCTGTAACCTTCTGGGTTTTTCTCCTGCTTAAAGCCAGCATCAACCATACCAGCTATGCAGTTCATGTCTCTTGTGAGATATAGACTCACATCTGCTGCTTTTTTTTTTTTGTAAGTAGCATGTATTTTCCCCATGCCCATGCTTGTGAACTTTTGTACTCTATTTAAATAACATGTCCATCGATTCAAAATATAACAGCAAGTTTGATCACAGTGACAGAGGCTGTGCTGTCTAGTAGATGTCTTCCCAAGTTAGCACTGGGTGAAAGGTTTCTCTGGCTGGTCTTTGACATTTGATGGGAGGCAAATGCTTAGCTGAGGCTGACCACCATCAGCATCTGGTGTGAGAGGTCTGCAGGAGGGAGAGAAATGCATCAGCTCTGTGTTGAATGTCTATCTTTATCTGTGTCCTACAAGAGGAGCATGAGCCACTGTAGGGTGTGTCACGCTCAGTTCATGAGTGGCATGACAGGTCTGTGTTTTCTTGTTCCAATGGAACCTCTCTTCCCACACTTCTTTAGTGAATGGACCTCAAGGAAGAGACTGGGTGAGCAAATTCCCACCCATAGTAAGAAAAGATCAGGTTCAAGACCACTTGAGGAACTTGAGCATACAAAAGTCTGTGGAACCTGATAAGATGCATCCCAGAGCCCTGAGGGAATTTACTGATGTAGTTGCAAATCCACTCTCCACGATATTTGAAAAGTCATGGCAGTCAGGTGAAGTCCCTGGTGACTGGAAAAAGGAAACATTGCACCTGTTTTTACAAGGTCTAGAAAGGATGACTCTGGGCACTACCAACCTGTCAGCGTCCCGTCTGTGCCTGGGAAGATTGTGGAACAGATCGTTCTAGAAGGGGGAGGACATGCTGAGGCATATGGAGAACAGGGAGGTGATTCAAAATAGTCAGCATGGCTTCACCAGTAACAGGTCTTGCCTGACCAATCTAGTGGCCTTCTCTGATGGAGTAACTATATCAGTAAACAGAGGAAACAGCAACAGAGGAAAGGCCTTACTGACAGGTGATATCACCTGTCAGTAAGGCCTTTGACACAGTCCCCCACAACATCTTTTTCTCTCAGTTGGAGAAAAATGGATTTGATGGATGGACTGTTCAATGGATAAGGAAATGGCTGGGTGGCTGCATCCAGAGAGCAGTCATCCAAACCTCAAAGACTGGATGTCAGATAAGTGATGAGTGTTGTCCTTCAAGGGTCTGTGTTTGGACCAGTACTGTTTACAATCATCATCAATGACATAGTATATCAAGTGCTTACTCAGCAAATTTGCTGGTGACACTAAGCTGAGTGGTGCTGTTGACACACCTGCAGGATGGGATGTCATATTCAGAGGGACATGGGAAAGCTGGGTCCATGTGAACATCCTGAGGTTCAGCAAGGTCCTGCACCTGGATCAGGGCAAGCCCCAGTATCCATACTGGCTGGGGGGATGAAGGCATTGAGAACAGTCCTGAGGAGAAGGACTTGAGGTTACTCGTGGATGAAAAAAAAGGTTTGAGCCACCAGTGTGGACTGGCAGCTCAGAAAACCAACTGTATCCTGGGCTGCATCAAAAGAATTGGGACCTGCAGGTCAAGGGAGGT
>VXBZ01001802.1:118713-140098 GCA_013399135.1 Heliornis fulica | reverse complement strand
TTGATGGATGGACTGTTCAATGGATAAGGAAATGGCTGGGTGGCTGCATCCAGAGAGCAGTCATCCAAACCTCAAAGACTGGATGTCAGATAAGTGATGAGTGTTGTCCTTCAAGGGTCTGTGTTTGGACCAGTACTGTTTACAATCATCATCAATGACATAGTATATCAAGTGCTTACTCAGCAAATTTGCTGGTGACACTAAGCTGAGTGGTGCTGTTGACACACCTGCAGGATGGGATGTCATATTCAGAGGGACATGGGAAAGCTGGGTCCATGTGAACATCCTGAGGTTCNCTGGAGCATCTCTCCTATGAACAGACGAAGAGTGTTTAGCTTGTTCAGCTTGCAGAAAGGAAAACTCCAAGGAGACCTTTTTGGAGCCTTTCAAGACTTAAAGGTGACTTATAAAATGATGGGGGCAGACTTTTTAGTAGGGCCTGTAGTGATAGTACAAGGGGTAATGTTTTTAAACTAAAAGGGACTATATTCAGAGTAGAGATAGGAAGAAATTGTTTATGATGNTCCTGGGCTGCATGAAAAGAATGGGGACCTGCAGGTCAAGGGAGGTGATTCTCCCCCTCTCCTCCATTCTGGTGAGATCCCACCTGAAATACTGTGTCCAGCTCTGGGGTCCTCGGTACAGGAAGTACAGAGAGCTGTTGGAGCAGGTCTACAGGAGGGCCATGAAAATAGTGTGAAGGCTGGAGCATCTCTCCTATGAACAGACGAAGAGTGTTTAGCTTGTTCAGCTTGCAGAAAGGAAAACTCCAAGGAGACCTTTTTGGAGCCTTTCAAGACTTAAAGGTGACTTATAAAATGATGGGGGCAGACTTTTTAGTAGGGCCTGTAGTGATAGTACAAGGGGTAATGTTTTTAAACTAAAAGGGACTATATTCAGAGTAGAGATAGGAAGAAATTGTTTATGATGAGGGTGGTGAAACACTGGAACAGGTGTTCCAGAGAGGCTGTAGATGCTCTGTCCCTGGAAACATTCAAGGTCAGATTGGACAGAGCAACGTGATCTACTTGTAGATATCTCTGCTGATTGCAGGAGGGTTGGACTAGATGACCTTTACAGGTCCCATCTGACCCAGACTTTCTGTGTGTCTGTGACCTCTTTGTTATAGTATATCTCAAAGAAATGCCTACCCAGGCTTCACTCCAGGAGTATTTTCGTTTATTATTGATGCATTGCTTGCTATATTTTTACAAGCTATGTAATGCATTTTTTTAATCTACTTTTCCCCTGATGGTCTGTGATGTGGTTTGTTTCGTTTGTGGTATCAAAAGGCTAGTTCATCAGTGTCGAGTTCTCATTAAATAAAATATGAGATCAATTCAGAAGTTACCAGTATTACTGGAAACATGAGACTTCTCACAATGTCTGCCTATTTTTAGTGCTGACCAGAATCAGTAAGAGCTCTCCAAATCATCAAAACTTTTTTCGTTGTTTTTAAAGCTAATTTGAGATCACATCAGTGGTATATATTGGTTAATATTTTATTTTATTTTTTAACTTTTGTCTACAGTTGTTAGTTTTGTTAGATGTGGCAGCAAGTGCACATTTGTGTAAATTTTTCTAGCCCAGCAATTACAAAACCATTTGTTGTTTCTTCCACACGGCTGCAGGTTTTTTAATTGAAAACTACAAATATCCTAATGTCTACTAGTTTTGGTTTTTTGATTTTTTTTTTGTTTGTTTTTGTTTTTTTTCCCCAAGAATGCATATTTCAGCGTTTTTCTTCAGGGAGGAGTCTATTTTATCAAAATATTACATGTCAAAACATTTCAGTTTTGTACTTCCACTAAGTCTGTCTTGTCTTCTGGTTTGTGTTACAGTGTTAATCGCAATATTTAATACTGTTCCTATATTCACCCCTTTTCATTTTTATATTCAGAAATAGGTATTGAACTTCAAATGATGGGAAAGGCCAATGTTTTGTGTCTGCTTTCTAATTGAAACAAGATCACATTTTTAAGTGCTGGACTTTCTCACAGAACAGCAGTTCTTGGTTTCTGGCCATGTCTCTTTAATACCAGCATGGGTATCTAGCAGTAAAGACCCATCCTGGACCTTCAGTATCTCAGTTGATTGAGTAGAAGTCTGCAGACAAAAATTGTACTTCCCCTCTCATTCCATTAATGCCCATTTTTATTTTGATTAAGACTATTGGAAATTAGAGTTTTATCCCTTAGCTATAGGGTGAATGCCACTTGTAAGCAAAGTAGCGCTATTATTAACAAGAATAATTCACCCGATGTGCATGCTAATATACACTGTAGAAGAACGGATTTCTTCAGGGAACCATTATCATCAAAGTAGTACTGTGGAACATCTCCAGGACCTTCACTTTTTTTTGCATGAAAAATAAGTCAGAACCTGGGTTTGATTTTTCTCTAAGAAAGTTCAGCCTCATTATTTTGGTCAAAAGTGAAATGCCATGACTACCCTCTTCAAAATTTAAAAGGATTTGAAATCAAGGCAGACAGCATGATGCTAGATGCTGTCTAGAGTCAGGGATTTGGGACTATGCAATGTAGAAGAGTATGAACTCGGCTTTGTAATTTATTTGAATTTTGTTGTCAATCATGTTGCCATTGCATCTTCTAGACATTCCAAGACTGTTGGCTATGAGGTTGAGTTAAAAGAAAAGATAACTATAAGCATCTGATTAAAAAATCTTCTAGTAAAGAATGTTAAAAAGACTGGCTCAAGGGTCAGCAGAAATATCTACCTATTTATTGTGGATAAATATTGATGAGGTTTTGCCAAAGGTGGATCATGTTAAATTATCTTATTTTTATAACTAATTATGTGGAAATTTTACCAGAAAAATTGGGGATTTCAGTAATGGAGCTAGTAAAGTGTTGATCAGGATATTAACTGAAATGGAATATGGGAATTGAAAGCAGATTTGAGATAGGTTGGAAGTACTAGGCTGAAGAGAAGGTAATGGTAGCATTCCTCAAATAGCCTGGTGAACTTTCATATTTCCCCGAAGGACCGTGGATTCAGCTGTAGGAGACTGCTAATGGAGTTTGCTGATAATGCGAAGAGGCACAACAGAGGAAAGCTGATGGTGTAATTATAGCAAGAACTGTGTGCCTTAAGCAATGAGCTGGAATTCGGTGGAATAAAATGCAAGGTCATAATGATGGAGACATGCTCTGGTAAGGTGGAATCTCTTCACTGGGTGAAAGCCAGGCAAGGCAGGTGCCAACCCATGTCTGGCTAAAGCTGAGCCTTCAGTGGAAAGCACCTGGGAAAAAAAGAGTAGTATCCTCTTGATTAGCACTGAGGCATTCCCAGAACGTGCAGAAATGTGGTGATCTTACGGCCCAAGGTTATCGTTTCATATTTCCTGTGCAGTTCTGATCATCTGTGTTCTGGAGAGTAGATTAAAACTGGAAGATGGATGCTGAGAGGGACTACTAACTAGGATAATCGAGGAATGAATCGCTGAAGATATTGAGAGAACTTGTCGTGTTTATCCTAGCATAATGAAGCCTGAGAGGCTATGTGATTACTGTCTATAAATATCACAAGGGAATAAATATCAGGGAGGAAATAAAGCAGTTTAGGCTAAAGGCCAGTGTTCTCAGAAGAGCCACAGTTCTACACAGACTACATAAATTTAAGATGGAAATGAGAGAAGGGCTCCCTGCCATTAGATCACAGAAGATTTCTAACAATCTTAACAGCTGGAAAACTGGGTCTGAGAAACCTGATCTCTTTTATGATGAGTTTTGTCAGCTTTTGAAAGAAGATCCGAGACCATTAGTTAGCAGATTCCTCCCAGGCCCTGTTCTATGGGGAGATGCCATGGATGCTAACCTGCTTTTTCCAAAGGCAGCTCTGCACAGTCCCATCCATGCCACTTGCTTTGTCACTGGAGGTGGGGGGACAGGAGCGGATGGCTCAGTATTCCTCTCCCAGCTAAGCTGCTCCCAGGAGCAGTCAGGTCTTGAGGCACATGAAAAGCCACGACCCAGTGATGGGGAAGCAGGTGACCTTGCAGTAGTTGTTCATAGCCTGGGAGATTATTGAGGTGTCAGAGAAGCCTATGTTAGGGGGACAAACCCCCATGCCTTGGCAGGAGGATATCCAAGAGAGCACTTCTTCCCCAGCTGTATGCAGGATAAATATTTCTCACTGTGAAACAGTAGGGTTTATTCTGTAATATCTCCTGGGAACTATATGTGGCATAATTATAGTTGGTGTAATACAGGGTTTATCATATGAATTATTTGGGCTTGTTACTACTGGGTTGTGCAGAAAACAAGTGGAAGGAATTCGGAATAGCTCAGGGAAGGCTGCTGCTGGTAAATGAGTCACAGCAATGCCCAGGATGCTGTTTAGGAGGATATTGCCTCTGGGATCCAGCTGATTAACAAAGCTGGTTTAGCTGTGTGAGGCCAGAGCTAGAAGCCAGAAAATGTATAAAGAATAATAAACAACTTAGTCTCTCTTTCTGGTGACGTGAAGCAGTTATTGTGGAGGATCTAGGGTGTGTGACAACCCCAGACCCCAGCAGCCTACGGACCAGGCACAGAGCTGGGGTGCTGGGTGACAAAACCCTGGGTGGCAATGACAGAAGTGTAAGTATCCCCAGTGCTCTGTATCTATTTGCTGCACACCTGACAAGGAAAACAGTACAGCTAGCACAGCACATAAAGGCTTGTTGGGGAAGGAGGTGGTGGAAGTTGTGTCCACATAGACATATACTTATTTGCTAATATAATCAAAGAATTATATAAACTGCAGGAAGCAGAAGACGTGGTGCCTCGGATGGAGAGAGGTACAGCAGGGAGGATTTTTTATGCTAAACAGAAATTTCCTGGAAAAACGGATTTGTGAACACCATTGATATACTATTTGTGAAACTGGGTCAAACTTGATGTCTAATTGAGGAAAATACGCAGGAAAACATTTCATCTTGATATTTTCTAACTTTTATGTTTTAGAAATATTGAAGTGTTTTGACAGTTTCAAAATAACTTTATTTTTAAATGACACCTAATTTAAAATTGTAAATTTTTAATTATTTGAAATTACTCAAATTGTAAAAGACCAAAAAGAATATTTGTCTATATTTAACATTAACTAGACATTTATTTTTTTAATAAACTGAAAAAGTTTACGTTCCTATATAATTTTGTCCCCACCATCTCATTTCCTGACTTGTTTTAATCACAACATCATTCAAATCAGAGCTGTAATTATGCTCAATTTCTATTGCTTGGATGTGCAGGCTGAAGATTTTAGTCTATTCTGTGCTTCTTGCTTGTCCGGATAGCAGCAGTGGTGAAAAATGACTATTTCCCTTTACTCTTTTTTCAAAGGCAACTACTTCAGACAAAATTTTCCATGTGAACATTTTGGGGGGATTGCTTCATTGCTAACTGAGGTTTCACAAATGAAACTGAATTCCCTCTTGTAGGAAGAATCAGACTGTTACATTCCTGGGTATGCTGTAAGACCTATCTCTTTACTGCAACCGTCTCTGATTTAAGTGTGGTTACTTTCCTTCCATTTTTTCAACATTACATTCAATATAAATTATTGTACAGTATATCTGAATAATGTATTGTGGAATATACTGAGCAAGGTATTGTGGCAAATAGCTGCATGCAGTTTCACATGCTTTGGTAGTCTGTTCTCTGCCAGTGCAGACTCTGACTTTGTATCTCCGCTTGATGGAACAAAAAAATTAGAACCACTTAAAGCTGTTTATCTGAAAGAAAATGGAAATTGCTTTGCTCTGCATTCAATAGAAAAGGATTCAACTATAGGTGAGATTTAGTTTAATTTCAAAGCATTTGCAGGAAGAAAGCATTAATTTTGAACACTGCACTATTACACTATTAGACTAAAAAAGAAAAATCCATTATTTTACCTACTTAATTAAGTAATTTAGATCTATTGTATCTATTTCAATGGGAACTGTGCAATGATGTGAAATTCTGTGCAGTTCATATACTACAGTGGTAGTGCTGGCAGCTACAAGTTTCTTAAGTAAATTCTTCCCTCCACCTAGCTGCTGTCTTTTCCCCGGTTCCTATACTTTTACTAACTTTTCCAATTACTCAAAATTGGGTTGTTTGGTGGGTTTCTTTCAGAGTCATTCTGCTAATTCATCTGTGTTCCAAAGTTCTGTTTAGGGCTAAACCCTGGTAAAAATCACCTTTTGCTTGTTTGTTAAATAAAAAACATTTTTAATATAAAAGTTAAATAAATATTTGGCAAAACAAATAGTAGAATAAAGCTAAAACTTCATGTGGTAGCAGTTCAAGCTTTTAGCTCTGGGATTGCCTGTCAGTTCCCCACTACACTTACAGAGGAGACAAAATACTATACTTGGTGTATTAATGATTATCTTTGATAGTGCAGGGTCCACTGAGTCCTTTCGCAGATGTCTTGCACTGGTCATGCTATTAGTTAATGCCCTAGGTGCAACTAAAATCAGAGTATTGAGGAAAATAGCGAAATCAGGATGGAGAACACTGATCACCTCTAGAGCCATCATGTGCTGCCATAAAATATCCTGTTGCATTTTTGTACAAGCATAGAGCTGTACAAAATTAATCCAGCTGAAAGATGCTTGGAAGGGAGTGTAGGAAGAGCCTTTTTGAGATCACTTCCACCTCTCCTTAAAAATGAAACCCAGAAGGCAACAACAGCTTAATAGGAGACTGAAGACACCTGGCCCCTGGTGACTTTGCAGAGTACAGTGCTATGATCAATTACCTTAAAATATTCATCTGACCCCAGCACAATAGTCTGTGTCATCTGATTAGATAAATTTCCAAACTGCATAAAGCAATTGGAGAGGACTAAATTATAGATAAGCATTTCAGAAGAATAAATTCAGGGCTGTTGGATGTTGATGGAGATCTCGCAGTGTGACAGCTTTTGGGCCGCATTAAGTCCATTCAGGATCCTAGAAAAGGAACTCCCACCTGTGTGCCTTCAGGACTATTAATAACACAATATCGCACAGTATTGCACAAATTTTCTGGTTCTAGTCAGTCCGGCCTTGGTAGTGCCAAGTTTATGACCACACTACAGCTGTCTAGAGAGGATCTGAGAGGCAAAGAAGTGAATATAGGGAGTTCCTCTCCAGCCCATCCCTGCTAAGGTCATGTAAATCTCTCTGCTTCAGTTCATTTGTTCCTTGGACATGCCAGTTCAACAATCTGTGAGGTCCTGATGTAAATCAATTCTCTTCAATGAACAGATGCCATTTAGGATTGAGGGAGAGCAAAAATGTTTGCTTTGTTTCTCTTAATCCAGACCATTTCCATGTGCTGCTTTTCGTTTTCTCCTTATAGGTCTATTAGCACAGCTGAGAGAATGGTAAATTTTGATCAGGAGACAGAAACAAATGGCTGGCATGTAAAAGAAAAGGACCTTTTAAAAGTGTTTTTTTCCCAGAAGAGAATTATGGTAGAATGATGTACTGTGGAATGGTACCTAAGGTTCTTGTTCTGCAAGGAAGCTTATTTACCGATAAACAGTAAATCTTTAGCAGGAACAGGGTGAGGACATGGTTAACATTCTTGAGTAGCACACCTTAATGCCATTATTTTTGTGGCATCTATTCGTGGGTGCTCCAGTTGACGCTAATGAGGATGTATAAGAATATTTACATATGGATCCTCTAAATATAGAGGAGGGTTGTGACACTGGAGGCTTGTAAGAACTGATTAACTTGAGTGTTTGCCAGAAGTGGTTTGTGTAGTTGATCTTCATGTAGCTGATCCTGCCCAGGATGGGCTGGATGAACTTGAAGGACTTTTCAAGGTTCCTTACAGTTGTGATTTTTATGTTTCAGTGTTTCAGTGACACATGAGATACCAGCTGCTCCCACTGAAGCAATGAATTCTCATCACCCTTGAAAAGCCAAAGCCAACATGTGCTGAATTACAGCTCCAGGATTAATCAGTGTTCTTGCAGACATGGGCGAAATAGGATGGAGGGTGGGGAAAGTTAAAAAGTGTAGGGATTCAGGTTCAGGCTTGTACGAGTACATCCTCCTGCTTTCTGTCTTCAGCAGTACATCTTTTTGCAAAAGGCTGCATGGAGGCAGGTTGTGTGCTTCCCTGGAGCAGCAAGAAATGCTGTATGCCACTTTGCCCTGAGCACGTGGACCTGCTTCAGTTCACACTGGTGTTACTGGTAATGGGTACTTGATGGTAGGCAGTGCCACACCCGGTAAGTGGGACCAGTTTCTCATTCGGATTGGTCTGGCCCCCTGCACACCAGTACAAAATCTGTTCTCTCCCTTTAGCTATCAAACTCTCATTAAACAGTAAACAGCCCTTTTGTTTTGTGTTAACAAAGTTTCTTTGCCTCCTCCCCTCCCTTGAAATTTCTGCAGAGGGGAACGGCTGTTTCACAACAGGAGGTCCTGTCTTAGAGCACTGCTATGGTTAGTCTTCTGTCACGTTTCTAGGATTTCATGACTCAGACATTGAAAAAAAAAACAACAACCACCCCTCTTTCTGAACTAAAAATAGCCTAAGAGCAGGGTTTTTTTTAAAGCAAATTTTAATGCAATTAGTTAGGTCATATTTTCTTTCTGAAAGCTCGTGTTGGGAATCAGTTTTGCTACTTGAACTGGAGTTACTTAAATGTTGAATTATTATTTTTTTAAACAAAATCCAATACTCTTGGATTCCACTTGAGATCTTCGGTAAATTGAAAAAATACATCTTGAATATTCAGTAGCTTTGAAAAGGCATATGCATATTTTGTAGTTTAAGACAGTTTCTCAGCTGAGTTCTTTAATACATCAGAAAATGGTACATGAAAGAATTGAAAAACTTAAAGAAATCCGCATATATTTCTGTTTGCACAAACAAGCAAACAGAACAGGGAAAATAGAGGTAGTAAATTAACTATCAAAGATTAAACTAGATTTTACTTGCCTGTAATGAATGCAAATCACTGTAGCAATGATTTATGAGAAAGTACACAACTCCTCAACAAAAATCGTCTGGGAATGATGATGCATATCTGCATGTGTGATGTAAGCCACCCTGCTACCCAAGCCGTGCCCAAATGATTAGTGACTGACCTAGTGAGGTGCCATCTAGAGACAAAAGCTGTGGTCTCAGAAGAAGACAGTCATGGCGTTGTGCAGTATGGGTACGTCCCTACTGCCCTACAGCCCAATAGTCCCTGCAGGACAATAATGGAAGCATGGGCGGTGGGGTGGATCTTGGCCGTGGTGCTGAGGTGGGATGAACCATAGCCCTTTCCATGAGGTCTTTCCACATCACATCTGGTCACATTGCTTTCACACCCTCTGCTCTTTTGCCCTCCAGGGAGTGAGAGGTAGCAGTCTGGTCCCGCCCAGTTCCCAGTCACTGCAAATAAATGATATTTTCTATGTATTCCTTTGGGACAGAAAAAAATTCAAGAAGATCACTGATCTCAGACCATAGTCAAACCCAGGTAACATACAATTCCCCACCACTGCTCAAGACCCTCCGTTCTGTGGCTTTCTCCTCCCTGCTCTGTTCGTGCTGTTGGCTTTCCTCGGGACATGGGAAAAAGAGTCGACTTCAGATGCTGGTTTGTGGGGCAGAGCTGCACTGGCCCTATAGCATCAGATCTAGCAGTCCTGACCCAGCAAGACAAAAACAGTGTCCCAGGTAGCCATGTGAAAGGAGGAGTCTCCTCCCTTTCACCCTGCACAGGTTTTGCTGATGAGCCTCTCTCCTCTCTGGATGTAGGTTAAGGTGGGCAGCACCCTTCTTTGTTCATGGCTCAGCATTACATGGAAGCTTTTGTAGCCCTTAGGGGTTAGAAGGTATTCCTTCCAAGAGCTGGGACTGTGGCTGCAAGGGCTGGACTGTACAGCTGTGGGACAAAGCCAACTTTATTAAGTGTAAGGGCTGAAAGTGTTCTCTATCTGCCATCTTTTCCAGCTGCCCAGTTCTTCATGGAGCTGGGTCTCTTCAGCTTGGAGGAGACTGAGGGGTGACCTCATTAATGTTTATAAATATATAAAGGGTGAGTGTCAGGAGGATGGATCCAGGCTCTTCTCAGTGATGGCCAGTGATAGAACAAGGGGAAATGGTTCCAAGCTGGAACATATAAAGTTCCATCTTAATATAATGAGGAACTTTTTCACTGTGAGGATGACAGATCACTGGAACAGGCTGCCCAGAGTGGTTACGGGGTCTCCTTCTCTGTAGACATTCAAGACCAATCAGGACATGTTCCTATGTGATCTACTCTAGATGATGCTGCTCAGACAGGGGGTTGGACTTAGTGATCTTTCGAGGTCTCTTCCAGCTCCTAATATTCTGTGATTCTGTGATTTGTACCATTGTACATAGGACTTTTCTTTTTTTACACCCTTCAGAATGTTTATTCATGGTGCCAAAACCTCATAACACATCTCTGAGGCCAGTAGGACTCCTGATCATCATCCAGCTTTGACTGCATAATTTACAGTGGAGGCAGCTAAAGCACAGGAGGACTGGAAGGCTTGAGGCTGCCTTCAGGAGAGCTAGAGCCTGTCCTACATGCAGTTTCAGTAATTGGCATTGCTGCCATTATTACCAGAATGACACAGTTTTATTAGGAAAACTCATTGCACTAGCATAGTGGAGCTGTGGATATATTTATAGTGTGACTACCCTGCTGCAGTTAGTGGGGTAACAGCAGAGGTTACTACCTAGAGTATCTCACATGGCTGAGGGCAGCCCACCAGAATGCTAGTGGGACCATTACTCACAGACATCAGTGTCCTCCATAGGGGAGGCGTGAGCGGCCTAACACAGAGTCAGTGGTGCTGCCAGGGTTTGCAAGCTGAGAGGCTTGCATATGCTCATGCACAAAACTGTCTCTTATCAACATTGCGAGAATGTCTTCTAAGACCGTGGTACAAACTGGGTTTCCGTGAGCACAGTCATGTAGGTGGCTGCCACACAGCATGGTTTGTGTTCCTCTGACTAAAACCCTTAATGAGAACAATTACTAGTTTGAGGCATGCAGAGACTGGAAATTACAAGGAAGGGTGAACAAGGTTTGTACTGCTATCACAAAGGCACCCTGAGGAACGTTAAAGCAGGCTTATTCTAATAATTATTGTGAGCATGTGAGATATTTGTACTGAAACTGAGCAACATGTGGTTTCGTGCAGTCATTGATATAATCCACTTTCAAGGTGGCAGTATGAGAGGAAGATGATAGGTGTGAGGTTTTTCCATGAATTTCTATCATACGCAGAGTTGCATAGCTAGCCTAGGTCAAATCTTTCAGGTCATTTCAGTCTTTTGTTCAGTTTTGAGTTTTGGGCTTTTTTTCGACAGGTTTGTGTTCTTTACTTTGCTATGCAAATAAGCTTTTTGTTGGATAGTCTGATCCATTTTGGCTTATCTTTGAACACTTTCTATTTCATGAACAAAAGATATCTGTGACTTTGTCTAAGAATTTGTATCAGAGCAAAGGGTCATGGAACTGTGTCCTGCGTAAAATATCAGTAAAATGTAAATAACCCATTTAATACCAAGCCAAACTGGAGGTGAAAGGCACATCAAACTGAGTTGCAGATAGAGCGCTAATCAAAAGGAGGCATGGCTGTCTGTTAAAGGCTTGCTCAATAAGAGCACAGCAGGAAAAAGAAAACAATATTTTAGTCTGTATGGCTGAGTGTATATACAGCACTCTATGGTCTGAAGACAGATTTATATCAGAACCAACTTCAGAACAAATAAAGGACACCAAAATAAGGTAATTATGCCTCAAGGGGGGAGTAAAATATCAAGGGTATCAACTTATGCAGAAGGAAGAAAGAAAAAAAGCTGTGCCTGCCTACAGTCAATCAGTTCCCCTTTAAACCTGAAACTCTGAGCTTGAGCAGGATGATATTAAAGACAAAGGCACCATACTGCCCTCTTAGAAGTCCAGCCTTGTATCTGTGCCTGGTGTTCAGTACTGTCTCTTACAGTGAGGATGCAGTGGCATTTTCAACTGTCTTTTACCATGCTGGTGGTCCCTGCTGTCCTGGTTCTGGTTGCTAGTAGATCTTTTCAAACATTCCAGGCATTGCTGGATATTTAACACCTGACCTATGTCTGTTGCAGCTTCATGAAATGCAGCTTTTCAGGATTACATAAACTTAAATCTAAAGGTGCTGCTGTGTTTTTATACAGCAGAGTGCCTGAGCTCACTTTTATGAGCTGGTGTGCATACTTTCATGTGCTTCAGTCACTCTGATTCAATGAGTGATATAAAAAGTGCTGATGTGCTTAAACATGGATCTTACGGTGGATTTAAGCACATTTTGCTGAAACACACCCTGAGTGTTGTGCATTTCCCACAAAAGCATAAAGGGGGCTAATTATAACTGCTTGGTTTTTTCCATACTAATTTGTTTTTAAAAAGTCTGATTCTAGTGACTACTGACAAATACAGTCTGTGTCTGCTATTAGTTCTGGGTTTTTTAGATCTGTTTTCCTAAAGATTTTGGTAGCAGATGTTCAGTTTGATTTAAATTACTGTCAGACCAGCATTTTACATGTACCTTGCCTCCATGAGAGAAGCTGCGCAACATGCTGGCTGAGGGGAAATCACGGATTTATGGATTTTAGAGTAAATACAATGTTCATGGAAACTGACGGCAGCCCTGCCCAGTCCGTAGGTTCTTTTATTTAACTCAGCAGCTTGAGGTTGACCGAGAGTGTATTTTCAGAACGACGTCCAGGCTTGATTTAAAGACTCCAAGTGCTGCAGAGATTGTGACAGTCATTGGGAGTTTGTGCCAATGGTCAATTACCCTTTATCTGAAAAATACCCTTTCTCTGAAAAATCTCTACCTTATTTTTTTGGAACTCTGCTAACGTCTGTCTTTAAGAACTGGATCTTGCTGCTTGATTTCCTCAGCAGGGCTTGGGAGCCTTTTATTTTCCTTCAGATATTTCTTGGGATTTTTATTTTATATTTTTGTGGTGTAAAATAAAAATTCTTTATACCCACAAACCTAGTTAGCCAGGTGTCTTTTTTTAACCTAGTATTCCTGTGCTAAGGGTCTGAGGTAATAAAAATGTGCCATCTTAGAAAAGAGTTGGTATGACTGTGGTGCTTTTTATTTGTGTAACAAACCATTGTTTTGTGATTAAATACAATTCATGGCTAGGATATCAATACTGGGAAAAAAGATATGCTGTATATGCTGTGCTTAAACTATAGAAATCATGTTTTCTCCAGTGTTCCCCCAAATATTATTTTCAGTATTTCCTTGAATGCGAAAACAGGCTTTGCAAATGGCTCATGCTCTCTGTTTCTTCTTTCTCCATAAACAGTTCCCTTGAGTCATATGGCCAGATATCAAAAAGGTACCTGGTCCATGCCCTTGCTCCTTGGCAAGATCAATAATCACCGTGAGCACATATGGTCTTCCTTTCACTCTTTTATACTGAGAAATTGAAATGCAATCAACATATTATTCCCACAGAGAATGAAAATTAAAAAAAGAAGGGTTTTCAAAGAGCCTGAGCATTAACCTGTGTCCTTTTTCACATGGTTCCCTTAGAAACCAAGTAAGATCAATGGATGTCACTGTTGGTAAATCCTGCCTCAATGCATTTGTTTTGCTGCTTTATGAGTAATTATTATTCCTGTTTTCTCCTTAGGGCTCTGCCTGCAATGATGCAGTGGGTCCGAACTCAGAAACCAGGAGAAAGTGGTGTGAATATTATCACTGCAGATTTTGTAGAACTTGGTGACTTTATCAGCACAGTCATTAAGCTCAACTATGCTCTGGATGAAGGTGAAGATAACACTACTTGATAGTACTGTAATTAATGTGTGTTGCTGCATTACTTAGAATTCACAAAAAAAAAAAAAAAAAAAGATTGCATTTTAAAATAATTACCTTGTAAAACACTAATCTTCCTATAACACGCTGAGGTGTTTAGGGCTTTAGTGGGTGGGCATAAGGGAAAATGTTTTAATCAGTTGTGATCATTTTTTACATTTGTGTTTCATGTGAAGAGCAAAACTGAACATGTTTACAGTGTTTGATAAAAGAAGGCCATTTACATGTTTTCCATGGAGTACGAAATGCGATTCATGTGTCTTCTGTGGTTACAGACAGTGCCAATACATTTGCTGCTTTCAGAGCGATGGGATATACATTGCCCTCTGTCTGCTCACAGCAGGATTCGTGGCTGTGTGTGCATTGCACTGGCAGACTGAGGACAGTATATCGGGCCTGAAAATTTTAAGCTGCTACGCTTCATCTGTTATGTGGTTTAACTGATTGTATTTATCAGTGAGCTACGGGTTTAAATGCCTTTTGTGAAGTAAATCCAAAGTCATGCCTCTAAATCATGCATAATCGCTGGACAGTAAACATGATGTATTACATGGCTTGTGCAGAGCACAGACTAAATCCTGCTTGCTTTTCATTCTCAGTATGGGGTTTCCTAATGTCTCTGCCCCAGGTCAAAGCAGCAGATATGTGATGCTGGCCTAACTCTGTACTAGGAGCTGCCAGTGCATATTTTCCCTGGATCTACCAGGAACAAAGTTAGGCCAGCCCGGAGCACCTCTTCCTCCCAGGATTAATCTTTTGTAAAAGCCTAATACTGTGTCCACTGAATTTAATAAGAAAATTTCCCATCTTCTGCATGGATCTATAAACTGTAGGTGGGCAGGTTCCCATGTCAGAACTTGCTTCCTGCTGAACTCAAACTGCACTTAAAAAAAAATGTGCAGTTTAAGCTTCTTTTTAAGGCAGCTGCGAGCACACCCCTTCTCCACTGATAAAAAGAAAAACGGTTTCAAAAGCGAAAAATTCCTGTATTAAAAAGTGTAGTAGTTCAATTTCTAGTAATAACAATACTCTATAGTCCTTAAATTGTTTGTGGGCCATAATACTAAGATTGGGAGTCTCCTGCATGGTACTGTCCTAGAAGCAAAATCACTAATCAAACACAGAGAACGTAGTGATTTATAAAATTAGACCGTTGCTACTCTATGACACCTCACTGAATACAACACAGTCAGTTATACATCCTAGACACTTCAATGCATAGACACACTACTCTGGAAAGCAAAACATTTCATTAGTGCAAAACAATAGATACCATAATGTCTTGCAAGGAGAATGCTCTTTGAAATAATGCAGGACTTTATGGGATAAGTCTAAGGTCAAGTTTCCATTGATACTACTAGAATTTTAGTTTGAGCAAGAGAAGAGAATGGCATCATACAGTCCTTTGCTATTTCCTGATAAAGAATACAATCTACTACCAGAGTTCAGAAAAACAAAATTGGTCTTACTGAGGAGATGTGTTGTAGGGAGGTTATAGGGCCTTTGCTGTTGTGGAAGAAGTGGAATAAAATGAACACTTTCTTCTATTTTGTACTTAGAGGTTGCCTTGAAAAACTGTGTGTTACCGTAAAGAAACATTTAAGTGTATGTGTAGTATGATACATTTAAATGTATGGATATCACACAAGCACCTCCATGCATGATTGCATAACGGTATTTGGGTTTCTGGACAGGAGTATAATAAATTAGGTTGAAAAAACCTGCAGATGTTACAAAGGTTTGATGCTTCATTCAATAGCAGTTTTTTTCTGTGTAGTTTAAGGACTGTAAGATTTATCCTTAGTGAAATCTGGGATCTAAGCCAGTTCAGGTTTTTTTACAGCATTAAAACTTTACCCAAACTGCCTCAGAAATTTAGTGAGAGCCACAGCCCATCTTTTCATTGATCAAAGGGTAAGACCTCAGTGCTTTCACCCACAACTAAGCAGGATATGTGGTGAGTTGATGCACTCCATTTCCAGTTTCCAGAGGCTCTCCAAGAACAATTAATGTAAAACACATAAAATGAAACATGAACTTTTTTTTTTAACCCACCCTATTTCATAGAAACATTAAAATATTTGCTTATTTACTAGCAATATGTGAAATGCTCTTTTCATTTTTTCATCTACCTGGATTAGTTTGCTTCGAGACTCCTCCTGTCATTCTTCAGCTGCTTAAATACAATCAAAAGAGTGAACTTATTCTTTTAATACAGTAAAATAATGTGAATCCTTGGGTGGAGCAAAAACTAGGCTACATCTTTGGATTGTAATTGAAAATCTGTTGAATCTGAGAGCATCAACAACGAGTTCCTCCTGGGACCCCCTGCTCAAACACACACCAGACACACCAAGATTTTTGCTTACACAGAGGTGTACTCAAAGCAAATGTTCTGCTATATATATGAGAAAAGTGTGTCTGCCTGTGCACCTGTATATATGATTAAATATAGAGTTATCTTGAACTTGTTAGCATTGTTATGAGATGTTCGCTTAGCATCAGTTTTATTCTAATTGTCATTTGGGTGCTGGAAAATAAAAGCAAAGCAAAAAAAAAAAAATCCTCTGACAAGAAGGATAATAGACAAATCATAGAATTTCTCCATTAATGGGGAAAAAAAAAAAACCACCTTAGCAAAATGTTAAATTTTGGTCAGAAAAAAATATGTTTTCATTTAGCTATTGATCTCATTTCTGTTGAAGCACAGCACTTTATGTAGGGGACAGGTAAACAAACTTGCCTTAATTACTGAATCAAAAAAGTGTGGGGGAGGGCATACTTTCCACACTTTTCTGGGGATTTCATCTGCAAGGCTCCAAAACCATAAGTTTTGGGGATTGGGATGCACTTTGTGTTGATATCGTTTCGGGGATCTCGCCAGAAAAGAACAATCCAGAGGGACTGTGCAGCGCAACTGGACCATTCAGGAGCCCGGTTTTGCCATGCTTATGCAGCTAAAACTCTCTTTGGTTTCAACCAGAAATGTACTTGTGGGGTTGGGTCAGGCGAGCTGCTCTGACCTGATTCGTTTAGGAGGTTGCTACACATGTATTATGAGGAATCTTTCATGGGAAATCAGATGACTGTAATCAGCCCATCAAAGGAAAAATACCTGTCTACACTATTGATCTTCGTAAGCATCTATTTACTCAAACTGTCATGTCATTCTCTGCCAAAACACTTTTTTTTTCTTCCTGGGCTCATTTTCTCCCTCGCTGTGTTCATTGTGCGCACATCAGATAGCGTGGCTTTGTGATGTTTTCACATGATTTTACTTGATCTTTTCTTTTCAGTCGTACATGAAAAATTATGACTGCGCTGCACAACACACACAGTGTCTGAGCGAGTGTAAACCTGCCTGGCTCTCGCACTGAGATGTCCCTGTTCGGTACCGATCCAACCTGCAGCGATTTGGACCAAATACCAGCTAGACCTGGGGGCTGATTCCTGTCTTGTGTGGAGAGGGGCAGGATCAGAATCAGACCACAGGAGCCTAGTTTTAAAATCAGCAGGTTATTTGCATTCCTTTGCTGTTGGTTACATTACTGGCTTCGTAGATCCTGCCATTTCAAGCCATTCTTTTAAACATACACGTGTGTGTATATATACACATATGCATACATGCGTGAGAGGGAATGTATGATCCTGTATGCTGGGCTAAGTCTTTCTGTCACACTGATACAAATCCAGACCATTTCTGCTAACTTCAAAGTAGTTACTAATCGTTTACCCTGGGATGAGAGGGAGCAGATTGTCAGAGTGTAGTAAGTAGATGCTGTGTTGCAAAGGAAATTTAAAATTTTGGAGCTTAACTCCACAATATCAAAAAAGTGGAGAGTTGTGAAAGCACCACTCCAGTGCTGTTTATCTTGAATATAGTCTATGGAGCTCTAGGTATTAGCAACTGAGTAGATTATTTGGTGATTTCATCAGTTCAATTAACACCATTCTAAACTCCTAAATTCCCTTTCCGTGAAGTAAAAGCTAATAGTGTACGATGTATTTGGCATATCTCAGTGGTAGCTTCTGTGTTACGTACAGTCAATGTTGTTCTGAATTGTATATGTTTACCCAATGATGAGGTTAAAATATGCTTTATAGTATGTGCAGTGTATTGAATACAAGTACGTTGGAGTTCAGTGATCTATTTAGTTTTTACTGTGCTGCTGTTTTGTAGGTGTGTGTATGGGAGTATGGATTGTCTACAATGTACAAGGAAATAATAATCCTAAAGGAAAAGGGCAGTTATGTAACCTGCCTTAATGCATTCACATAATATTGTTTAAATCCCATAATTAGGAGTTCTGATGTCAAATGTTACTGAGGATTGTCCAGAGGGCTGACTCCCTGACTCCCTCACTTTTCGGCACTAAGGAGTTAAACTTGAAGTTACTTGGAGCTCACTTACATGTTATTAAATAAAGAACAGGCTATTGTCCTGATCAGCTACCTTGATTGCGCAAGCTGGCAAAGACATGGTTTCCAGTGTGATACAGATCAAATCACTCACTTACATGCACACACAGCTCCTGCTGATGCCAGTGGGAATTACTATCATGGAATTGAATGGCCTAAAATTAATTTCTGGGATACAGTAGTGATAGGAGGGTGGTGATGCCCTGGATTTGGGGATGTGCCTGGATGCTATGCAATACTGCTCATGTGCTGGAACATAGCTGTAAATTCATGGGGAGAGCTTTGAACTCCACTCCAGTCTAGGTTGGACCGTAAAATCTTTATGTAAAAAATACAAATGTCAGAGGCTGAGCAGCCTGGCCTGGCCTGCCCACTTACAGCATTCTTCTTTCTGGAGCCATAGCACTTCTAATTAAAAAAAAAAGCTGTTATTATTTCCCAGTGGCTCACAGGACCTAATGTTTGACTTGGGTATCTCTACACTACCCACAGGTATGACCCCTCTACCATTCCCACAGCCAGGTCGAGCTCTCCCTTCATGCTTTCTGTCCTAGCTGCCTCTGATTTGTGCCAAGGGCAATTCTGAAAGACACTGAGCACAGAGCTTGTCCGTCGTGTGCCCAGCGGGATGGACAGGAGTAGGCAGAGCATGCCTGACCTTTGTATATTTGGTCTGAGGTCAGCTTCAGTCAGGCCCACCTGCACAGTGACTGAAGAAATCTGAGTTCAGACTGTCTTCAGTTACTTTTGTTTAGTTAAAATGCAGCATCTTCCCAATTTTCTCCATTGCCTCTGCTCTGTGCCCCTTACCCCAACCTCTGCAGAGGCATCCCTTTAACTGCCAGCTGTAAGCAACATAAATCACAGTTAGTAGTTTGCCATCCTCAGCACACCATAGCCATCCACATGCTCTTATAACATGTTTAAGTACTACTTAGGTTAAAAGATGGCAGTGTCCTACATCTGATGTCTCAGGATCGTTTATCTCCATACTCCCAAGTAATGTACACGCGTCCTCAGCTTGGCTGATGAGAATTCAGGTACAAACTTTCTCCCTCCAAATTAAAAACAAATTGCCAATTAGTATCTCCCACATACACGGTGTTGGGTTTTTTTCAGTGAGATGACATACTAGTCTCTTCCCTCAGCTCTGGGTCCTACAAATTCAATTTGATCAGGAGAGATTCCTCTAGTAGCAGAAATCAGTTTTCCTGTGAAGCTGGGGTCCTTAAAGCCAAATCCCAAATTTGTATGTTGTTATTATAAGTGAAAAAGAAGAGTTAATATCTGGGCATGCCAGGACTGTAGTTAAGTTTTTGACTGCCTCAGTCATCAGTAGCTTTAGGATCATGTAGGTGATGGTTAGGATGTTACTGCCAAACTGCCTCATGACACTGTTCAGGGTGTTCTGTACAGAAGCCTTATTATTCCCAGTGAGCATTAATGCATTTGACTGACTTTTCTCCATTTTGGTGGAAAAGAGGTTTGTGTAACACTGAAGACATGGAGCTCCCTGTGTGTTGTGCCCACAAAGGTTCACAGAGCTGCACCTTCTCTTTTTAGGATCTGTTCAATGGTACTTTAATAAATGTTGTGTAAAACTGCCTACAGTTCTGTATAGCAAATGTGAATTTTTATGACAAGAATGTGTATTTAATGTTAAAAAAAAAAAGTAATATAAAACACCAGTTTCTTTGTATCCAGTGAAACATCTAATAAAGCTCTGGTACCTGTTCTCTTGGTTTATGGATTCATTGATGCATTCAAGGCTACATGTAGAAAGCTTATTAAACACAGCTTTTCTGTACGGGCTGGAGTCAGACATTAGCCTTGGGCTGTGCTGTTATGTTAGGGACACACGTGGGATGCCCCATGAGGGCATCACAGCAGGACTACTGCTTCCACCTGGTTACTGTGGGACCCTTAAATACCACAGGACACTACAATATCAGCAGGCTCTCAGTTACCTCTTTCCCTGGCAGAGCTCTCCAGTCATGATTTGACCCTGGTCAGTAGCTTGTATATGCCCATGCTGCTGACTCCTGCCATTGCCGCTGCCTTCTAGTCATGGTCTGACCCCAGTCAGTAACGGAGCACTATAGCTGCTCGCTCACCTTTGTCACTCCCCAAGGGCATGGGGAGGAGAACGGGAAAATATAACAAAAACAAACCCTCTTGGGTTAATCATGTTTAAATCTTCAAGTACAAACATGTGACTTAGATAAAGATTTTAAATTTTAGTCTTGCTTTCCTTCTTTTCATCTTAGATTTCTTTTCGGTTGAAAACCAGATAATCCCGTAGATTGCCATTAAGTTTAGTAACTAAGTGGAATAGCACAATAATCTTGGTCTGTCTTTGCTAAACAGGATGGTAAGATCTACACATATGTAAACAAATATCTCTTTTAACATACTTTGCATGTAGATTGTTATTTCACCTTTTATTTTGTGAGGTAATAGCAAAAGGCATTCTTTTTTTTATGGAATTAATTTTTCTTAGCTTTTTTTCATGCCACCCCTGAACATGATTAGAGTGCATTAACACATAAAATCAGCACACTGGCTAATAAAAAGCATGTTGTAAATAAAATGGAGCTACATATGCTGAATTAAAAAATATCTGTGTCAATTCTGACATCCATGGAAAGTAATTTAGTAAATAAAAAAAAATGTTATATAGAATAAAGGATTTGAGTAGGATATTTTTCATACTATAATTAGGAAATTCTCTTAAGGACCAAAAGCCCCCCCAAAACATGCATATAGTTCTTTTCTTTTTTTTTACAGAAGAGCAGAAAAGGGAAGTCTTCCTGGATTCTATGTCAATATTTTTCAGCTTTGAAAAAGATAATTATTTAATTAATCTAACGAGAAGAAAGTTTACTGATTTTTGCTGCAGACAATGCACATGCCAAAAAAGTCAGTCACTTTAGGAAACTATTTCTTGGTGACTTTACCCATTTCACCTTCTTACATTTGTCCATGTTTCAGTGTGTACAGTACTTAACAGTAAATGTGAGGTTTAATTTGTATCACTATGAGACAATAAAGTTTCCAAGTGTCCTTTAAAATGGTGGAAGTGATACCAAATGTTCATATAGTTCTAGATGCACAGACTGGTTTGGGTCA
>VXBZ01001802.1:108054-118658 GCA_013399135.1 Heliornis fulica | reverse complement strand
CCCCCCGGCCAGGGCCGGGGACGCCCCCTGCTAGCTCAGGTTGCCCAAAGCACCATCCAAGCTGGCCTTGACCCCTGCCAGGGAGGGGGCAGCCACAGCTTCTCTGGACAGCCTGTGCCAGGGTCTCACCACCCTCACAGGGAAGAATTTTGCCCTTGTACCCAATCTAAATCTACCCTCCTTCAGCTTGAGGCCATTCTCTGTTGTTCTGTCAATCCATGCCCTTTTTAACAACCCCTCCCTGCATGCCACCTCCTTCAAGCACTGCCAGGCTGCAATAAGGCCTTCCCAGAATGTTCTCCAGAATGAACAAGCCCAAGTCAGCCTCTCTTCAGAGGATAATGCTCCAGCCCTCTGATCATGTTCATGTCACTCCACTGGACTTTCTCCAGAGCTCCATGTCCTTCTTGTACTAAGGACCCCAGAGCTGGATGCAGTATTCCAGGTGGAGTGTCATGAGAGCAAGGCAGAGGGACAGAATCACCTCTCTTGATGTGCTGGTCACAATTTGTTCAGTGCAGCCCAGGACACAGTTGGCTTTCTATGTGCAAGCACACGCTGCCAGCTCATGTTAAGCTTCTTGTCCATCAATATCCCAAGTCCTTCTCCTCATGGCTGCTCTCAATCCATTCTCAGTCCAGCCTGTAGTTGGGCTTAGGATTGCCCTGATCCAAGTGCAGGACCTTGCATTTGCCCGTAATGAACTTCATAGGGTTCATACAGCCCCACAGGTCAAACTTGTCAAGGTCCCTCTGGATGGCATCCCTTCCCTGCAGTGCGTCTGAACTGTACCACAACAGCTTGGTGTTGATGGCAAACTTGCCAAGGGTGCACTCAATCCCACTGTCCATGTCTGAGAGAGATGTTAGTGCTGGTGCAAACACTGACCCCTGAGAAACACCACTTGTCACTGGTCCTTAAGAGTTAGTAAGCCTGTCCTGAAAGGAGAGAAGCTGAAATAAAATCTGCAGCTCTTGGGAGAGAGGGAGAATTTGACTCCTGAGCTGGTAGAGGCAAGTGCAGTAGGGGTGGCACAAACTGCAGAAGGATCAACTGCAGGGAACTGAAACACAGGGATGAATTTCACAGCATGGCTTCAAAAGGGATGTGATGGACGGCGGTGGGTGTGTGTGTGTGGTGGGCTGTGGCATAAAAAAAAAAAAAAAAAAGATGTATTGTGAGGACAGACAATGAGAAAGTTGGAAAAAACAAAGAACATGGGGGCTTTGTTCACCTGAGAGGGAATTAGTGCCTCAGGAGGTGTCAGAAGGGAAAGTTTCTACTTTGTAAAATGGAAGAGTAAATGCTGTAGGTGTTCAGTTTTTCTTGGAGCTGCAGATACAAATACACTGCCTGGTTGATCACACAGATTCAGCCCAGCCAATGTGGCCCAAAAAACACACCTCAGCACCTTCACCTTCAAATAGGATATATGTGCCAGACAGAGCCGTGGAAACAGAAAAACATTCAGACTGAACAATGAGCTGCAGAGAGCCATTGCTCCCTCACAGCATTCAGATTAAAAGAAAAAACACTTTGAAAAACACCTATGTTTGATTTATGTGACATGGTCCTTGTTCACTGACACCACCTGATCTATACAAATAGATTCTGTTTTCTTGTTCCCGTGCCGTTGGCAGAGGTGAAGAAGTGTCAGTCTCATAGCAAAACTGTTGTCTGACCAGACCACTTCCCATTCCTCGTGTAGCTGTCTTATTTCTGACACTCATAAACATCTCAAAACCTGTACAATTTGAAAGGAAGAATTAGAGATAATCAGCTGGGGTGTATTTTAGGTATGTCCAGTACCGCAGTCAGAATAGATCTTACCTTGGAGTACAAAAACCTGTTATTAGCCAATTGGCCAAATCCTCTGGCTTTGCTTTTCTAGTAACCGAGAAAATACGTGAAACCCACCTCTCAGCTTGCATTCAAATTCAGAAGAATGGTGCGTTTTATTACTGGGTGACAGCTGAATGAAGTGGTTATTCCCAAGCTTCCAAGCTGCCTGTCCTGGTGCAGATCTACCCTGTGATGGGGTGCTGTGGGTGAGAGCAGTGATGCCAGCCAGGGTTTAGCACTTTGTTCTTTCTCTAATGCTGTATTTGTTGACCTGGCAGTTTTCTGACTAGTCATCTGTGATCTTGCAAAAGGTTTTTGAGTCTTGGTTTCTTGGTAGCAAATTGTCATCTATCTCCCTAGTGTAATGGGAAGATTTGCCAATGTTAATTAAAACACTTGACCCAAAATCCAACTGAACTCCTTGTCCATTGTCTCATGCAGCTGCCACCCCATAAAATTCACCTATGTTCTTTCTCTACTTACAACATTAAAAAATATAAAATGTGAGAAGTTGTCAGAAATAAAGAATAGTGAATGCACTTTTACATGCTCCAGCCTTGTAGCTCATATAAACCTCTGAAAGTGTCCAATACATTGCAATAATCCCATTGGCATTGGATTGTTTCAAGTGTGTTTGATTTTATATTTTAACTGATATTAAATATGCAATTAAGCAGTCAGTACAGACATTGAATGGCTGTAGCCTACTGTCCGGGCTATTGAGAAATGTGTTTGTCTCCTGTCTACCTTTCGATCCTCTAATGGCTGTTAGCATTATCACTGAAACAAACTGTAAATGATGGAGCAATAAAATAAATTTCCTTTGGTGGTCAAAAAAAAAAAAAAGTAAATCACAGTGGGGATCATTACAAAAGAAATAAGAACAAACCAGAGCACATCATTATGTACTGTGTTCATCTAAGCAGCATCTGCATCTTGAGTACTGAGCACGGTTTGGTTGCCCACAGACTGTGATAGACCTGAAAAAGAGAAGGGCAACAAGAGTGAGCAAAGTTGCAGCTAAGTTCCTCCTCAGGAATGACTAGGTCAGGAATCTTCAGGCTGGAGAAGAGGCTGATATGAAGACATATGGTAGATGCTGTGTTAACCATGAGTAGCATGAAAAGGGTGGACTGCAACTGGTGGCACACAAGTTGGAGGAGGCATCAGCTGAATCTTGCTGGAGGTACAATCAGAGAGAACAAAAGGAAGGTTTTTTCCACCTGCTCTGTAGTACAGGAGCTGCCCTTGCCACTGTATGCTGGGATGGGTGTGGAATTTTTTTTGTCAGCTTAGAAGAAGACAAAGCAAGTTCATAAAAAATAAATTTATTGAAGTTTACTAAATGCACAGAAAATTGTTCCAGCTCAGGGTGTTCCTAAGCTGCAAATTGCTGGAGGCTGGGAGGGTACGTAGGAGTCATTAAAAAGAAAAAAGACAACTTATTACTTTTGACTGATAAATAAAGCGTGATCTTAAACACTGATCAAAACAATAGCACTGGTCTAGTGATGAGTAGGAAAAATGTTAATTCATGTTATATAGATGCAAAGGTATACTCTGCTTGGCTAGCTCACCCTTGAGCACCCCACTGAGTTGTTATCATAGGGTCACAGAGTAATTCAAGTTCGTCTATTTCTGTATTAAAGCCTTCCTAATACCCTTGTCTAGACAGGACTATCAGATGCTAAAAGCTTTACCTTGGAGGAAAGGATCCTGCTATGCCTTCATTCATCTATTTGATGTATGTATTTTCATAAGACTGCCTGGCTACTCACCCAACCCACGTTTATGTAATAGTACTTTTGTGGGGTAAAGATTTGTGGATACAATTCACAGCAGAGTGGAGAGACAGGAGTATTTTATTAGCTGTAGTCACAGCTTGTCACAGGGCCTGGTATCAAACTGACCTGCACGCCTTGTCTCTATAGTCCAATCTAGCAAGCTATTGTGTCTTCCTGCTCCATGTTCAGTGAAATAAAGACTGCAATAACCTTTTCTGTATGAAAAGCAAGCTTCCACATTGAATGCTTTGGGATGATTAAGTACATAGTTATACAAATAGGTAATCGTGCCCACGATTCATGGACTTGTGCAAAATAGCAGTGCTCCAATTAATCAAACCTTTTAGAGACGAGCTTGTCGTCTGCTTCAATTACTGCATTACTAAAGCTCTAATATGGTCAGATCAGGTGCTTTTTTGAAATGTGAGGATTATTGCTCCGTACATCTGTTTGTGCAGACAATGTACTCTGCAAGAAAATCAGGTAATCTGTATTCTCCTTAGTGGAACAGTTAAATGTGCAAGCTAAACTTGGCTGAACCTTTTTGTACATGTGCATAATCAGCCCCCACTTAACAGGGAAGGGAGGGGGAACTTCTTTGAAAAAACTGCCTGCAAAATCTGGCAGTACCATCCTAAGCACCGACTAGACAGTCTGAACATGGGGCTTTTAGCTAGTGGATGGCAAAATCAGAGTTGAAAGGCAAGGGAATGGTTGAGGCAATTAGCTGCCTCCTCTTTGATATGCAGCAAGGCAAAGCTGGTCTATCTCAAGGCTAGCAAAAATTAATGGGTGCTGTTATATGACACATTGCCAGCTACTGCTGGAAGTGCACTTGATTTTTGTTTAGTGAGGACTAAGGGTCCTTGTATTTACTGCAGAAAAGGAGCATGGACCACCCAGCCAACATTATGGTGTACCTTAAAATGCAAGAAATTTAGCCTTTGAGTTTTATTGTCAATAATTTATGAAGAGCTGGGGGTGCCCTGGGCTACCCTACCACTCTGTCCAGAGGAAAGCACATCAGGTAGGATATCAGCTTTCTAAGCGTTCAACCAATTGGTTCTGGTTTTATAAAATTTGGCTGCAGTTTAGTCTGATGATGACAAATTGGCAGTTTAAAACCAGAAATAGGAGATGAAAGCAACCCCACCCTTCCAGGAGCCACGTAAGGCTGTTTGCGGGCAAAGGGAGCAAACAGTGCTGCTGCTGCTCTCAGATATTTGACATCTTCCCTCTCTGCTTTCTTTTTTATAAAGCCCAAGCCCTCAATTAAAGCTTGCTGAAAGGATGTGACACAGAAAAGTGTAAATCAACCATTTATGATGAAGCTGCTTTTCAACTTCCAGGGCTACTCTCCTGTACGTGGAAAATGACAGTTGTGCAAAGGCTGCAGTTAACAAATACATGTAAATTATGTTAATTTGCCTGTAATTATAATGTTTAACACCAAAGATTTCTGAGGAGATTTTTTTTTGTGATCTCTTTGTGCAGTCAAGGTTAGATTTTGGATGAAATAAATAAAACTTCTGGGGTAAAAAAGGTGCTTAGTTTTAAGACCAAGTTACTGATGTGAGAACTTGAATACTTATGTATCTTTTACTAATTTATTAAGTCAACCTCCTTCTGCTTTTTTCTTTTTTTTTTTTTTTATTTACCCTTTTCCCAGTCATTCAGAAAAAAGCTCTTGACCTTCTAGAGGAATTAAATACACCACTTGAACAGTTACATTGACAATTTTAGACTAACTTTTAGTTCTATAGTATAGTATAATAGACAATTGGGCCAGAAAGTCTCACTCTTTGTATCAAACCAAACACCTCACCTGCTGTGACTGCAAGGAGAATTTTTTACACTTTTATGAGCTTTGTGGACAAAATCAGGACAAGAACCTGGTACTGTTAACGACCGGTGATTACTGCCAATATCCTGCAGCTCCTATTACAGGCTTTGCTGCATTGTTCTTATCAGGACAGTGAAAGGAAGTGGTTTAGTGGAACCTTCATGCAAGACATCAGTGGCAACATTTGGTCTTGTATGAATGTGGGACCTAGTGCATGCTCAGAAGTAGTTTGTTAATAAATATAAAAGGAATTTGTTTACAGGTCTGCACAAGTTCTCTTCTACTTCAAAGGAAGTGATAAATATTGTAGCATTAATGATCTGAATGCTATTTTGATGCATTGAGGATTTATGAAGTTGAGTTGCAAGAACTTTGTCAATTTTTTTGAAAGGCCATGTAAAGGAGCTGAACGAAACTATATTTACAAAGATTTGTCAGAAAATCTGTATATTTTCATTCTCTGAGGAGAAAGAAATACCAATTTTGTCTGTGTACATATTAAGTACATACATGAGGCTTATAAGTATACACTTAAAAGGGAGAGAGGTGATGTCCTCCAAAGAGAAATTGTCCTGGTTTTATATTTTACAAGCTTCCCTAGGGGTTTGGTTTGTGGAAGGTTTGTATTGGGTTTTCTTTTTCTCCTTTTTGAAGTTTGTTTCCTGAAACACACAGTTTTTCAACACAAAAATGCTAATCCCTATCATGTTAATCAAATATTTTGGCAGTGCAGGAGCCCTGGGCTCCAGCCCCAGGCACTTCCCCAGCCACAGGTCCATTTGCCAGTTGGTCTGCATGAAGCTCTTTCATTCTCTTCTTCTCAGACGCTTTTATGTGGCACGGGGCACTTAAATACCAACAGATAAGTGGAAAATAGAACATCTTAATTATGTTCACACTCCTTTGATAATTGGACAAAGAGAAGAGCACAAAATGTTTTGGGGACCTTTCTGCCATTATTTTTGTGATTATAAGGGGGATGAGTAGCTCTAGAAAAGCCATGGAGAAGGCAAAACATGTTTGTCTCCTGTATCATCTAGTGCATCTTTCCTAAAACTGCTATGAAGACCTGTGTG
Source organism: Heliornis fulica (assembly GCA_013399135.1). NCBI lineage: Eukaryota > Metazoa > Chordata > Aves > Gruiformes > Heliornithidae > Heliornis > Heliornis fulica. Next base: position 112,113 of record VXBZ01001802.1, on the reverse strand, counting down.
GTAGGTGGTTCAGACCCTTACTGACCTTCAGAGCAGAAACCCCTTCTCCTCTCTGAGTAAAAACCAATGTTGATCCTCCCTGACCATGTTGTTGTATGCATTTGCATACATGCAGCTCTTTGGGATTCAGGTGCCATATTTTAACATGAGATTGCCTTATGCTCTATGAATGCCTATGCAGCATTTCTGGTGTGAGTACCTGCCCAGGTGTTGTTTTGCCTATTATCAGTGTATTTGCTCCACTACCTCAGAACTTGCCTGACAATTATACCCTACAAAGTGAGGGTAAGATATAGGTGCTGTAATTTGCTAGCACTTCCAATTCACTTGGCAAAAGTGTAAATCCTTGGAAACAGGATCTTCTTTGTAGGTTTTGCAGGCAGCTGGGGATCGTGGTAGTGGGAGGTTCGGCATTTACACAGCTGCCCATGGGTAAGCAGAAATAGCCCTCCCAACCTCTGAGGAAGGCAACCTCTTCTACATCATGTTGCAAAGGATTAACTTTTAAACTACAATGTGATTGCCAGCTTCTATAACCACAAACTGCTCTTGAACAACAGTGTTTTCTTTGCCTGTCTGCCTTTTCCTCCTGATCATTGAGATGACTCTTCCATTTCTTTGCTACATTTGAAACTTCAAAGGAGCAGGTGGGTATTCTGTGTGGGTAACACTGTCCCTACAATTCCTGTGTGTGCCAGGACAGCCCTATGACACACCTGGGTTCCCTGTGTCTTGCAGCTGTGTGTCCAGACGGCATATAGCGTACCTTCTTTTAAACATTGTCTGCAGGCCACCATTACCCTGTTGCTTTGGTGTTGATGAACTGTGCAATTCTGAATGTGTTTGTGTCTTCATGGAGAAAGAAAAATTTTCAGGAGATTCAAGAGAGACATCTGACTCTGAAATGAGGTCCTTCTTCAGACCAGACCCAGGGCTTGGATAAACCAGTTCTTGGTTACTATAAATCTGTGTGATCCTGCTGCAGTTACCAAAGCAGCATCTGTACTAGCTTATTGCCTTGCTCTCATCTATGTTTGTGTCTCATTTGTTTGATCACACTGAATCCAGCCCTCTGGAAATCACAGAATCATCAAAACATAGAATTGAGGGAATTTCATAGAGTCCTAGGATAATTTAGGTTGGAAAAGACCTTTAAGATTATAAAGTCCAAGCGTTAACCTGGTACTGCCAAGCCCACCACTAATCTATGTCCCTAAGCACTACATCTACATGTCTTTATACTGTCAGAGATGGTGTCTCCACCACTTCCCTGGGCAGTCTGTTCCAACACTTGACAATCTTTTAAGCGAAGACACTTTTCATAATATTAAACACCTGGTGCAACTTGAGGTCATGTCCTCTTGTTCTATCACTTGTTGCATGGGAAAAGACACCAACCCACAATTTCCTTTTAGGTGGTTGGGAAGAGCAGTAAGGTCTTCACTCAGACTCCTTTCCTCCAGGCTAATCAACCTCAGCTCCCTCAGCTGATCCACATCAGAGCTAGAGGACTTGCTCTAGATCCTTCACCTGCTTCGTTGCCCTTCTCTGGACACACTCCAGCACCTCAATGTCTTTCTTGTAGTGAGGAACCTTTTTGTATTGCCAGTGCCCTCCCTCCTACCACCCCCCTCCTTCTTATTCTCTTCATGCTTGAAAGCGCTTGCGAAATCTAAACACTCTAAACTTGATACCATTTAGAAGACCTGAGTTGCATCAGTCTGATAATTCCTTTCTCAGCGTTGCTCGAGGAATAAATCATGAGAAAATGGGCATTTGGAAAACAAACAATGAACATGCATTGTGGGCAGCAGTGGAGACAGTTTACCTCAGTGCCACCAGCCAAACATTCAAATGTGTTTCTGTGGTACTTCAAACAAGTCAGGACTTAAATCAAGACTAGTGCTTTACAGTGGCTTAGCAACCTATGAAGTCCTACATTAAACAGACAAGCACATGTAAAGCCAGACGTGCTTGTTTTGTGCTGAAGTCCACAACTATTGCTCTGCAAGTGCTCAGCGTATTATTCCCAGTCAGCCACTGTTAAGAGTAGCATGACTTGCTTTGTGAACCCCTGCTGCTTGATTCAGAAACGTTGTGATCTAAGAGTTATATTGTCATGGACCATAAAACTCAGTAATTCTTACCGCAAGGCTGATCCATACAGTCTCAGCATATGTTAGCCCTGAACTTAGCACTGAATACTAAGGCATTAAATGGCAGTGCTTACTTCCCCTCATGAAGGATGATGGACTGTCTGCAAATAACTCACCTGAATGCAGATTAAAAGGTTCTTCTGTGACTTAATTAATACAGATCCCATTTTCATGTTTATCCCCGAGGACTTGAAAAATATCAGTTATTGCTCATGTTTGTAAATTCTCAAGTGAATGGTGCAATTAGGCTTCAAGTGATATTAAAAAAATTCAATCAATATTTTAGCATCACCTCTTCAGCACTCTTGCCTTTTGTTAGGCAGAAAACAGTAAGCCTAGCTATAATTAGCACACATGCATGCACGTATACAGAAGGCAGTATTTGTATTAAATAAGTCGTGATTTCTCATGGGATAGAATTCGGCACAAGCTCCCTGTTGTACAGCACTGCTCTCCTGTTTGCCTGTAGCCGAATGTTTCCTACAAATTCAGCATGTATGGTTTCAGTGCTGTGTTGGTTTATTTAATTTAGTAACCCTAAAAACTGTCCCTGGATCACATCATCTTTCATTTTAGTCTGATTGTGAGGATTCTAAGAATGGGAAGTCTATGCACAGCTACTATGAAATATCAGCTGAATCACATCTAATTAGATAGCACACATTCTGGGTAATTTAATTTTTTTCAGGAAGTAGATCCTTAATTTCCTCAACTGTTCTAATTCTTCCACAAGACCTTTATGATCATGAAAACAATAAAACCAAATTCCTGACAGTGAAGCTGAAACTCACCTTGCTCATTCTTAAGAAAAATGAAGCTGACTTATAGTGGTGATACCACCACACACACACACAGACACACCCCCCCCTTTTTTTTTTTTTAAATTTATGCGTCATGTTTTAAAACAATTAAAATCCTTCACCATCTTGATCATACAGAACATGGTCTTCTTTGCTATCATCTTCTTCTCCAAGCTTCCAGCTCTAGTCACTGTACTAATCCCTCCTCCACAAACACTCCTTCTGCTACACTCACTGAGTCTCTCTGACATTTTATCTGAGAAGCCTCTCACCTGACTTGCTCTTTATTTTAATTTAAGCTCCAGTCACTATGATCACTAAATATCAAATGAATTTCATATTTTAAGAGCCCTTTACTATTCTCCCCAATGTTCTCTTTATGACCTTGCTTTTAAGTTTGAACTTTTCTAATTTTTGTCTGAAGGAATAGCCTGTCTGTACCTAGAGATGGAGCTAATCATGGCTGTAGCATTGTAATTGAACTGTGCTGTTTCTGTGAAGCTTAAAAAATTCAGGTCATTGGCCATTTTCTCACCTCTGCAGAGCACAATTAACGTTACAGTGTCAGCTGGACATTAATGACTTAAATTGCCTTTAATGAAATGAAAGATATTTTGCATGACCTTCTTGGCTGTGGTGAATAGGAGAAAAAAGAAGGCAAATCTCTGATACACGTTGGTTAATTTGTTTTTACAGGTTCCCTTGGGCTAAATCACTGCAGCGGTACAGTCAGTTTTCTTCAAAAGGCACACCATCATTAGCAGTGCTGGAAAACCTCTCATTATAAGTGTCATTACAGGGCAAAGGTGGTGTTAAGCAAGTGTTCATACAACGTACAGTGGTCTGGTGATTGCAATACACTGATGCTTCACTACTTGCTCAACTCATTCCAGGTTCTTTCACCAAGACTGACTTCAAATGTCAAAATGGTAAATTGTATAGCAAAACTCATGATCTTGCAATACTCCTTTTAAGTCACCAGAAGGCTTATATGCCCCTCCAGCTGATTGTGAAGCAGCTTCTGATGCTTCATTGGAAAGGGATATGATGAAAGCCTGGAGCAGCCTCTGAAGGAGAAACTATAACCAGGGCAGCCTAGAGGT
>VXBZ01001802.1:73178-85093 GCA_013399135.1 Heliornis fulica | reverse complement strand
GAGGTTCAACCAGGCCAAGTGCAAGGTCCTGCATCTGGGTCGGGGCAAGCCCAGGCACAACTACAGACTGGGTGGAGAGTGGCTCCAGAGCAGCCCTGAGGAGAAGGACTTGGGAGTACTGGTGGATGAGAGGCTCAACATGAGCCGACAACGTGCTCTTGTGGACCAGAAGGTCAACCACATCCTGGGCTACATCAAAAGAAGCGTGGCCAGCAGGTCGAGGGAGGGGATTCTCCCCCTCTACTCTGCCATCGTGAGACCTCACCTGGAGTACTGTGTCCAGTTCTGGAACCCCCAACATAAGAAGGACATGGACCAGTTGGAGAGGGTCCAGAGTAAAAGTGGTGGAGCACTGCAACAGGTTGCCCAGGGAGGTAGTGGATGCCCCATCCCTGGAGATGTTCAAGGCCAGGTTGGAGGAGGCCCAGACCAACCTGATCTAGTTGAGGGTGTCCCTGCTTCTTGCAGGGGGGTTGGACTAGATGACCTCTGGGAGACCCTTCCAACTCTAATCATTCTATGATTTTATGAATCTATGATTCTAAGTTCACACATTTAAGAGGGAAAAAGGCAGGCTATTCTTCATTTAGACACGGTCAATCTTTGCATGAAGTTCACTGATTTTGTTCTCTGTTCTCTGGTACAGGTCGCTGCATTACAAAAAAATTGGAATGTAATGGAGAAAATGACTGTGGAGACAACTCTGATGAAAGAAATTGTGCAAGGAAAAAGAGTGTGTGTAACAGAAAGTATGAGAGCATCCCGGGTGTGCAGTTAATGGGCAATGGGTAAGTCAGTTTTGCTTACTTTTCATAAACTTGACGCTTTTATCTTGCTAATTTACATAAACAAGATAATCCCCAATTAGCATGTGAGAGTATCCTATTAAAACACATAATCTCTCAAATTAAAATTAACAGGGAATTATAAAAATGCAGCCAAGCCATCAGGCTTGCCCACAGCTTTTGCCAGTCCTGCTCTGTACTGCTGGTGCACAAGATGAAGAACTGTCAGGGAGCACAGCTGAGTGACACCTGCCGCACAGCAACCAGAGCATCAGTGCTGGCAACTTGCAGCTCAGTTATGCCATGTACTTCATAAATTTTAAGGAAGCTCACCTAGAAATATTTGTTTGTCTGTGATGCATTTCACATTATACCAATCATCTCCTGTTCCAGGATACTTATTTAAGCATTATACTACTGTCTTGGGTAGTCTTGAATTTTTTTATTGAATGTTGAACTCAGTGCAGTCTGGCAACATTACTTATGATGGAATGAAAAACTGCTTCTTTTTATTTTCCTAGGCCATTTTTAGGTGTTTCTCATCTTAGGAGTGACTGTTTCATGCTGACACTGGGGTTATCTAGAGGGTTGAACTCTGCTGGGAAGTGGGAAACAAGTTTGATACTACAGCATTTTTCAGGTGAATTCACTGTGAATGACAGAACTTGTAAAGAAACTTTTTTTCAAAGCAGTAACATAAACCAGATGCTCATTCTATTTCCTTCAAACGTACAAGATCTTCCAGGCAGCTATATACCACTAAATGTTTCAAGCCTGTATGTCTTTCTGGAATTTCAATCTCTGGAAATATTTTTTGTTAGATTCCACATTCTGGCAGGAGAGAGCAGAGGGGAAGTCCTTGGCAACTCATTCAATGGAGGACAGTGCACAACAGTGAAGCACAATGAGACGAGGAAATCGTATCGTGTTCCTGTAAACCTGGAGGCTGTCAGCTTTCAGGTATTTTCAAGCATTAACTCATAGCCAATAAAACATTGCCGTAATTACAACCAAAACTACATGCTCAAGTTTTAGACAGTAGTGTGTGTTTTAGGACACTATTTCTCAACTGCCTGACCGTGCCTCAGGTGATGTGTGGAAACAGGATAAATTGAGCACTTGGGCAACACTAATATCTTTCAGATCTGCTTACCCACTGTATCATATATCAGTCAATCTGATCTTTTTGTCTTCCTTCCTGCTTCCTCATGGCTACAGCCATGCCTTTGTCCTTGGCACCAGGACTTCCTGACATAATGTGGTCAGTGGTTTGTTCCAGTCCAGAGCTCATTTCATCACTACTGCTGTATCCTCATTGTACCAATGGCTGTCCTAACATCAGCTTCATTCTAGTCACTTGCAGCCTTGTACAGAGTTCCTCCCTGACCCATTTCCACCCTTGAGTCCTGCCTGTGTGCCACCTGTCCCTCCAAAGACCAGCAAGGAGAGGTGTCAGATGCTGAGTTTGGGAGACAGGACAAGTAGTGCACAGTCTGGTGAGGACTCTTGCAGGGCAGGCCAAGGACAAAATGGACCTGGCTCGTATCTTCTTAAAAATCTGTGAATCACTGTTTGGTTTAGACCTTATATTTGAGACTTTTAGACACTGGAATTTAGAAAATACTTTGAATACCATGGCTAGGGCATAAACAGCTAGGGCTGTGCACATACAGTAGGCCCTGTCTGAAGCCAATAGATGTTGCATTGGGAAGGAATGCAGGACATGAAAACAGATCAACTAACGAATGAAATCTCAAATGCACATTTTTGCTATGAATGCTCTGCGTTTTCAGTATTGCTTTAACAGGAGCAACTGAACAAGAGACATGCTAATATGTTCCATGAAAACTGCAATCAGGCTGGCCATGACATGTAGGTTTTGTCGATAATGGTGAAAAATTACTGTGTGCAGAAATATTCAATGGGGAATAAAAGCCCCTTGGTTTGGTTGGGTCCCTTTAAAGCTGTGTGGTTTATTACTTTGCTACTGTTCATTTGCAGAACTGTCAAGGGTTTGTGGATCTCATCTTACAGAGTGAATCTATAGTTTTAACATTTAGAGCTCATTTTGGTATGGAAGTGTCACTGGGTCAGGCTTTCTCCTTGGAAATCCAGTCTGTTTTAACAAAAAAATCCTGACTTCTTGGAGAAGAGAGCAGACTGGGGAAAAGGGCCATGTCACTTCCCAAGGTCAATAGTAGCTCTTTTAATTAAACAAGTGTAGAGGAGGGAGAAAAGAAATCATCTATCAAACACCTGCAGGGATTTTCCTGAGTTTTGGGAAATAAATAATTTCTGAACTGATGATAAAGTTGTCTTGGTTCCTTGGCACCTACCCTTACTGCATCATGCAGTATGGGTGCTAACACTGCAAGTAACACTCTCAAGACTCTTCTTGAAACCTGTTCATTCTTCTCATTGATAATTTAGGTAAAAGGACAGGAAACATCAAGCTATTTGCCTTATACAATATAAAAGCCTTGGGACTGGGACTTAGTCATTGTGTGGGCATAGCATGAAAGCCCAAGTCTTTGAAAAATGTGTTGAAACAGTTTTTGAAAATTATCCCTAAGCTTTAGGACATGGGGTTTGGGAATTTTAGAACAAAGCATTACACACTTTTGTCTTTTTTATAATGTAAAAATGTCTATTAGTAAGACTACTTCTTATATTGTATTCATCTCACCTTTCAACCTTTCTCTGCCTCGTCTTTTGTATTAAAACCTGTTTCTTAGCTTACTGCCATGTCTCAAGTAATAAGGCATGCTTCTTAAACTAAACACTAAAAATAACAAAATTAATTGCTCAATAGATTTCTGTTTCAGATGATTATTTAGGCAAATACATTTTTCTGTACTGAACTACAGGTAATAGATGAAGAGGATGATGCAACATCAGATTTTTACAATGATTTGACTCCTCTGAGTTCCAGTGCTCATGTAAGTAGTTCATCCAGTCATGGTGCTCGAAGATCTTCTGGTATTCCATTTTTATTCTCAAGAAAGACACGTGTCAAAGTCACATCATCTTCCTCCTTCAAGAAAGCCATTGAAGCCTCACATGAAAAGGTAATTGAACATTGCCTCAAATTTCTTCCTTTAATTTGATTTCTGCTTGTTGATTTAATAACTGGTCTACCAAAGGCTACTTTCCTTACCAAGGAACTGGTATTAAACTTAAAAAAAAACAAAAAAAAACCCCAAAAAACCCCCAAACAAAACAAACAACAAAACCCAAACCACTAGAATTACGAACGAAAAAGATATTACAGGACGTTTATGGCTATAACATACCTTCTGTAATGCAATATGCTTTTCTGGGTTTAGTAGAGATGTCATAGGCTTATTCCACTTAAAAAAGCATAGATTTAACATATATTTGAAATTATCAGATTTTTTAAACCAATAGCCAATCTAAACCTGCCCTAGTGCAACTTGAGACCTTTTCCTCTTATCCTATCACTTGTTACTTGGGAGATCAATACCCACCAGACTACAACCTCCTTTCAGGTAGTCGTAGAGAGCAATATGGTCTCCCCTTAGACTCTTGTCCTCCAGGCTGAACAGCCCCAGCTCCCTCAGATGCTCTTCATCAGATTTATGCTCTAGATCCTTCACCAACTTCTTATGACACAAGTTTACTACAGATCTTTCTAACTTTTCCTTTCAGTAACTCAGTTGCTTAAATAGTCCATTACTTCTCATTTGAATTTATTTATATATTGAAGTTCCACCTGCTGGAAATCTCTTGACTGCAATCTGCATTTCTTTGACCTTCCTTTTCTGTCTGACATGCCTAGAGAAGCCCTTATTATTCTTTGTGTGCCTGTATTCTTTTTTTTTTTTTGTCACTGAGTTCCCATGCAGTGTTATCAAAGGTCCTCTTTGTATTAGAATTTGTGTCCATTTCCTTAGCCAATGTGCCTTGTATTTCTGCTAGCAGTTAATTGATTTAGACTGCTTGAACTACAATTCAGAAACTGACAGCTCAAAGATAGGAAGCCATCCCCATCCCCAGGGATGTCAGGAAGGGAGGGACAGAGATGATTTTCTTGCTCATGATCTTTGTAATGAACGACTAGTTAATCAACATGTTTGTCTGAAAGCCTGCTTTCTTCGAAAATTTCCAACAGTGATTTCAACATCAGTCCAGCTCAGGTTGTGTTTAGCTGCTTTTTGTCAATGAAGTAGTTTGTATAACAAAATGGAACTTGAGGATTCATGCTTGATTTGTACCAGGCTTTATTTGGGAGTAATCATCCCTGATCTACTCATATTTTGCATTAATACCTGGTACTTCTGGGTCAAGCTTGCTATGGGCACCAGGGTTTACCACTATGAATAAACATGTGCCCAGAAATGATGGAGGCTTTGGAATCCAATTTCACAGGATTATTCTACAAATGCAAGTTTCCAACACTGTGTGTATCAGGGATTTAACATAGAAATCACTGTGCTTGACAACTCTAAGGTAAATTGCTAGTAATAAAAGTACTTAACTGCTAGTAATAAAAGCACTTAAGATATTTTTGCTAACAGAAAATGCAAATGTGAGATGCATGTCAAGCAGAAATTTGTATTTAACATGCAAGTGCATGCTAAAACAAACTAAGCTTTTACAATCAGTATCTGCCAAGTGGCCTGCAGTTTTATGTGTCATAACTGAAATATTAGCTGGCAACACTGCAAATTGAGGATCAGAACCCAAATCCACCTGAAAATTCAAAACCTGATATCACTACAGGGTATTTTAGAAGCTGAATATAATATGGGAATCGTTACAAACCCTATTTCTTCCATTCATATTCTCACTGCAGAAGAAAGCTGAGTAGCTTATTTTCTGATGTGCAAATGAGAGCACTGAAATGAGCAGTGCTGTGCAGATCTGAGAGCTGAAGTCCAGCTCATGTGTTACCTTGTGTGGTCCTGGCTGGGAGAATTCTGTCTAGATGCATTCTTATGTCTACTAAGCCAAGTGACCTTGGAGGCAGAATTGGAGCAGAGGCAATCTGCCAGAAGCAAACTTTAGCAGAAGAACCCACGCATAAATCGGTAAAAAGATGGTTTTATAAAAAATCTTTCCTAACTGCCAGCTAGCCAGTTTGCTCCAGATTCTTGCCCCTCTTTCTGCTCTTGATTTCTTCAGCCTTGTGTCATCAGTTCCCCCTCTCCCTTCTTACATCCCTTCTTGCAGTATTTTCTATTCCTCTCCTTTCTGTTTAGTTAAAGTCACATATAAACAGCCTCTAGCAATGCAAAAATAGATCAATCAGCTCTTTCAAATCCTTATTTTTTCCTAAATATAAGGGTTGTTTCCAGTTTTCTATCTTTTGAACTCTAGGAGATCTTTATCCTTGTGGTTTAGCCTTATCAGACTGATGAACCATAAAACTTCATAAGAATGAGTTATTATCCAAAATAACCAGTCACCAGATAAGTGACAAACTAATAAGCATGGACGCTTATAAACTGAAGCCCTTCCTCTGAGACTTTTGATTGTCTTACAAGTTGCTGGTGTGTTTGTGATAGCAGGAATCCTTTTGCTTTCTGTTTGATAGGTGCTCAGGGAGTCCTAATTTTTTGTTAGAATGCTATATACTATATGCTATATAGTAAAGTACTAATGAACATTGTCCTCAACAATGTCACAGGGTTCTTGGAAATTCCAGGGTGAGATTGTTCACAGATAAAGGAGCATGATACATAGGATTAATTAGTTCTTGCAATATGCTTTCGGACATACTCTTGGCCCCTTTACTTTAGTAACAGCCTATCAAGGTGCTAAGACTCCACTTTTTTTTTATCATTTCTAGAATTCCAACTTTATTAGAGTCCATAAAGTCATTTCTGTTGCAAACTTCACAATGAAACAGTCAGATCTTCAACTCTCAGATGTCTTTCTAAAAGCACTTAACCACCTGCCCCTGGAGTACAACTATGCTTTGTACAGCCGAATATTCGATGACTTTGGCACTCATTACTACACCTCTGGAAAGATGGGAGGCTCCTATGACATTCTTTACCAGTACAGCTCTGAGGAATTGAAAAATTCAGGTATGTAACAAAAAAAAAACCCCTGTGATTTGTTTACCAGGCTTTCTTATGAATGTTTTTTAAGTAAGCTCTCCCAATCTGGTAGGGTCTCCAATAGAAAAAAATCCTTTAGACTTGCACAGACCCACAAATTACTCACACTGCCTAAATATAGACCAAGAAGAATTTTTTCCTTTACACTGTCTTAATTTGAAAAGTTCCGGCATTTTTTAATATGTGGTAAATATAATTGTGTCCAGGGAAACCTCTTAAGACCTTCAGATCAAGACCAGGTGTCACCAGTAAAAGGTGTTCCAGTATACTTTAGTGTGAGACTGAGATCTGAGAGGTCTAAGTGGTACTTTTGGGGATACAGACATTAAAGTTGTTGGTATTGGTTAGAAATTTCTCTAAAAATATTCACATGACTACCAGACTGTCAAAATGAGAAGACAATACCAGCAAAGTGGAAAACCTAAGGCTAAAGGCTATGATCCTTAATGCCACTGCTGTAACTTGTGTGGCTATGGGAGGGTACTTAGAGTGGATGACTCAGTCCAAGGTTGTTTATACTTGGGGAAGCAGGTGCTTGCATTAAGGATGTCTCCAGTGGTGAGTGAGAAGCAGGGAGACCTGAGATGGCTGACCTCCATGTGAGAACCTGGGGGCATGGTGTGTCATGTAACATTGATATAGTGATGAAGATGCTGCTCTGTGGTATTTCTAGGCCTGACAGTGGATGAATCAACAGAATGTGTCCGAACAGAAACAACAAGACGAGTATTTTTCAGGAAGAAAAAGAAAGTCAGTACCAGATGCACAACAAACAGGATGACTGTGAAACACGAAGGTGATAATGATGTGAACAGGGCCCACATCCTGCTACTTACCCTGAGAGATAACATTCACCTTAGCTAGGTGCCCTATGTGACCTCCCAGCTTTGTTGAACTGCAGATGCTCTTCCACCAGTCTTGGTCAGAGGAGCCAGTGTTTGTCTCTTGAAGGAAGCACTGGAAATCCCTCTTACTTGCAAAAGAAATTGTGAAGTATGAGTGCTGTTTCTCTGCTCTGCAGCACCATCATTGTGGGTCTGGTGGCACTGGCTCTTCCTGTCAGTCATGGATTTGACAAACATTCCCCATGGCCCTGGGTCCAAGGCTAGGAATGCTGAACTCAGAAATGGGATTATGACTGTCTCCCTGATCTTTAAGGGTAGCTTAGGCCTCACTGTGTAAGTTGGGCAGCACTAACACACTCCCTGAAGTGCAGGAATACCCTGGCAATGATAAAAGTGTTTCTCAGGAACCACAGAAAGTTGCTGTATCACCAGAGGCAGGCATTTCATCACCTCTGCCATGTTTTTCTCCTGATTTTATTATCAGTTTTCTACTCAGGTGTTTATAGCTGGGACTAAAAATCCTGGTAATGTGTTCTTGTAGATGACCATGCTGTATCCCCTGAAATTTCCATGAGTGTCTTGTGTAGTTCTGTCTCCTATGGCTGAGGACTCAGATGCTTTCATTTGAAGACTATGTATGACAGACTGCTGTCATAGTAGAGATTGTTTTTCTGAGCTTAGCTTAAAAAAATTAATTTTACTATATTCTTTTACGTAGTCTTACATTTTTTCTTAGAACCCTTGTTACATCCACTCTCTTTGGAGGCCTTTGTCTGACAATACTGTGATGAAATCACCTTTCAGGTTCCATTTTGGAGTCAGCTGAGCGGTCTGTCTCCCTGGTAAAAGGTGGCAGGTCAGAGTACGCGGCAGCTCTGGCCTGGGAGAAAAAGGGGGCTTTTCCAGGGCACACTGTCTTCACAAACTGGCTGGAGTCGACAAAGGACAATCCCATAGTGATTGACTTTGAGGTAAGAGAAGGGAAAGAAAAACACTGAGACAGTAAAGCACTTAACAATTAGTGGCTTTGGAGAGGGCTCTGCAGGAATTTTGTCTTTTAAACTGGGTTGATGTTGTGTGTGATATGAATGTACATACATATGGGCATATGTAACATAAACTTAGGAAACATTTATTAGCACCTCTTCATGTGCATTTCCATTTATAAGTCACCAGGTTTGCATTGTCCCTGGACAGTGAGAGTAAAAGGGAACACGAGTGAATTGCTTGGGTACTGGCAGGGGTTAGTTACTGTGCAGGAAGGCAGTGCATGGTGCTGGGAACAATTTTTTTCCTTATGCTCCTTCCCTTGTCAGGCCCACGTTGCAAGGTATGGCACATTGCCACTCTGAAAAAAAAAAAAAGCAACAGTCCCCTGGTATCTCCATCCTGCTTTTTTAATGCAGCACTGTGGTGAGTGCACTGAGCTCCCCGGCTGGCACAGCAGCTGCTCAGTGCTTGAGGCAAACACAAAGTGTGCCAGAATGCTGCATGCAGTGATCTTTCTCTCACTGTAGCTGCTGAGTTCCTGAAGGCAGTGTAAAGATCTCTCATGTGGCCAGGACTGGGTGTAAGCAAACCCCATGTTATATATGGTTTCCTGAATTTTCAGGCATGGTATTTCTCTTGGTTGGTTTTCCACTGGTTCAGAGAGCTCTAAATTGGGGAAATAAAAGCAATATAAACAGGAAATAGACATACAGCCTTGTCACACTCCATTTAAACATACATAACTCTAACCTCCTGCCTGATACAGCTTCATATGGAGAATAAATTTTGTGAGGAGCAGCTGAGGGAACTGAGTTTGTTTAGTAAAGAGAAGAGGAAGTCAAAGGGACACCTAATAAATAGCTCTCTAGAACTACTTGAAAGGAGGTTGTGGAGAGGCACAGCCTGATCTTTTCTCCCTAGTGACAAGTGGTAAGACAAGAGGAAATGCTGTCAAGTTAGGCCAGGTGAGGTTTAGATTGGATATTAGGAAAAACTTCTTCACAGAGGGGGTTGTTAAGCTGCCCAGGGAAGTGATGGAATCTCCATCCCAGTATGTACTTAAAAGACATTTAGATATGCTGCTTGGGACATGGTTTAGTGGTGGTTTTCAGATTAATGTTTGGACTTGACGATATAAAGGGTCCCTTCCAACTAAGACAATTATATGATTCTATATGTAGGCTCTAGTGCCTTTAAAATCCTGCAGCTACCCCAGAAGGACTCTGCTGTGTCTTGTAAACCATTGACTGAACAGCTGTTTACCAGGTGTCGCCCATCATGGATTTGGTGAAGAACGTGCCTTGTGCTGTGACCAAACGTCGCAACCTGTGGAAAGCCCTGAGAGAATACGTGGGCAGATTTGACCCTTGCCAGTGTTCCCCGTGCCCCAACAATGGCAGGCCTGTGCTTTCCGGGACCGAGTGCCTCTGCCTGTGCCAGGCAGGCACCTACGGCAAAAACTGTGAGACACGAGCACCAGGCTACAAATCAGGTATTTGGGGTGATACTGTCATAATGTACATATGGTCCTTGTGGTGCTTGTTTGTTAAGGATGAAATGATGTAAACTTCACTTACCAAAACCATAGCACTTCTCACCACATGGTGATGGTCAGGAAATATAAGAATCAAGGTAGGAATAAAAATTTAAAAAAAAACCCAAACTGAACAGGCACAGGTCATAAGAAAGTGTAAGACATGGTAACAGATTTGTTAGCTACATAATTAAGTTGTTACAAATAGGATGAAGTTGAGATCATATATAATTGATGCAAAAATTAAGAAACACATTCCTTAGCTTTCCTTATAGCCTATTATGCTTAAGACTAAATGGCTATAAGGAGCTAAAAATTTTTAATTACAATTTGGAAGGAAAACTCAGTTGTCTTAAGGAAAGAGATCACAGTCAGCATTTTGAAGAATATAAAACAATTAACACAAATATGTTTTTTAATTAAATTCTCACTAATGTCATAACATGGGAAACATAAGATTAATTCAGCATTGTATTTACTATTACAAATATTTATATTCCAGGACAAAGGGGAACTGAAGGCAAAGTCACTTAGGCAACTATAGATCTCATTATCTGGTCACGATAAAGAAATATTTTGAAAGAAATAAACAGTTGGAGATCACAGAACCACAAAATATTATGAGTTGGAAGGGACCCCAAAAGATCATGTAGTCCAATTCCCCCTGCGTAAGCGGGATCACCTAGATTAAATCACACAGCAATGCGTCCAGATTGGTCTTGAATGTCTCCAGAGAAGGAGACTGCACAACCTCTCTGGGAAGCCTGTTCCAGTGATCTGTCACCCTCACAGTGAAAAACATCTTCCTTACATCCACATGGAACTTCCTATGTTCCAGATTGGACCCATTATCCCTTGTCCTATCACTGGCCAACACTGAGAAGAGCCTGGAACCATCCTCCTGACACTCACCCTTTACATATTTATAAACCTTAATGAGGTCACCCCTCAGTCTCCTCCAAGCTAAAGAGCCCCAGCTCCCTCAGCCTGTCATCATAAGGAAGATGTTCCACACCCTTCATCATCTTGGTGGCCCTGTGCTGGACTGTCTCAAGGAGTTGTATGTCCTTCTGGAACTGAGGGGCCAAGAACTGGACACAATACTCCAGGTGCAGTCTCACCATGGCAGAGTGGAGGGGGAAGAGGACCTCTCTTGACCTAGTAGTCACCCCCCTTCTAATACAACCCAGGATGCCATTGACCACAATATGCAGATAGAGATGAATGCAGAAAGTGTATTGCATGCACAAAAAAAGACTAGAAAAAAATGTTATATATGCTTCATGGTGGCTCAGACAAAATTCCCTAGGTTTCAAGAAAGGACAACAATGTTTTAATCAATAATGTTTTAATTTAGATTGCATGAGATGTAGATCTGGGGTTTTTTACATGGTGTTAGAGCTCAGCTTTATTTAATAACTCATTAAACACTGAGCTGTCTAAAAAGATTGTCAACACCATGAAAACTCAACATCTGTGTATGTGATAGAAGTAGAAAAATAAAGCTGCTTCTAGGTTTCATTGTTACTTGTAGTCAAAACTAGAAAGGTAGATGTATTTCAGGTTCTCATGAAGCAGCTGGAATTTGTCTATCTCTCTAGAAACCTTCCCATTCTAGAGACAATCTACTCCCTTGATGGTAAGTTTTAAATTCTCTGAAAATGGCTATTACGGA
>VXBZ01001802.1:55718-71652 GCA_013399135.1 Heliornis fulica | reverse complement strand
GGATGAGGGAGCTGGGGTTGTTTAGTTTGGAGAAGAGGAGACTGAGGGGAGACCTTATTGCTCTCTACAACTACCTGAAAGGAGGTTACAGTGAGGTGGGGGTTGGTCTCTTCTCCCCAGCAACAGGTGACAGAACTCGAGGAAATGGCCTCAAGCTGTGCCAGGGAAAATTTAGGTTGGATATTAGGAAAAACTTCTTTACTGAGTCATCAAGCATTGGAACAGTCTACCCAGGGAGGTGGTTGAGTCCCCATCTCTTGAGGTGTTTAAAAGACGGGGAGACACAGTGCTTGAGGACATGGTCTAAGGGTAGACTAGGTGGCAGTAGGTTAATGGCTGGACTGGATGATCTTAGGGGTCTCTTCCAGACTTAACAATTCTATGATTCTATGATTCTGTGAAATCATGTGGACTCCTTAGAGACTTCCTCCTGCTGTTCTTTGCCTCTTTTTCTTACTCTATAAAAATAATTTATGAGTTATGTCGATAGAAATTGTAGCCCTTTTTTAGTGCTCTCACAATCTCCCTATCAACACCTGCCAATTTTGATTTCCACCATCTTTAGTTTAACAGAATAAAGGTTTTTCACCAGGGACATGAAACCGGACACAGTCACAGCATTCCTGGCCAAAGCTCCTGACATTCTGGCATTATTTGGTGACACCAATCCATCCTTTACCAGCATTTTTTTACTTTTCAGAGGTGCTCCTTGTATAAATGATGATGAATTCAGGAGAGAAGGGGATGTCCTGGTTGGTGAACCTGATTCTGGATGTTCCCGGCCAGACCCACCAGAAAATGGCTTTATCAGGGTAAGCATGAAAAATGACTGATACATGAGTTTAGTAGTTACAGAGCTGGGATGTGCGCCTGATACCCAAGCTAGTTACTGTGCTAATGAGCATGTTGCCATGTACATGGCATGCTGTGGGACCCTTGTCCACTAAAATCCACCAGCAGCCTAAGCAAAGGCAAGGTAAAATCCAGTTCAAACAGCAGTCGTTGAATCCTTATTTTGTAACCATGTCAGTTAGTGCAGCTGGCAAAAATATCATTACTTAGGTGAGTGGGTGACTCATATTTCAGAATAGGAAAAGTGTGCATTCATTAAATCCTATAATAAGGATTTTATCAGTGTTTCTTTTGACAAAGCCCAGTCTTTTTACCATAGATTTTTTTTTTTTGGGGGGGGGAATCTTTTTTTCTTTTCTTTTTCTTTCAGAATGAAAAGAACCAGTATGCTGTGGGGGAAGAAGCTGAAATTGCCTGTGTGAGTGGTCATGTCCTCAGTGGCTATCAATTCATTCGGTGTCTGCCAGATCAAACATGGACACTGCAACCTCTTGAATGTCAACGTAAGAAAATCTAATTTATCCCAGCAACAAAACAGAAGTGGAAGAAAAAGATAACAAAATAGATTTTAATACAGGTTTTAATGAAAGAATCTGTAATGCTATCTGAAAAGGTAGCATTTTAAGAAGGTTTTTTCATGTAGAGATGGCAAAAACCTACTGAGTCACTACGTCGTTCCTTTCTGTTCTGAAGTGTTACTATTGTGTTACTATTGTGTGCTTTGTAAAGATATTGTAATGTTCATTTCTTTAGAAAAACCTCAGATGTATGCTGTGAAGGCCTTCTTTTGTCTAGCTTTAAATACCTTTAAGAGAAGGACTCATCTTTTGTTTCCACGTGTACATAGATATCTTGAAGTTGATGACAGTTATGCTGAAGAAAGTGTTCTTAAAGGAATTTGTCTACTTCTTTTTGTATTAAATGGATGACCTGTCTTGAACCATCCCCCACCTGTCAGGGTGCCTTGAAAATGCCCACAATAAATCAATGTCTTAAATTATTTATAGTCCAATTAAGAATTAAGGATCAGAACTGACCTGAGATTGCTAACAGGAGAGGTTCCAGTAGGTTTCTAGAACTCAGTGTGATTTCGCTGACTTACTGCTCATTTCATAAAAAAAATTGCCCGAATATACTTATGAGCTTTCTATTGCCATTAATTTTGGTTTTTTTAATAGCCTCACTTACAGAGTAACAATTGAAATATGCTGTTAATGCCATTTTTATTCTTTTTAATCTGTAAAATTAAGTTACTCATACTAGCATATAGCAGAAACACATTGTAATTATTTAGTATTGGTTGAAAAATATTTTTAAATAATATGACTGCACTGAAAAATTCAAGGCTTAAATATATTAATTTTTTATTAGTTTGGAATGACAGTCAAATGTTCAGTGTTATTGAGTTTCTTTATGGCTCCTCAGCTGAAGCATTATGACTTGCTGTAAATATTTGCACACCATAAAACCAATAAGAATTATACTCTTTTCTTGTTTATTACAGCCTCGGTATGCCTCAGGCCACCAACATCTGGTGGTGTCATACTTTCCCCATTTAAGCATCAGTACAACACTGGTGAAACCATAAAGCTGAGCTGCAGAGCTGGGTTTATAGTCACTGGACAAACACAGTATACCTGTGCGAAAGACTTGTCCTGGGAACCTCCTATTTTGAGATCTATAACATGTGAAAAAGGTTAGTGTGCCTACAGATACTTTACTGTTTCTATATTGCTGATATTAAGAGTATAATTTATTTTGGCTAGCTACACTTAGAAGCAGATGACTGGCTTTAAGACATATAGCAACTGTTAATTAATTTTGGTTTTACTTTGTTCCTAATACAGTGCCATACAATTTTAACCCCAAACATCTGCATTAAGTTCAGAATTTTAGAGTATAAAGTACTTTACACCTCAATTATGAAATAGAGGTACTGAAAGTTTTCTTAAAAATATGAAACAAACAAACAAGCAAACAAAAACAAAGAAAAAAAAGAACAAAACCAACTCCAGGGGCATTAACAAGAGTTTATGAAAGTAGGAGAATGCATTCCATTGAAACTTCACCTTCTTTTCTAGTACAGGATTTTCCATTGATTTTTCAAAAAACTGATGTGTACTTGTGGAATAAATGGAAATAAATTAATTTTTGGTCTTATGGCAGGAGTTTAAGGTATTTCTCTTCATATTGTTACTAGTTACAGTAATTCTTGCTTTTGTTTCAGATTTGCAAACAAAAATTAGAGGTATTTGCAATCCTGGTCAAAAGCAGGTTGGATCTCAGTGTGTTTGCATGTCTCCAGAAGAAGACTGTGGGTAAGTTAAGCATTAGAAAAAGTTCTCCACAGATACAGACCAAGAGTCCACTGTGACACAAAACAGGAAGAATAAGGATAGACAACAGCAATTGAGGACTACTCTCTGTTCGGATATTAGCCATTTGTCTCTGTATCCGAAAAACAGTCTCGTTTACTGACTATGAAATTAATGAACAATGACATTAACCAAATGGCACACCAGGGCGCATCCTTCTAATCTACATTACCATCTGCTACCAGAGATTCTTTCCTTTTCTTTGTTATTTGAATTTGTATATTTTCTTTGTCATCACTTTTTTGTAATAGGTCATTCCTTATTCAGAGGAATATACTACAAAATATGATGTATGTTGCAGTCTCCAGAGCATATAAGAATATACAATGTCGAATTTACCATCTCTTTACACAAAATGACCTGCGCAGACCATTGAGCCTTCAAGTGAATAAAGCCTTAACCTTGAGGATTTTTTGTAAATGACTGGCCAAGATGGAGATGTTGCATGAGGCTGGTGATAGTAGAGATGAGCACAGATTGAATATGAGCTGGGCTGTTGTAGGACTGAGGTCAACACACATTCCACTACAGGGCTCCTGTGTGACCATAGCAAGTCCCTTGGCATGAGGGTCATCCCACTCACATCAATGTCCAAATAATCAGATTTATCCACTCTCTCGAGTCCTTGGGTAGAAAGAGAGACATTGTCAAACATATATAGGCCAAATCTTCTAAAAAAATAGAGAGGTTTTATTGACTAAAGTTATAAAATTAATTAAGGAGGCTAAATAAGGCAAGTTGTGTTGCTTCCTCTCTTTGAGACATGACTAAACTCCACAAAATGATGATGCTTGGAAATGCCTGCACTTGCTGAGGACAAATCCACTTAGGAAAGAAGAGCAATACAGCAAGAAACCACAAGCAGCATGTCTGGGTTTGCCTGCCATTGCTCCCAAACTAACGGTCTCTCAGAGACAGTCTTGCATTCACAGCTTCAGGGCTGCATTAACTCAGAAAAGCCACCCCAGAGCCTGTCGATATTTCTCATATCTTGTGAGGTAACATGTCTGTCCTTCATGTCCCATTTGTTGAGCAGAAACAAAACTTTCTCATCTCACTGCATTATGCTGTATCAGGTTCAAGTCCTGCAGTAGCTGGGAAAGCCTTAGGTCTTTAGACAGATATCTAACCTCACCATGCTTTTGCTGGCTTTCGTCTGATATTGGTGGAAATTTTAGAAGAATGGACTTGTACCACAGCCTGCTAAAGTAATTTTTCTTTTTCCCTTGGGGCAGCCATTACTCAGAAGACATCTGTGTGCTACATGTTGTTTCTGAACAGAATGTGACCAAGCCCAGCTGTCAGTATTCAGCTGAAATGTGCCTTGGAGAGCAGTCCTTTAATTTCTTGCATACTGGCCCTTGCCATGGCGGTTCCAACCTAGACTGGGCAATTGAAAGGGCAAAGCTCTCTACAAATAGCTTGAAAAAAGTGCCCTGTGGCTATGACACCTGCTATGACTGGGAAGAATGTCCAGGTATGAATTGTGAACAGTGGGATCTAAATCTTTTGGATCTAAAAATAAAATGTGCTGACACCTTCACTACTCCAAGAAAGGGATTTATAAGCATTGTGGTCCATCTGAACAATTTACAGAGAGGACTGTGGAAGTGTGGTCAGTACCATGTCCCTCCTACCAAGTGTAATGCTCAGATATGTGGCTTTTCCTTCAGGCACAAGAGATGGAGCATTGCTACTTCCCATTAGTTAGGTAAAAAAGGAACTTGGAGATTGAATGAACTTTTCAGGAGAATTAACATTTGAATTTTTAATCACAGCAACAGTCAGCAATGTTCCCTGCAGGGCTACTATAACAATTAGTTTGTAATTCAGGAGTTAATCTTGACCACACCCTATGTAGCATATAATTTAAATATTTAATTAAACAATGATACTTAAAAAAGCAACACTTGGGCCATCAGATTTAATGGGATTCTAACAGTAAAATTTGCAAATACCCCTATGTACAAATTGTGTTTATTAAGAATTTTAATGAACTAGCTAAGCTGGTGAAATCGCTAAGAGGATTATTTTATAAGCACTGTTGTGCAACTTGGCTATTTACTGTGTAACTTGGTGATAAGAGCAGTGGGTTTTCCTGTAAATGTCTGAGGTGCTGGCTGGCTCCATGCACATCAAGTACTTGCCAGGAAAAAGGCTGAGTGGCAGCCACCCTCATTCCTTCACTTGCTTCCAGAGAAAAACATGATCCTTATCACAGCTTGTCTACTTATGATAAATAAAGCAACAGCAGTGTGTGGTAATCCTAAAATCCTGTTTTGAAGATGCAGGATTTCTGCAGCGCAGGATTTGAAGTAGATGGCTGTAAAATTGCCACATGAGATACTGTTCCTTGTAGGGTTGAGGCAGAGGGTATGAACAGGTGTGGTCCTCAAGGTACATGCTGTGTTGGAGCCTCTAGGCACCCTGGGCTCCTGGGAAGGTGATAATAATAAAAGAAAAAATTAAAAAAAATAAAATTAAAAAAAAAAAACTGACTTGTTTATTCCAGAGCCCCTAAGCAGTATAAATCTGCTCCCACTGTGGAAGTGGTTTAAAGCTGAATCCTGTGCCAGTACCTCAGTGTTTCTCTCTCAGAAGCCTACAGTGAGCCCCTATTAAGTGAGGAAAAATGAGAGGGACAGGAGAAAAATACATTAAATAAGTTTTCATTGCAGTGATCATGAGGTTTTAAATGGATTTTCCTCCTCTCCATCTCCACAAAAATCCTCTTTCTCATGAGTATGCACAAACATTTATGTGATGGGACTTTTGGGTTTGCTGAGAATGAGTAGCAGGACTTGCAGTACCATGTGAGCAGCTAAAGGGAGCAAACCACGTATTTTTCATGTGTTTTAAAGAAAGGGAAGGCAGAAACTTAGTTTCCTGCCTAGGGAATTTCTGGGAAAGAATATAAAGAGTCACAATCTGATTAGATCTGAAATGGGTAATGAAATAACAGGCAGGACTGAGCTTTACCACACGCCAGCAGCAGGTAGCTTAGCATTCATAAAGGGAACTTTAATGAAGTAGGAGCCGACACAATATGGACTTTAAGACTCCATTTCACAGCAGCATTGTGTGCAAGGATAATTTGGAACAGAAAGTCAACTTAATACCTTTTTGTTTAGAAGAAAGGTCAGGGAAAGCCAGTGGACAAATATAGTTACATGCTTAATTTCTGGTTCTGTATAGGCCACTGCTGCAAAGACCGATATTTAAAGCTGCTTGAGTCTGTATTCCTAATACCCTACCATCTAGTGTGTGCACTTTTACCTTTTATAACTAACATACCGCAAACCTCCACTAGTGTTATTCTTGTTGGACTTCGAAATGGTGTCCAGTTGTAAAGTATGGTTTTAGTCATGACATTTACAGCTAAAACTCCAACACATTCTTTCCCAGAGACACAGATCCAGTGCTCCTGCCTGATGCCTTACCAGTGTCCCAAAGAGGAGAGCCACCTTCACTGCATCCGTATGGAGTCGACAGGGAGGAGAAGAACAGTCAGTCATTGCACCCTGGCAGCGATGAAGTGTGCTGGCATCAAAGTGGAGGTCCTACAGCAGGAGAGCTGCCTTGTGTAACCCCTCAGCTCTCCTGGTAGCCACCATGATCATCTCACCATGCACAGGCTGAGCCATGCTGGAGAACACTCAGATGGTCTTGAAAGTAGATAAAACATTAGTTAAAAAACAAATCCAGGGAGGAGTGGGGGATAGGGAATCGAGCTCACTTAACAGATTTTTGGGAGAAGGGTGGCAGCAGGCTTTCTTTGTCTGAAAATGATGTGTGAAAATGAGCGTGGGGTGTAGGGACTGTTCTCACTGCTGGTAACTGTGGATGAGGGAGGGAGGGGAGCAGTTGGGAGGGGAGAAAAGGCAGCATAGCCTCTGGTCTCCCCTGGTGCTGCATCAGACTTTTCTCAGCCATTTGTTTCTCTATTCCTTCACTTGTGACTGCTGTGCACTCTGGTCCTCTCACTGTTTGAGTACCTGCTGTATCATCCCTACAGGAAGATTTCAGTTGGAGGCTGCCTGTCTGGGCACACACAGTATAAATTCACAGAGAAATGCTAAATTCAGAAAACTACAAATGTTCAGTGATTGAGTAAAGTTTTCAGAACCATGAGGTTTTAAGTCAGGAACCAAAGGGAAGAAATGGTTATTTTCTGGGTTGGCTTTACTAGGTTTTGAACTATAGACACTTGGGAACTTTTATTGTATCCCTTGAGGGGAAACAAACATATATTTGTGCTTGAGTTCAAAAGCAAAAATTAATGAAAAACACATTAGACAGAGTCTTACTACACTACTATACAGTTCTACATGGACTCTGAAACGATATGTTGCAAGCAGATTCCTTAAATAGATTTGCACCAGCACCAACCCTTAGAGAAGTTGCATGGGATATCTCAGCCCAGCCTGGTTCCATCCCCCAGACCAGCTCTGCTGCCCAAAGGCAGGCCCTGACTTATGTCCCCAAGTGCTCGCATTCCAAAATGGCTGCAAGACAATGCTAAGGCTGTTTCTTACCTCATCACCAAGGGAAACTCTAGCACCTTTGCAAGGAGTTTCTCTTTCTCTGGCATTTCTCATTCCAGACAGTTTAACTCCTTCTTGTAGTTGGACATTCCTCATTCACAAATTGCCACTGCTGAGCAATTGCAATTAGAATTTTCCCTTCAACACAGAATTTTAAAGAATTGAGGGTTAGAAACCTGCCTTCAAAGAAGGGGAAAGCTGAAAGTCTATCACCAGCAGTCATCAGAACAGTGAAAATCACAAAAAAAGCCTAAGTGTCCACTGATGAATAACCTGCCCTATATTTGTATGTGTCACACCGTGCCAGGGGCTGGGCATGTTACGTGGGAGTGGAGAGTGGGCTACATGGGAAATGGTTATTTGACCTCCAAGGAGGTATCAGACACCTATACTGGGAATTTTGCCAAGCTCCCTAAATCAGCAGCTAATCTCAGCTGGATGGAGGTCAAGGAAAATAAGCCATTAATCCTGCTGTTGAATACAATAAAACATTATATTTTCTTGCTTAAAATATGTAGTAAATTGATTACATATATAAAAACCTGCGAGAGGTTTGTCTTTGTTGTTCTACAGATTTTTTTTCTCCAAGTGGAGTTATATGTTAATATGCTGGTGATAGTCTAGGAGAGGATTGCAAATTTGATTGTCCCCTGATTGTTTTTAGTGCCCTTATTTCTTCTTGTCAGTTGCATTCTGGGAAGGAATGATCACTTAGAATGGCTACATATGCCTTCTTTGCCCTCAACAACAATGAAGATTTCTGACCTTCTAACCTTCACACTAGCTTTTCTTTATAGCACACTGATTCCAGCATGACTGTCTAGCAATGTTTCTGATAGGAGGAAATTTTTTTCCCCTGACACTTTTCACTGTTATAAATCTCCAGATGAAGTTATTTCCCAGCAAAGAGAAGGCAGCCGTAAGCTCCCTGTCTGCCCCCATTCCTCCAGCACCTCTGGTCTCACAGTGGTTTCATGCTATGCAAACACTTGCATTAGGGCTTGTGTTGTTCTCCACTGCTGATGGGAATAACATCCACAGTTTCTGTTTTACCATTGAGCATTATGGAACAGAGTGGAGACATCATCTGCCACTCACTAACAAGGGGGCGACTCAGCCATAAACAGTTTCCAGAGGAAATCTTCAGCTTGCTGAATTTGATGTGAGCTTTGACTTCAGAAGGGTGAGAACTGCACTTTCAAGGACTTGATGTTTGTTTCTGTGCTCTATCACAGGAGTGTCCAACACACAGCAAAGTCTGTAGCTCTTTATTATTTGCTGCAACATCTTTCTTTTTTCATGGATAAGCTCTTTTATATTATGAAATTTTAGATTAATGATAGTTTTCTTGTTCACTGATAGCAGGAAATGGTCCTTTGCCATTGTAAACTCCAAATAATGTTATTTGGCCTGATGGATCATTGCCTTGGATGACAAATTATAACTGTAGAAGATGAGGAAAACCTGATCCGAATCTGTCAGAGCAACCACGGTCACAGAGACCTTACCAGTTTTCCAAGAACAGCTTTTGTGGTAATGGTTTCTCTACTGCACAGAAAAATCTCATCAATTTGTTCTGAACATCAGAGAGGAGACATTATTGAAAATGAATATAATGAGCTTTTCCACTGACTCGAAGTTCTATACAACATCCCAGCATATCTAATGTTTCACAAGCACAAGAGTATGTGAGGTGTATGTAGAATACACTTACCACAGTGAGACAGCTGAGGCATGGTTCAATTGCTGAACAATTAGCAGCTGCTATTGTGGGGTTCTGTATAAATAGTTATTGCAATTGTAACTTAGAATGCAAAATTTGACCAAATACAGAAGAGAACTGAATCTATATATAGGGTCTGTTATAGTGTTTATCCTTATGTAACCTCAGAAAGGGTAAGCTTCAAGGGTTTGAGGATAAGGCAGATGTATAGGTTTAATTAGTGACCACCACACTTTTACCAATAGGACACTACTTATAGCAATTACTGATTCCTGTTACAGCTATGAGAGACAATATTTTGTGTTGTATGTTTGAGTCCTGATGTCTTTATTTCAGCTGCTACATAAGAGGTAAATCTCTCTTAAGAATTTGGTGCAAAGTATGACTGACTTTTAAATACAAAACTGCTAGATGCCCTGGGCATGGTAGAAGATACATACCAGAGCTTTTGTTAGTGTCACTGTAGAAAGGAGTGATAAACCAGGGGTGATTTC
This sequence comes from Heliornis fulica, assembly GCA_013399135.1. NCBI lineage: Eukaryota > Metazoa > Chordata > Aves > Gruiformes > Heliornithidae > Heliornis > Heliornis fulica. The sequence continues at coordinate 61,664 of VXBZ01001802.1, read as the reverse complement.
ATACCGTTTTTCCCACTAGGTTCCTTCAGAGCTCACTGCTATCCAACACACTCTTGGATTTGTGCCCCAGGGAGTACAGGGATGCATCTCCAGCAGCACCATAATTTAGGGCATTTGTAGTAGCTCCAGATCAATGCATTCAATTTATGTATTTAGGTGAGGAGGTCCATCATCTTTCTTTTCACCCGAAGATCACAGCAGAGTATGCTTTGGCTAGCTGCTTGAGAAGGCAGAGGTTTCAGCTCTATCTGTAACAGAACTGACTCAAATCTGCTGGTAGGATGTTATAGCATAAAGATGCTAAAATAACATTGTTGATAAGTTAAAAGATAACTAGATTTAATAAATCCTCTTTTCAGAGATGTCAATTTTGCTATAAGGGGTCTTTTAACTTACTCCCAAGGCTCTGTGTGTTTGTGATTGGTAGGTGTGAAGATTTCAAACATGAAGGGGTTTGGTAAGCTGGTCTTCTTTCCTTGGTTAGTGGGAGTGAAATACCCCTGAAGGTGTATGTCTGCATCTGAGCTAATGACCTTTGGCTGTCCTTTTAGTCTGTGGAGGAGAGAAACAGTCCTCAGGATGGGATTTCTTTCTCCTTAGGTAGATATCTAAAAACAGGCCAGACGAGTCATTCCCTAAAGGTGCCTGTCTTCCTTTGTTTACTGTGTACAGGGAGCTAGGGGTTGACTACATTAGCTACAAATATTTATGCTATAGATGTCTAAAAATGGATTAAATCAATCCTACCTTTGTGCATGTGTGTGTGTGTGTGTGTGTGTGTGTGTGCGTGTGTGTGTGTGTGTGCGTGTGTGTGTGAATATAGTTAAAATATATGAACCTACATATACAACTAACATTTAACTTCCAGCACTGGAATGTTTGTCTCTAGATCAATGTCATTTCTAGTGCTATTTTTCAGGAATAACTGGCTCCATCCACAAAGGACCAAAGCTTCTGTTGGGCTTTACACTGTGAGATAGCTCAAAGCTAGAGACTGGTTCCCAAAATGGTGTCCAGCACCAAAGGACCATTCACTTCCCATCACACAGTGTGTGAGCCAGAAACCACTGAGCATTATTCACATGTAGGTGGAAGAGACAAGCACGTCTATATAAGACACAGTCAGCCACCAGAAAACTGTGGATGGGAGGATTTTAGTGCATTGTACCCTGATAGGTTTTGTTCCAGGATCTGGAATAACCAAACCCAGAACAGAAGGGACTTAATTCTAACATGTTGATTTTTCAATGAAGTCTGGTTCCTTTTCGTTCCCATCCCTGCCACCCAGAGCCCTGTTACATCTTAAGTTGAGACAGGGATCTTCAGCAAAACACAGAAAGGTTTTTTGGAAGCTATTTCTCCCATAGCTTGTAAAGCAGGAAAGTCTTCCACTCACCATTCTATTTAGGGGACTAAATCATTTACCTAGAGCACATAGGTATCTCAAGTGTTAGGACCTGAGGACATCAAGCACAGTTATGGCCCAGAGCAGCTTCCTACAGGCCTCCCTCACTTTGCCCACCTCCTGAACTCTTTTTGAACCCTCTTCCAAGCTATCAGACCCTGCCTTGCCTGGCAATGGACCTTATAGACTGGGATCCCTGCCCATGGGCCAATGTCCCTGCCTGGCCTTGGCCTGTCCCCATCCCCAGGGAGGTGCCTGGGACTGGGGTTTCCCAACTCCCTGGATGTGTGGTGTGACAGGTTTCAGTTGTGAGGCACTACCTGCCAATCTGGGTGTCACCAAGGAGCCCCTGGTCCCTGCAGCACCCTGACAAGAAGATAAAGAAATGTACATTTAGCTGGAAGTTATAAATGTGGCAGCAAGTGCAAAATTTAATAATATTTTATCAATCATAAAACTCAGTTACTAGAGACTTTCTTTTTCTACTGTGCTCTGTTACTAAGATCTTGCTAAAATAATAAAGTGTCTTCCTCTTCTATTGGGTGCTTAGTGTTCAAGGCCAGGTTGGATGGGGCTTTGGGCAGCCTGGTCTAGTGGGGAGTGTCCTTGCCCATGGCAGAGGGTTGAGACTAGATGAGCTTTGAAGTCCCTTCCAACCCAAACGGGTCTGTGATTAGATCTTTTTGTGAACGTAGTGCAAACAGCATAGCTGATAGGAGAGCCTTAGTTTTCCTGCAGCGATATATGACTTTTCAGACAAATCACCTCCAAAAGCTACCACACATAAGTGATTGCAGATAACTGGGCACCAACTGAGAATTTCAAGCCCCTGATGAACAAGTAGGTCTTGACAAATGCTGTCTTGGAGACTTAAGGTCCTGGTCAATGTGACCTGTGTGTTAAAACCCTCTCAGGGAGAAAATAAAGCTGATTATCTGCTGTTTCCTTAGTTCACTGGCTCTTTACTTGTACCTCAGGAAGGCTTTCTGGCATGGCCTTTCAAGGCAGCCAATCCATAGCTTCAGATTACCAGTCTGCAGAGAGAGAGAGAGCTGCAATTAACAGCAGTGCAGAAATTACAAGATCTGTTCCTGGAAATCAGCTTGGCTAAAGACATTTGAAACTTACAGCTGAATAAACCATAACTGGTTGAAAACACTTTTCTTTTTCCCTAATTTCCACAAGTAATGTTTTTGATGCACATGTAGTCAGTGTGATGCAGGTTGTCAGAAGCAGGTGGCATTGGTGCTGTTGCTGCAGTCTCTCTCCAGAAATGAGTCACTGACTATGCTGCCAGTCGCTCTGGGAGAGCTCATGAGCAAAGAAGGCCTTAAATGCACTGAAGCTAATCGATGCCTGCCGCCAAGAGCTGGGATGCTTGCTGCCTGCCACCTCCTGCTGCCTTTCAGGGGACCTCAAGGGCTAACTGTAGTTTTGGACAAGGCTGTTTGAATCCCAGTACATCTGTACAACTACAGCTGAGGGAGGCTGTGGGCAAGAATATGTGTGGAGGTTTGGTGTTTGATTCCCTGAGATTATTTTGAAATAACCAGAAGCCCTGTAACGGCTTTTCTAAAGTAGCCCATTAAAAGTAAACCGTACGTAGAGCCGGAGTGACACGATTTCGAACCTGAACATATCCTGAGCAGGGCTAAACTACATTACAGTAAAATGGTGGTCTTGGTTCACCAGGGACATGCGCCAGGAAAAATATTTACGCAAAATAAAGAATCCAAGAGCTGTGATAGCAGGTGGGACACAGAAATACAACACACATCAATCATGTCAGGCTGTTGTATTCAACAAGTGTGCTTTAGATTTAACTAGCAGGAGAGAGTTGACTTTCATCCAACTGAGGGACTAAGGATTTTTTCCACTTCATATTAAGTTTTACTCTTCTGATAGTGACAGCTCTGGAGACATTTGTGTCCTTGTCAAAGTTGCAGAATAGAAAATAATAAAGTTATATTTCCAGCATTTGGTTGAAAATGTCTAGATGACCAGTAGCCCCTCTTTCTGTGTCCTGATCCTTGTAAGCATGACATTAACATGAATTGGGCTATTGAAAAGAAAAATTCCTTGGTGAGGATTGAAAGGAGACAGCCCTGCAGGTATGACACTTCCTAGCCCTAGGATATGCATTAGGGGCATTCCAAATGCCTTGATTTTGGCCTCACAATTTCAAAGCTGAATTTGATGGTCAGTTTTTTGGATTCATAAAAGTTCTGTGGGTGCTGGATACAAAGGTTTGTACTGCACATAATGACTTGCTGATTTCATTTGCAGGGGTTTGAAAGGTAGTGATGAGTACTTCTCTTATGAAACCATTTTGGGAGCTACTGTTATTAACAGCAATCATCCAAGATATGAAAGCGATCTGGCAAATAAATAGCACTTTAAAGCTGGACCTTAGCAACGGGCTGTTTTTCTGGAAGTATTTCAGAATAGTTACTTTACAAAGCAATTGTGCTTAAAATTTCATTGGTCATGTAAGCTTGGGATATTTTGAGAAGAGAGTGGTTTTAGTCTTCTGTTCCCAGAAGCAGCAGAGCAGGGTCACCATAACACTGCAGCCATTTCTGCCCTCCATCAAGCAGCCTGGTACGGTCTGTGGTGATTAAACAAAAGAAGACCAGGTTGTGGGCTTCAGGAAAGGGCATATTATTATCATTTCAGTTGAATTATTTAATGTGGATTTGGTTTGTACCAGCTAGTCCTCCATTAAAGAGCATTTGAGCTCAAATCAGCCACTCACATGGGCCAAAGACAGTTTCCAGCAAGGCAACTGTTTTTGTGGCAGGGCTTAGCTGGATGACTGTGAACTGACCTATAGCCCTTTGCCTCTGGGACTGTAAAATTAGGCCTGTCCAGTATTATTTACTGTTAAAAGCACTGGTTTTTTGATCTTTCCCAGGAATTTCTAGACTTGACTTACTTTATTCACATGCCTCTATCTGTTTTGAAACTCTCTATCATGCACAAGGGACAGACAACAGTCCAAAGGGTCACTGTTCAGGGCCAGAGAAAAGTTCCAGTTTTTGAAGTATAAATGAAGATTGGCCATAGTGTTTCATTCATCCGGGATCTCTGAATGGGGATGGGGAAACTTAAGAAACAAAGAGCCTTTTTCATTATTGGCCAAAACCTCAAGCAGTACTGTATATGTTCCTGCAAAATCTTAAGTTAAACCTTCATAGTACAATACCTGATGGTATCACATGAGTTATGATAATCTTCTCATATCCTTGGTTGGGTTTACTAGGGAATAGTTTCTTAGTAAATACATGTGAGAACCCTGGTTACTTTGTTAGCATCTGTGAATACATGATTGTTTTGTCTGTGAAATTCCTCTGAGAGTTACTGTGTCAACATTTATTGTGCAATGCTTTTATTTGCTGTGTAACAGGGTGAGAACAGCAGTGCTTTTTCCGGTAAATGTGACATTTTTCTTGGCTGGCACAATTTGCAGAGACCTGCCAAGAAAAAGATGGGTAGCAACTGCACTTCTTACTGGCTTGATGGTAATGTGCACACATATATGTCTGCATGCGTGTACAAAACACGTTTACTGGAGGGACTGAAAACACTTAAGCCCTGGGCAACAGCACCACATGCTCGTGTCACTGATATAACCATGGATGCTGTGGTCTCTGTTTAGGCTGCAGCTATCTTTCATATGTGGGCATGACAGAGAGACCTCATAAAGACTTGGATGATCTTGCCTTTGTAGGTCAAAACTCAGTGTCAGGACTTTGGTTTACTTTTTATACCTATGATATATGTCCTCCTTTTCTGAATTCAAAAAGACTTGTAAATACTGAGAAACATCTTGAGTGAAGCAGCAAAACAGCACAAACGGTCTGTCCTTGCCAGATGCAGTTGTGGCTGGTACTGCTGGTCCTGGTTTTGTACTTGTACCTACTCTTCTTAACCTAAAATTGGACTGAAATCTCAAAGCACTGCCCTCTTCTCAAGTTAATCCATTCTGATATCCCTAGGGTTTATTAGCTCAGCCAGTGTATTACCCTAGCTACATGGTCCCTAGATAAGGCTATCTTGTGTCTAGACAGCTTAAAGAGCAGAGGAGAGTTGCTATACATAGCCTAAGGCCATCTTTGGGGCTTACAGGGATTTAGTCTTCTTGGAAAGGCCGTTTATTGCTGAGCTTCCATAAAGTCTGGTAGAGGAAATAATGTAGAGAGAAAAAAGAATAAAATTCCAACTATTCTGTAGATAATGCCCCAAATTTTCACACTGACAGTCATAATACTTCTTCTTGCTTCAGTCATTGTTCCAAGGATTAGAAGCAGTTTGTTTACATCTTGGTGGGAGTTTAATGCAGAAAGACAATATGCAGTATTCGTGATACTGCTGGGACAAAGAAAGCAATCCTGCTTTCAAGTACATATCAGCATGTACATGTCCTGGGACACATCCAAATAAATACATTCTTCCTCAAGAAATAGCAGCCTTGTTGGATGGGGGTTTTTGGGTGGTGTGTGTGTGTGTGTGTGTGTGTGTGTGTGTGTGTGTGTGTGTGT
>VXBZ01001802.1:23246-50331 GCA_013399135.1 Heliornis fulica | reverse complement strand
AAAAAAAAAAAAAGAGACATCATATCTCTTAAATTTAAAATGCTATAAGATGACCACAGATTTTCAGGAGGGATAATGGAACAGAAATGTTTTCTAACCTCTGTAAACACAAGATTAAAAATAGTATATGACAGAAATCATCCAGGAAAGGGGAAAAGGCTGCGTTCTCACAGTATGCAGGGGTCTGTATATAGGACCCTTGATGGAAACTACTCACAAGTAGGTGACATGGGGGGGAAAGGGTCTTTGAGTTGTGTACAGGGAAGGAACCAGATGGGCTCAGGAGTGGAAGAGATTGAGTGGCTAATTAGAAAGAAAAAGGAGAGAAAAAAGATCCCTGCAAAAATTTAGATCAGATAAACAGTGAGATGTCAAGGACTGGGTGAAGCATTTGAAATGCAGACTTCATTAATATTTTGTCTGGCTTATCTCAGACTAATTTATTTTATAGACAGAAGATATGTTCCTGCTGATGTATTGAGATGATTATCAGGAAAACCTTAATGGTCATTTGAACAGTTTCTTAAGTAGGAATTTCCAAGGTTTCTTGTGGCCCTGTGCTGGTTTTCTACATTCCCCTATGCTTAAAGACATGAATCATCTACTCACTATTATTTCTGTGCTGTCTATCAGGAAATTTTCAGGTCTTGCCTCCAGCAGCTATGGAAGCTATTGCTATCCAGTGGGTTTATGGTCCAATCATATGCCATCCCAATCACTCCAAGAAAGAGGCTAGAAACTGTGGATAAGAAGTTTGGGAGTAACCAAAGGGCAAACATTTGCCTGCTGTCCAAACAATGAGCAAATAATACAAGCAGATAACTGATTAAATTAATAAGGGTTTTATTCTACTTGTTTTAATCTAAAAAATATTCACAAAAGTTTATGATTTGCACAAAACTTGCAAAATAACATTAAGCTCTTGACAGCATAAAGATCAGCAGGACCTTTCATTCAGTGCGGTGGCAACCTTCCCCCCAACAATAGCTGTCCCCAGGAGAGAGATTCTCCAAGGGAAATCAGGCTACTTCTTTTCTGCCTTAATCCTCATTGCCAGCAGGACAGAAAGCAAAGCTTTTCCAGTTGAAGGTATGGTTTATGTGAGGAAGATACAGGTACAAACATGACAACCAAAAGAGATGTTTCATCTGGTAGATATTTATTGATCTTAAGAAGTCTGTTGTCTGAAAAAACATATAAGTTTCCTGTGGATAGTACTGCACTTGCTTGATCACACCCTGGTTATCCAGCCCTTTGTCATTTTTTGTGTCTAAAAATAGTCAGAAGGGATCAGACTGACAGGATGGATACCTGCATGGACTTGCAAGGTACACCCCCTTTGAGCAAAGACACTGCTGTCTGACTGCACTAGATAGCATACCTGGCTGTGTAAGCAAAGAGTGTAATAGACTTCCTTTATTCAGGACAGTCTTAAGGGTTTGCCCAAAGGTATCTCCATAACCACAGAATGTCCCAAATTTCTGTGAATATACAGTGTCCCATACAGCTGCCTTTGAGAAAGCTTTGCATTGGTAGAAGGCCTCTATGTGCAAAGGTCTGTAACCAAAGTAGTCTCAGCACAAACTTTTTTGTGTTACCTGCACTTACAAATGTAGCTCATGGTGATAGCTATGAAATGTAAAATGGCAATTTTTCATAAAATGTTTCTGTGTACAAGAAGCTGCAAGCACAGAAGTCTTCTCATTACTTTAAGACAGCTTTGCTACTAATGCACATTGTCTCAATGTTTAAGAGCTTCAGGCTCAACAACAAGCTCAGTGCAGTATTCTGATTGCTCAAATGAGTAAGGCAGAGTAAGAAGAAGCTCCTTTGCTACAAAAGAGGAATCATACCTCTTACTCTCTAAAGATTATTTGGTTTGGTATTTTTAAACTAAATCTACTCTGGGCATGCATATGTTTCTGTGTCTTTAAGAAAAATATTTACAATGTCAGACACTGCAATCTATCACTATAAGTGCTACTTTTGCAACTGCGCTTCAGGAATATTTTTTAATTCTGATGGAAATGTGAAGTAAACATGCCAGCACTGGGGCCTAAGCAAGAGCCTTGTCACAAGCGGTAGTGGTGAACGCAGCTCTAATTGAACTGCCAAGGGCCTTGATTCACAGCCAGTCAGAGATGATGTACACAGTCTTATCAGCTGTGGTGGACTTCACAGCAGAGCTTGCTGTGTTCATGTTCAAAATATGTCCTGGGTGAGAGCTGACACATTTTGACATATCCCATGGCAATAAGCACAATGAACCGTAACATATCTTATTTGCTCTGTACGTCGCAGGGCCTTATGCTGACAAGGGTGACAGTCTCCCCCTGGCATTTCAGCTGTCCAGCTTCGCACTCAGTCATGGTCCGACGGACAGCAGAGGCACTCACTTCAGCACAGATCTGTATGCTTCCTTCCTCACATGACACATCTTCGTCACAAACACACCTGTTGGATTGCGCTAAACAATAAGCACAAAGAAAAAGCACTCAGGACAGAATCCAACTCAATGAAAGCCAAACTAAAGTATTTCCAGCATAACTGGAGGATTGATAGCAACTTTCTAGAGAGTGCTCAGTAAAGGAAAGACACAGGCCTGTTGGAAAGTTCCAGATAAGAAGAAGGACTTGCTGTTGGAATAGCTCTAGATAAGAGGAAGGACATGGACCTGTTGGAACAGTTCCAGAGGAGGGGCACGAAAATGATCAGAGGGCTGGAGCAGCTCTCCTGTGAGAAAAGGTTGAGAGAATTGGGGGGTTTCATTCTGGAGAATAACATGGTTCCAGGGAGTCCTTACTGCAGCCTTCCAGTACATTAAATGGGCTTATGAGAAATCTGGGTACAGAGTTTAGAGTAGAGCTTGTAGCATTAAGTCGAGGGGAAATAATTCTAAACCAAAAGAGACTTAATTCAGAGTAGAGATAAGGAAAACATTTCCTATGATGAAAGTGGTGAAATACTGGCACAAATTTCCCAGAGAGGTAGTAGATACATCATCGATGGAAACAGCTTGATCTAGTTGAAGATGTTCTTGCTCGTTGCAGGATGTTGTACTATATGACCTTTAATAGCTCCTTCCAGCCCAAAACATTCTTTTCCATCCAGACATAATATTATCTGATACTCAGTGGAAAAACTAGAAGTGGAGTGATGCACTACCAAGGCTCCCTCTGGTTGTGCTCCCTCAAGGTGCCTGGGATTTCACTCTCAAAGACATCTCATGTTACTGCTTGAAACAGTTTGTGTATCTACTGCTCCACAGTCCAGATAATATAAGAGATTTACTTGGACTGTAAGAAATTAGGTTTGCAGACACTTTCAGATAGTATTTTGATTTACATACAGGCAGTTTCTCTAAGTTCAAGGGCTCTACTCCTACAAATAAATGTATGTAGTTGTAGCAGTGGCAACAGATAAATAATCAGATAAGAAGCAGTTCCCACCTGAGATTTATTTTTCATAACTGTGTCTTTGTTTTGGCGTTGTATGTTTGTTTTGGGGTTTTTTGCCTGCATTTGTCTATGCTGAAGCTCCAGCCAGCTTTGATTATATTTTGTTATTATTGTCTCCTTTTCTGGAGACGTTCAAGACCAATCTGGACATGTTCCTGTGTGATCTAATCTAGATGATCCTGCTCGGGCAGGGGGATTGGACTAGATGATCTTTCAAGGTCCGTTCTAACTCCTAACATTCTGTGATTCTGTGATTCTATGATTATTTTTGTCTGTTCAATCCTTTTAGACAAAATGGATGAACTCCTATCAAGTCATCTTTTTATTTTCAAAATATGACAATAGCGGTGCCTCTGCTGCCCTTCTAAAAACCAATTTACTACTTTATCTTCCCATTTCTGGCAACCCTTCATTACATACAAGGTAGTGTAGGACACTCAGCAAAATTATATCAGGAAATCTGAAAACTTTTACTGAAAAAAAGATTGCAAAGGACTGGAACTATTTCCTCTGAGGGAAGATACATTCACCTGCAATCATGATATGAGAAACTGGGGATAGGCAGTGAGTACAAGCAAATGGTTTTCATAGATACTATAGAATAATGCATTAAATTCCTTGTAACAAGATACTGCTGGGGAGACTGCTTGGCAAATTTCAGGAAAGGATTAGCTGCCCACATGAGCAAGAGGGACTGCCACATCTACTGTCTTGAGGAATGAAAAGCAGGGGGATACACAAATGAGTAGTGCCAGGTTGTTAACTGAAACTTACAGTGGTACCAACAGGGTAACCCACTTAACATGGACTAGGAATAATAATTTTTTTCTACATAAAATTTTTCTTTACAGAATAGCCCATTTTGTTACAATAATCTGTGGGATTTTCTTTTCCATGACTGGAGCTTGCTGCCATGTTTGGACACCAAACACTGGACTGAGGGTTTGAACAAACTAAGCAACACATTTTGCTTCTGTGAGTGACTGAAGATACCATAGTAGGACAGGCCTACAGCTAATGCATAAACTGAGGATAAAGATTTCATTTTGGCCACATAATTTTGCTTAAATTGTGAAGAATCTCTTACCGTCACATTTTTCCCAAGAACGGCATGATCCACATGATAGTTCGTGTGCCTGAGGCATTTTGCAATTTTCTGCATTAGTAAGAGAATATTTTCTGCCCGTGCACTCCAAGGCATGCATCTTGCAAACAGTTAAAGGTGTGTTTCTCTTGGTTCTTTGATCTGTAGCACAGGTGTCCAGGGAAGGACTGAAAACAAAAGCAGAGATCTTGCTATTTGAATGTGCTTTATCTTAAAGCACATTCAACTCTTAATGTAACTCAGGTAACTCTTAAAAATACCTGAGGGTATAGAAAACATTCAGGGTCTGGTTTCATTTACTCCATTCACTGAGGTACCTGCTAAGAGTGCAGAAAGAGAACTCAAGACATAGCAGTGAATAATTCAGACTCCTTCCTTTCTACAGGATGCTGCAAGTCCACAGAGACAGGATGTGTTCCCTCTGAAGGATAGCAATGTTACTGGGTATTTGCCATTGACCTCAGTAATAGGGAGACTAAAACTTCAGTTAAAAAGGGTTCAGACTTAAATTATTCTGTTATATATTACATATACATACACCTAAGTGCATATGCAGAAAACATTTCTTATGTGCATATACTAAAATATTTTATGCGTGTTCCTTATTTATAAGAGATGAAAATATGCCAAAAGACTTTTTCTCTGCTGTGCTTAAAAGCTTCATATGTTACCAAATAAAATGTTATGATCCAACATCAGAGATCAAAGATACATTCTCCACAGAAATTTTATTAAAACCTGCTTTGTTTATCCAGGGATTTTGCTTGTTTATTTCTTGAAAACTGAATAGTGTTCTAACACTCACAAAAAATTAGCTTGCAAAAGTGGTAATAGCAATTCTTGTCTAACCTTAAACAGTGGTTGCTTTGGGGACAGTTCCAGGAAGTTGTTATCATTTGTGTTTCATGATGTAAGTGTAGGAGGAGAGGAAAAAGCTCTTACGTTACTTCTGGATTTTAATCTCAGACCCAAAACTTCTCCACTTGTTCAACATCTATGTTAGTGAACAAAACAGATGCCTCTCCAGAGCAGGGTACACCTATACATTCCTGGATGCACTTTTTAGCCACAGGTAGCACATACTGTGCAGGGCACAAGAAAGCAGAGACCCACTCCCAAGGGATGTAGAGCTTTGAAATAGGTCTTCCAAGGCTTACTTTCAGCACAGCTCCTCTTTTTCAGCCCACAAACACTCCCACAGAAACTTTTAGTGGCTAATGTGTCAATTCTGAAGGCCAACCTCAGCTAAAGTGGTGCTTGGTATTGTGGAGACGTCAGTGAGGTATGGTCAAATCGCCTTAATGAGCTTCTGAGTGGAAGGATAACAATCCCTGTGAAAGTGGCTTGTCAGTCTAGGGAAAAATAACCTGGAAGAGGGAAGGTGTGGTAACAAAGTCCTGATCCAAACCTTGCTCACCTGCTGGCCATGTGTTAAGGTAATTTTTCTTTGCTCTTTTTGTTTTGTGGGAATTAGGAAGAGTTCTTTCATAGAACTATAAATAAGACACTGACTAAAAGTGGTCACTTAAAACTTTGGAAATGGTTCTTTGGGAGATGGTTTTGAAGACTCCTAAAAGAGATGGCTTTATAGAAAGTTGAAACTACTGTAACACAGTGTATCTCTAAGATATTTAAAATTTGCCATATAGTTTATTAGCTGAGTCTGAAAATGTTGCTGTATTTACCTGCAACAATATATGTCTTCAAAGATTATTACCTATACTACATCTCCTACTTAAGTCAGCATCCTCAGCTTGCAGTGGCTTCCTTAACTGCTGTGCTTCGTCAAAATACCAGCCATAAATATCTAGTTGAGTGTGTTGCCTGAATTTTCCTTAATGTTCTTTTGGTAACATAAAAATAATGAAATAACTCTCTTATTCTGAGTCACAACAAGAGGATATGCTGCACCAAGCAACTGATACAGGAAGCCCGTGCCAAGTGTTTGCTTGTCTGGCCATGCAGCCCATGAGTTAGTGTTGCAATGATTTGTAATATGAAAAATTATCTTTACAGACAGAGGTATAAGAAAAACTTAATCTTTAAATAACATCTTAAATTTGGAGGAACAAATGTGATCCAAGGAAAGCATCTAATCTATAATTAACTTGTTTCTTTTGTTGAAAATTGTTCAAAGAACTTCCTTACTTGCTTGAGTAACAAATCTTAATGTCTGATCTTAAGGTCAAAAACTTCTATACAAGGCAGCTTAATTTACCTGGAAAGATTAAGGCTAGACACAAGTGCACCAATCTGTCTGCTTAGCACTGCCTTAGCAACATCCAAAAGAGGAGAGGGAGCCTGATTTATCCAGCTACCAAAGGTTGAACCCAGGGAGTTCATGGGCCATGTTGACAATCTCTAGTTACAGTACAAACCCTCAAACTGTCTTTAAATGGCTTTAGATATTTGTTATGGATAGATCAGCTGGGAGAAAGCTAGTAGAAATCAACATGTACAGAAAGACGAGAAAAAGGATGGAGAATTTGTGCTCATAAGAGAAATTAGCAATTTGCACTCATTGCTGAGAAATTATATTAGAGAGGTAACAGCATCACAGATGCTGTTAAAAAAAAAATAGAAGCAAGGAAAAAAACCCGTGTAAAGTGAATGTGAAGAATTCAATACCTTTTGTCTGAAAAAGGTGGCTCAGGTAATAACAAACTTTACTAAGGCACATATTTTGAGAAATATAAGACAGCAGATGCCTTCTCTCCCTTCACCCACAATAAAAGACAGGCAACTTTAGGTGAAATTAAAAAGTGAAAAATTCAGTCCACTGGAAATTATTTACCTTCTTAAACTTACATTAAAGACCCTAAGTTTTAATATAACACAGGCCAAGAACTCTGAGGAGATACATAGACGCTACACAAATAAGTAGGGGGAAAGAAAAGGGATAGTACTTTAAAATGATCAAATCTCATGTTTCACTGCAGAGATAGTCTAGCGCTACTGACGGATGAGGTTATTAATCTGTATTAATACAATAACTGTGCTCTGACCCCCAGGGACAATTCACACAGAAGTGCTAGTGTCCATTCTGTTAAACTCTTTCCCACAAAAGATGAGGACCACATCGGACTGCCTGCTAGGAGTTGTCCCTGACCCTAGTAACTCCTGCACTCTGCCTGGGAATTATCTGAGAGATGGTGATTGCCAAAGCTCTGCCAGGAGCTGCTTTAGCAGTTCAGCAGCTCTGGGGTCCAAGATTGTTCCCTGGTTCCAACTGATGGAGACAGATGTAGCCTGAGGCACCACATCATGAAAGACAGATTGGTCTTCACCATCCTATTATGGGGTTTTGTGTTGTCTCTGGAAATATCTGTTGTTAGTCTCTTGGTAACTGAAGGGATGTAGGATTGGTCTGAAACATGGTGTTCTTGAATGCCCACATGAACTCTTGTCCCCAAGTCTCTTCTCAGAAGAGTCTGCTGCTGAAAGTCACTGCCACAGCAAAGCAGGTCAACTTACTTCTGATCTCTGAGGAAGGATCTGCTTACATTCCTTACTCCTACGGCCTTAACAGGATGGCAGATTAGTCTGCTTTGACAGCTGATGATTTATCCTTCTATTATTAGATATGTTATTTCAAGACAGAGTGAAAAGATGGCATCAGGTAACATGAATGACTGTTATCTATCTTCCTGCCAATTTGAACACAATTATAAAAAAATAGAAACAGGCAAGTAGTAGATTAATTATAACTGTAGCCTGAGTGCATAACTGAATGTAATTCATTTAACTTCCAAGGTTATTTTGACTATGCCTAAGGCCTTCCCTAGCTTTGAGGACTTCCCTTATCTTCTGTGTAACTAACTTCAACACACCCATGAACCAGACGAAGGGCTGCCTCACTTTAATGAGTACTGACACAAAAAAGCAGGACCAGGCCATTTAAAACATTAAGGTGTTTAAGGATAGGGTTAGAGTCTTAGGAGAGTTGTTATAAACCTGACACAACTCTTCATGTAGGAGAATGATCTCAGAAATGGAAGTAGCTAGTGGATCTATAGAACCTGAACTAAGCTCACTCATTTTAATTTTGAGATGTTCAAGTGTGCTAATTTTGGCTTAAAATGGTATCACCATGCAGGTTGCTGACGGAAAGTACAGGTTCTCCACTAATCAGTTCTGCTACTTTGAAATCACTTGAGGCAACTTCAAAATTTCTTCCTCTACTGCACAAGGATAGGACAAATTTTGTCTGTTATCCTAGAGTTTCCAAACTGCTTGGCTCCTGCTGTGACATAAACCTGTCCAGATTTCATATCCAGAGCTCATACCCACTGTGATGACAATTATAGGAGGTTTCATCCAGTCTATGGAAACCAGACCAGTTGTTGGAATGCTGAGACCTTTGGTTCATCTGACCATCAGTGCCTAGTGGTCTCAGGTGTCTTCCTGTTACTTCTTTGTTCTGGTTCTCTTACCTCCATGTTCAGCAAGGTAGAGCTTCATTGCTCCTGTATCGCTTAATGCAGAACATACACTTGGATCAATTAGGAAACAATAAACTATGGTCTGCAAGTCATGAGGTCATGAAAGGCAATTTGACTGGTCTGTGTAAACTGCTGTGCAAGTGGGAGATTAGATTATTGTGCCTTTCATAACCCTCCAGTCTCTCAGCAGGGAAAAGAATCTGCTTTATTTCACAAACTTACTGCTTTGATGGTTTATATCCCAAGGGTCTCTGTTCTAACTTTTTCTCAATCTTCTAAATCTTCAAAATATCATTTTTTCTTTTTCCATCTATTTCACAGATCAAGTGGAGCTGAAATTATCCCTTCACCTCCTATCATCTAACCAAATTCCATCACTGCTAAACCTCACTGACAGTTCTGACAAGGCAGGTAAGTGATGAACAGGACAGTGATTGAGCTGTAAAGCAAACAAAGTACAATGCATTGTTCTTACATGACGAAAGGTTTCTCATCTGTCATGGGCTGAAGACTGAAGAAATTTAATTGGTCTTGGAGAAAGTCATTGCCAAATTCAGCCTGAACTTACCCACACTCATAGGGCAGTTTGCACACACATTGTGACTGCTGCACTTTCTCCCATGGCTGACATTTAGGCTCTGTCACTTCTGGTTTCACACTGGGAACTGAAGTAGAAGAACACAGACAGTGCTATTAGGTGTCAGAAAAACAATGACTGTTAAAGGTCTGCTCTGAAATTATCCTATCAGTTGAGCTTAAAAAGCACTGAATTTTATAATCATGACAAAGTCACATCCTGCATGTTCATTAGAGGTACTTACTGCATAGAAGGAATCAACACTGTTAAAACAATATACACTTTGCAAAGTTACTGATCAGTAACTTATCCATGGGTCATGAGTCAGATGGAAGGAGACAAGTACTGCATTCAAGCTTAAACATTCATCTCATTTCTGCAGCAGCTCTTTGTTTCTGCTAAACTTAGCAGTGCTGAATCATAGCTGACAACAGTTTTATCGCTAGGTTTCTGAGTTACTGGCTTCAATATTGTCACCAGAAAAGCTAAGGCTCCAACAGTCTGTGTAGAAATGTGAACCTGAGTGTCTTTACGCACTGATGGTAATGAAAGCTATAAGTTTCATCCTTAATTCTCAATCTTTACTGACTTTAAAAATAAAAGCAATGGTCTTTCTTGGGGAATTTTTGTGATTGTACTGTTCTTTGAGCACTTGAAAATAAATTCCAAGCTTGAAAATAAAATAGACCTTTGCTGAACATTCCTCTGGAGATTTCTGTAGAAAGTAATGGCAAGACATTGTTAAATCCATACAGACACACTTTCTGAGAAAGCTTTATGCTGATTTGTACTTTAGACATTAGGTGTCTTTAGTTTTCTACTTTAACAGGAAACTTTAATATCCCTGAATGTTGTTGCCTTTAAGAAAAAAAAATCTCCCTTATATGTTAATACTTGTCAAGCATGCTAGACAGGGAGAAATTGCCAGAGAAGACAAATAAAGAGAGTTGCAGTGCATTGCAATACAGACAGTAGGCACAGCCCTATCTTCCTGCAGAGAGGAAATTTCACAGCATTGTCTTCTTCCCTGGGGCTCTTGCTTATGTAGCTGACTGACACTATTGCTGAGTAAGTATTCTCATCCAAATGTATGTGTGCTACCGTGTGTATACATATTTTTTATGGTTGATCCTTCTTATATCACATTCATTTTATTTTGACTGTGGTTCTAATAGTTATTGTTATCTATTTGTCCCTTTTCTGTTGTGTGGGGGTTTTTTGTTTGGTTTGTTGGGATTTTTTAACTAATGTAATGCTCCTGTACAGGCAGGCACAAACTGTTTCTAGTGATAAAAGCACTAAAAACCTGGTTTTAGTTATTAATGGAATTTGGATATATATGATATAAAGAAAGGCAGATGAAAATCAGAGAGTAAGGCCTAAGGATTAACCAGCAACAGCACTTCAGCACTGGTACTGTAGCATCAGTGAGTTGTTTATGTCCGTACATTTTGTCACTCCTGAAACCTTTACATGTGCATGTGGATACGACAGTGACAGAGGACTTACACCGGGAATCTCACAGGACCATTGTCTTTTGAGATCTAAGCCTATCAACTTCCTCTTGAAGCAGCATTATCCCATTGGTTCCAGTTCCTGGAGATTTATTCCTTATCAGTTGTATGACTGCCAGATAAGCAAAGGAGTGTCTAGGCTTGTCTTTCACTGCCATGAGAGGCTGGGTGCACTCAACAGCTACCAGACAAAACAACCATATGACTGAAGTGCAGCTCATGTTGTGGTGATGATACACAACATGGGTGGAAATGGAAGTACTCTTGGGTGGAAAAAGTGGCAACATACATCCCAGGCAATGTCTGTGTTAGTGACAACAGTTTATAGCAGTTAGGGAGTGGGGAGAAAAAGGCTGTGTGGAAATCTCACAAGAAATGCCTTAAGACATCTTTGTTCAACAATTCAGAGAAAACACATTTCCTGTGCTTCCTGCTGGTCGTATGAGTGTGGCTTCTTTATCAGCTATATCTGTCTATATCTTATTCTACATCAGCCATAGTCTGTTCAGGAAACAAACTTATGTGTTGCACTTGAAGGACTGCGGTGGCTTACCTGGTCTCTCGCACCGGATAGTCTTCACATCAGGAGACCACTTGAGACTGGTCTCACACAAAACAGAGCGTGCCCCTTCTAAGTGCATGTCAGGTGGACAAGACAGAGTTATTCTCTCACCAATCTCATACACAGGTTTCCATGGTTCTCCTTGCACACCGCCTTCCAGGATGGGAAGGAGACAAGCGGTTTCTAAGGATTGAAGCATTTGAGATAACCTCCATCAACCAGTAGATAGCAGAAAGCAGTCGCGTACTTTAACTTCTCTGAGATTCCCTAACAAATTGAATGGTAAAATAAGCTGATTTCCCTGAAGAAGCATGTAAATAATGTTAGCACAGGATATTAACTCATGACACCAACCAAACTTGCGCAATACCTAGGACAGAGTGACAAAATCTTTTACTACTACCTCTAGGCCTAATCCTACCTTGAAGAGGCCTTCTCTGTTCTTAGGACCCATGCTTTTCTTGATGGTTCATACCAGAGAGTAACATCATAGCAGAGAGAGGATGTGAGGACCCTGGGAGACCATGTGCCAATACAGAAAGAGATGGCATTTAAACAGTATGGCCTAACATTTGTTGGGAAGTCAGACATAGTTGGAAGGAGGAATGGTAGTTTTAAACTACAGGTCTGAAAATTCTCAAGTCTATCTGATCACAATCAAAGATGACTCACAAAAA
This sequence comes from Heliornis fulica, assembly GCA_013399135.1. Taxonomy (NCBI): domain Eukaryota; kingdom Metazoa; phylum Chordata; class Aves; order Gruiformes; family Heliornithidae; genus Heliornis; species Heliornis fulica. The sequence continues at coordinate 37,996 of VXBZ01001802.1, read as the reverse complement.
AAAAAAAAATGTGCAGAGAAAAAATAAAGAAACCCTTACGGTTACTTCTGGGATAGAGTAAAAAGGGAAGTGGACAGATCATCCAAGATGTAATGCGATACTTAGAGTTGTACTCTTATGACAAGGAGGTTATTTGAGAACTTTGTGGTTGCTCAATGCTGCCCACTGGACCTTTTTGTCAGTTTGCTTTAGACATAGCATCATCCCCATTGATCTTGGATTTAGCCACAGGACTGAACTAAACAACAAAGTTTGTTTGCATGGGAAATAACTGTTGGACTGGAATTTAGTCTCCCTGAGATCCAGCCTTCCTTAAAACAGATTTTATAAGCATATTTATACTTCAGTATTTCAATATCTAGATTCAAAGTAAAAGCCAGTTTTGACTTGATTACGTCTAGGGAACTGGGAAAAGCAGAGGTGTTTTTTCTCACTCTTGCTGCTTGAAATCAGACATTCAGAGATGTTTCCCTGGAATTCAGGAATGGAGCCTTATTTCAAAACAAGAATCAGTTAGACATACCCTTACAATATCTCTCTCCAACTTGCCACTGTAAATTACTGCCACACTTAGCAACAGGATCACCAATAAGAGAATATCCATGTCTGCAAGCATACATAATGTTTTTCCCAACAGGGTATGAGTTTTCAGCATTCTGAAAGAAAATAAGGAAGTTAAATTTAGCATATGCCATCTAAGAACAACCAGCAGAGTTGGAGTCTTTGATTCTGGGATGCAGTAGCTGAAGACAGTGAGAAATATTTACATCGTTTTACAATGCGTTGATGAGAGTGTCTGCAATGTTTGGGGCAATTCTTATCAACAGTCAGTAAATGGGATCAAAACAGAGACAATCCTGCAAATATGTAGAATACAGAATATTTGGGCTGTATTAACTTAGCAAAGGGAGGGTTTGAGTTGATGGTACCGTGCAACAGGGGTCTGGCAGTGTTATATCAGTGATGGAACAGGGGTCCATGCTAGTGTATGAGCTAACCATAAATATGGCTGTTACCAAGCATAAGAGGTGGAACATAAGATTTTGATCAGTCTTCCAGGGGAATAAGCGAAGAGTATGTCTTTACTAATTCTTAGGACAGTACGTTATCAGCTTGCTAAAGACAGGTATTTTCTCCTTTTATATCCTACTCTTTTCTAAGGAAAGTTGGTTTGGTTTGGTTTGGTTTGGTTTGGTTTGGTTTGGTTTGGTTTGGTTTGGTTTGGTTTGGTTTGGGTTTGTTTTGTTTTTTAACTGAGACTACTCCAAAAGCTGCAGGGTTTTACCTTTAGTTGCTGAATAAAAATTATCACTACAGGAGAGAACTACTGATTAAAAAAAAAAAAGTCACTGGTGAAAGTGAGAACACAAGATTTTAGATCTTGCCTCAGGTTGCATCTCTGTGGAGACTAATGGATTTTGAAATAAATGTTTTATTGAGTAAAAAGACTCTTGAAAACCTTGTAAAATGGAAAAGGCATAATTCATTCTTCAAAGGGAGGAATTAGTTTCTGTTGTTAAATAGGCCCAAGTGACAAGAAGCCAAATAACCAGATAAGATCTTCACCAGGCAACAACTGCAATGGTGAGTTACAGCGTGTAGAATGAGGATTCCTGAAATCTGTTTGCAATTTTGCTATGGACTTACTGTGTGACCTTGGGCACTTTACTTTCTGCGCTGTTTGTTCTCTAATTTCCTCTGTTTTAATATGGAATTCACATAGCACAGAATTTTTAAAATATGTTTATAGGGTAAAGGACAAGCAGATTACTTTTCTCTGTAGGTACTATGGTCCAGAAAATTGAAGATTTTGCTCTGCTTTCAGGTGTGGACCTCCCTTTTTTAAAAAAAAATAATTTTTAGTAAGTATTCTTGGATAATGTAATGTAAATATCATCCAGGGAGAAATGTTGAGAGAGCTGCTACACAGTAGCTCTAATACTAAGCTGACCAAGATAAAACCAAATTTGCACATGAATACCTGTAGTAGTCATAATAGAGACACTTCAGGTAGGGATAGGACAGATAACAGGCTATGAGAAATAACTTACTTGAACAAATCCATTTTCCAAAGTAGGAGGTGGTGAGCAGAATTCTGTAGGGGTTATGGATAAATCAAAACAGTGTGGTTCAATCAAGCTGTGAAGCAAGCAAAATTTTTTATTTAGTTTGAATTTATTCTCCTTTCCTATCAAAATTCTGTAAGTCAGAGTCAAGCCCATTTTCAAGACTATTGTGTATTGCATTTGCATCACAATTATACCTAAATCAGTAACTGTCTAGGCTATCTGAGAATATTAAATAGAGCAGTGTCAAGTTTATTGGCTTTTACCCTATTTGCTAGTATTATCCTCTACGTATGGCCTCACCTTGAGCACTGGGTGCAGTTTTGGTTATCAAAGCACAAGAGGGACACAAAAATACCATAGAATGTCTAGAGGAGGGCAATGAGGATGTGAAGGGTCTGGAGAGGAAGTCTTATGAGGAGAGGCCAAAGTCCCTTGGCTTGTTCAGCCTAGAGAAGAGGCTGAGGGGAGACCTCACTGCAGTCTATGGCTTCCTGACGAAGGGGAGTGAAGGGGTAGGTGCTGATCTCCTCTTTCATGACCAGGGATAGAATTCGAGGGAACAGCATGAAGCTGCAATAGGGGAGATTTAGGCTGGGTATTAGGAAGAGGTTCTTTACTGAGAGAATGGTTAGGCACTGGGACAGGCTCCCCAGGGAAGTGGTCACAGCACTCAGCTTGACTGAGTTCAAGAAGCATCTGGATGATGCCCTCAGTCCCGTGCTCTGACTTGGCTTGTGCTGTGTGGAACCAGGAGTTGGACTCCGTGATCCTTATGGGTCCCTTTCATCTCAGGAGATCCTGTGATTCTATAAACGGATTCACAGCTTTCTGAACTTCACGCTCTTTCAACTTCAATATGAAATCTCAGTAAGTTACCATCTACCTGAATTCAATATCTTATACACCCTTCTGAAATAAATTTTTAGAGATCTTCTTGTAGTTGTGCTTTAGATGTATCCTTTCTGCTTACCGAAAATGCTGCAACTCTTCATCTTCACATGGTCTGCTTTCATGCTGCTCTCCTATGCAGGCCTTCCCTCCACGGGGTGCAGGGTTGTTGCAGGCTCTACTCCTTGATTTCCTTCCCCCTGAACAAGCACTCCAGGAAGACCAACAGCTCCAGTGTCCGTCAACCACACCTTTGTAATATTCAGGAATAATTCACATTAAAGCACTTTGCAGGTTTGTTGTCCTTTAAGAAAAACAAACTAACAAAACACATATGCTGTTCAAATGTAGTGATGACCTAAACTGTGACCTTGCAAAACCTTACAAAGAATTCCAGATCACTATGGTCTAATCTTACACAAACGTCTTTTATATATATTCATGGAGTTTGTAAACTAGCTATTTTTCTATCCTCTTAAAATCTGATATTGAATATGAATATTTAAAGAAGAAACTTTTTTTAAAAATACTTAATATTAATTTTGTGTATAAATATATTGACAGAAGGTTACATTTAGAGTGTTTAGTATGCTCAACTGCATTTAACAAGAATAATAACAACTGTTTGCTAAGCTAAGTCTCAGGCTCAGCATGGCCCTCTCCATGCTGTACGTCTGCAGTGGTACCTGACCCTGCCATGGCACAACAGTCACTTTTAGGCTGTGCAGTCCAACAAACAAAGCCTGGAAGCAGAAGAACACACTCTGTCACTTCTAAACACAGGTTTAAAGAGTACTGCTGACCTGACTGATCTTGCACCAGAGTTCCCAGCTCACAAGCTGCTCCAAACGTGTAAGGCCTGCAGTAACACACGCACTGAGTTCCTTCCACAGCTGCCTCACCACCATTCTGGCAAGGCTGACATTTGCAGGGATCATTTTCAGCCATATATTCTTCAATGGCCTGTTTTAGGTAATGCTTTTTGACTGAGGAGCAGGGCACTTCCTTTACAAGCTCATATAGTGGTGTTAGCTACACACAGTAGAGAAAAATTTATATTAAATAGTTATAGTTGGCATATAAGAGCTTATGAGCACATTTTATCATCTAAGATAATTAGTGATGTGTGCTCTTGTATGTGGGAGATGATAGATGCTCTAATTTGCTATATAGATAGCTAGGTAAAATCTTATGTTAGTATTAATATTAGCCTTTTTCTGAAAAGCCAGCTGTGCTTAACAGCATTTCTTAGAGCTAGTGTTAGTTTAGCCATATTTAAACATATTTGAGCTACGAGACACAGACCACCAGTATATAGTAACCCAAATTCTCACCCAGCTATTCCCAGCCTAAAAAAAGCTGGACATTTAAAAAAAAAAAAAAAAACAAACATTATCTTATTGCAATGATTAGGGATTGAAGATAACCATAAGTGAAAACACTTTGCATCTCTATTGCCTATTTTACAATATTCTGTGCTTTTTTCTTTAAACAAAAACTTCCCAACAGAAATATTTTGGATATATACCATTCTTCGGTATGTGAGCAGTCACAGAAGTGACTTGGACAAGGTATCAGTGAATATGGTCCTGCCCAGTTGAGATGTCTGTCTTCCAGAGTTTTCAGTTATGCCAAACTTACAGATTCAAAGAGAAGGAAGAGGAATAAAAAGGGGTACATAGAGGTTGGCAAGCTAAGTGAAAGCCACACAGACCTGCCAATATGCATTTCAGAAAGGGGATATCTGAAATCCAGGCTTTCTCTAATGCTAGGGTGACTGTCTTTTGTTAGGCAGGACTTCACTAATTACTCAAGACTTTTAAGATTGCAGGCATTGACTTGACAAAGGACCTAGATTTGTGATGCAGCTGATCACATTAGTGTCATGAAATTCTGTTCCTGTTTATTTTACATATTTTTTTGAAAACAAATTTATTGCAGGCTACAGCCAGCTAATTGCCAACTATGGCTTAATCATTTCTTCCCTTGAGGTGATCCCATCTGCTCATCTCTGCTTCAGGAAAATAGCCTTACCTTTTTTTTAATTACTCTAGGGTAGTCTGTTACTGATCTGGCCCAAAAGGAATATCTCTGACTGTTCCCAGCAGGATTATTCAACTCAAGGAAACTAAGGCCAGCAACAGCACCTGGGCTTCCTCCTTCTATGTAGGGCTCTCCTTTTATGTTATTACCACTGCTTCCTGTAAATTCAGGGTGAGAAATACAGGAAATACCAGTGTTGATGTATTTACAAGTGGAAACAGAAACAATGCATGCAAAAACTAGACTAGTTAGCAGTGAAAGACTCATCAGTGCAGATCAGCAACCTGTGCCTGGATCAAGAGTACCTGCGTGGATAACATATAAGAAGCATTTGGTTCAGGAGGTATCTTGGCAGTCCTGACTTACGACGCCCAGAAAAGTACTAATTACTGGGAAAGTATTAGCAATGATTAGTGTTGGAGAGTCTTTTAAACAAGATACTCGGTGTCTGAGTTCAGCAAGTTTAGACCGAGTTCAGCAATACTATCAACACCTGATCCTCATTTTGAGGATGTTTAGTAGGAGAAGAAAGCTGAAGACATGACAATGTTATTAGTCACTGTTGAACCCTTACCTGAAGAAGACTGTAATATTTCATCCAGTTTGGAGCACTTTACTTTCTTCTTTTTTACAATGAATGCGTTCCAGCCTGATGTGGTGCACTCATACATGTCTGTTATGCTCATACCTGAAAATAATCAAATCATGAACAGTACTGTACACAGAAAGTGTGTTGGATTAATTTCCAAGTTTCCCATTGGCTTGAGATGTGTTTTAGAAAGGAAAGAACCATGACATATTATACCTAAAGTAACAAACTACCACATACTGTGTAAAGGTCCAAATGTTGCTAAAGCCCATGGATGAAGGCTGAGAGATGGGAGATGTATCTGCGAGGAGTTTATTCTTTCCTTCACCTCTTTTCTCAGCAATCCCTAATACTACAGTATCTCCCCACTGATTACCATCATATGTGTTACACTGATACTTGCTTTGTTTCTAATTTATTCTGCTTTGCACAGTTTTACTAAACATACATCTACAAGTAATTTTTAAGCTTTATCGTGATATTAGATTTAGATTGGCAGTAGAATTTAAGTTTAGCCTGATGAAGTCCTAAACCAACCATCAAAGCTTTGCTACCCAGAGCACTGCATATCACAGATGCAGATCTAGAACTAAACATTGTGGTTTGAGCCTTTTTTGTAATCTTCTTTATTTGCCGCATGAAGAGAATGAAAAACTAGTACTCTACCTTCCTCTTTGATTTTTTCAGTATCCATATAAAAAATAACTTTGTAGTGTCCTCCTAGAGATCCAGAATGTAAGAAATGAGTCCCAAAATGTTCAATAAGTCTTCGGTAGGCATTATACTCATAGACAACTGGAAGGTTGGCCAGTTCCTTCCAGAAGGGCTCCGCAAGATTGAGAAAGTCTGGGCGGTTGTTAATGAATTGAGCAACTTCTACACTGTTCTCAACAACCATCAGCTGCTTACTCTGGGGGAAGGAAAAGACATGAGTCATTATCCATGTCCCTCTCAAGGTGGTTCATACTAGCTGGATGATGTGCACTGAACATTGGTGCTATTGGATACATAATATTGGTGATATTGGCTACCCAACAGCTTTACAGAGCTGTTAGATATGTCAAAGCAACTCAGTGAACACAAAAAGAATACCCTGAAGCTAGGAAAGATCTTTTGGGTCTTGCTTTATAATTGCTGTATAATTTTCTCCTGTGAAACTGAATGGAAAATACCTCTCTTCAGAGCTTATGGTGGTTTCCAACACTATTAGCCTGGCAGTAGCAGTATAACAAGCTCTGCATAAAGGCAAATGAGATGCACTACAGAAGTTGTCTTTGCACCCTGCTTTGTCTAGAGGAGCCTTTCTCTGTGATGGGCTCTAGCCATTTTGAGGATGCTACATGCCTATACAGTAATAGACACCTCAGCCTCTCAAAGTTGGTATTAAGCTGAGTCTCAACGTACATCACCATTAGTGTGGCAAAATGAGCTTGTCCTCTCTCAGCTTGGGGGACATGGAAAGTATAAATTTGTTACTTGATTTTATTTGCTATAAAATAGAGGTTATACTTCATAATTGTTACTTTCAAATTATTTATCTAATGCTGTTTTTTAAATAAATCAAAGGCATAAGCACTGTGACCTCCTGGCTGTTTAAGACAATAAATCTGTCTCTTAATGGACTTCTACTAGTAGAAAATGTATCATGAAATAAACTAGCTTTAATCACACAATTATGTAATTTATTTTTTTTTGCTCCAATGTACTGACAGAGATAAGAAAAAAAAATACAGTGAACCATTAGAAGAAAATGGAAAATACTAATCAATTATAAGAAGAAGCTAATTTTTTTTCCTCAAATAGGGAGGAAAACAGCTTGTAAATAAATAAATTGCTAATAAAGAGGTAAAATGGAGAAAGTAAAACTAGAAGCCAACCCTTCTTAATTGCTAATCAAGCCAATGAGCTCTTTGTAGAAGTTATATAAGATTTTTTTCCTATCATGCACTTTGTGCCAAAGTTATCTAGATAAAATAAACATTTGCATCTCTCTATAAAAGCACATAATAGTAATGACGAAGGTGCTTATGCAAAATACGAAGCCACAGTGGTAGTTTATACATACCTTTTGACTGTGTTGCAAATTTTTATTCTGTGAATACCAGTGCCCATTGTTTGATTTTTCATACCTCTCTGTGTGTTTCATGTAAGACCAGCTGCTGTTGAAAAACTCATAACTGAAATCATTCTGAATTTTAACCTAAAGGATGAAAAATAGAATTAATCTGTTTAAAAACCTTCAGGAAGTATGTAAAAAATGATAACACAGAGTAGAGCAAGTCGTTCCTGAATTAATTTCAGATTTCATAAAAAAATACTAAACACTATTGGAAAAGCATTATATATGTTTTCATATGCATTTGTGTATGAAATATTTGCATTATGAGGTAACGTACATTAAGGATTACTTTGTGTCCTTTCAATAAATATAAGACAAACCTAATCTGTGAATGACTACAAACAAAGCATATCTCTGGAAGAGCTCCATAAACCACCCCAAAGCCTTGTGCATTTAAGTCCATGTAGGGTGATTCAGTTCTTTACCTGTGCTAAGGAACTGTCTTTATATTCAATCTAACTGTGAGACAATTAGAAATGACACACAAGGAATCACAACTCCCTTTCCATTTTAGAAAGGTATGCACCAGTTTGTATTTCAAAATAATAAGCGACCGCAGAGAGGGAACAGGTGTTGTTCAGCCATGCTTAGGGAAAGGTACCTGCCAGGACACCCTACAAGCTTTGCATCCTTCTCCATTTCTGATCATGTGACTAAATATAAAGCTGCACTTAAAGGAAACATACCTGGAAAGTATAAGCAAGAACACTTTCACTCAGCCTGTAGTATTCTCTGCCATCACCACTAAAGACTTTTCTGCATTGTGATCCAAAGCTTTTTGTGTGAATTACTCTTCCCCTAGTTTCACCAGTGATAGCATTAAAACTATGAGAAAGAAAGCGTGAAAGATCACAAAGATATTATTTTACAGGAGGTGAAAATTACACAGCCATTATAACTGCATGTTGTATCTGCAGATTAAGATCATGAATAGATTTACAATCTGTTGTAAAGGGGATATCAACTGTCAGACTTCTATACCTGCACAGCATTTACAAAGAAAAATGTTTCTCTTGATTTGTCAACAAAAATTAACATGTCTCTTAACATTAAGACATTTGTATTTTCAAAACCAATTTCTACTAAGTTTTATTGTTCCAGTGATAGAAGGCATCCATTCCAAAATAGTTTTGTATTATATCACATACCTACTGATACAACTATGCTAAAGAAACTTAAGATAATCATTTTGCTGGGTCACAGAAGGGATGTATAAACAGAAATTAAAAAATAATTCAGAAAGGATGAGTGTTGCTGCCTCATTTTTCAGTGACAGTGATTATGTGTTATTGGTTGGCATCTCATTTCAATCTTAAAAGATGGTTTTTTAATAGTAGGAATGACAGATAAAAAGCTTTATTCTGTGCTTCAGATCAAAGGGCCTGTGAATCCCGAATGTACTGAACCACTGGCATGACGGAGGTTGTTGTACTGAACAATTTTGTGTATGGGACATGTTACCATAGGCATGCGAAGTCTACCTGTACCGTCAGAGGTTGTGAATACAACAGAATGTAAATGCATTTAGCAGCAGTACTACTACTAAGCCTGACACAGAACATTACCCTGTTCCTGTAAGTTCTGAATTCGGAGGTGTTTTATCAATATCACATGTGATTGTCTTCTCTTCACATCGATCTTCATCTGCACCGTCTTCCTCACAATCCTGATCGCCATTGCACACAAGAGATCTGCTAATGCACTGACCTAAATCAGAATAAAAATGCATGGGACAAGGAGAATTGTCTTTTCATTTGAAAATAAATCAGCCCAAATCAAAGCAAAAGTCACACTTAGCTACTGTATCAATTAGCTTGTTCAATCCTGTGATGAACAGTCCGTGCCCAGGAGGGCTTGTGAAAAACTGAAAATGTAGGCATAAAGAAATAGCGTATAGCACACTTGAGGGAACCATGGCCATTCAAGGTTTATAATTTATTAGTTAAACAATGGACTTTTGGATTTATTTCCTGAGCTTTCATCTTTTGACTCTACCACTTGTGATTAATTGTGATTATCTCACTGGCAGCACCAAAACAAGTTTATTATATTCCTCTGTGACAAATGTCAACCTACTCAAGTAATGTGCTTTTTTTCTGTGAAAGTAATGGAAGCTGCTCAGATGATAGCACTGTTTTAGGGAGCGTTAGTTTCCATGACCCAAGTAATTTCCAAGGTGTTTGAATATAGCCTAGAGCATCTTCGAATAATCACATCTAAGGTTGTGTTCCTTAATTACCTGCTCTTAATGAAAAAACCGTAGCAAATGAGTAAAGCAAAATGACTTTGAGAGGGTACCAGGGCTGCAGCATATTATCTGAAAACCTTTGCAACACTCTAGATGAAACTAAAACCATGTGTAATACTCAAAAAAAAAGATGAAACATCCTGCTAAATCAAACTTATCTGTAGGTCTAGGGTCCTGCAAAGCCATTATCCATTTAGTAAATTTAAGAGAATAACAAGGTTATTGTCTGAACTTGATGACCAGAATAAGATCTTGTGTCGTACCTGAGAAACACCTGAACCGATCACCACAGCCATCCTCTGTTGGGCATCCTCTTGTGGGGGTGCATGGTCTTGTTTCAAAAGCATCCCCAGAGCATGGGTTTCCCCCATACTGGCCATAAACTGCTACTGTGCGTCTACGAATCTGAATGCAAGTCAAAGGAGATCTTACCAAACCCAGAAGAAAACAAGGGACAGTGTACTAGTGTCACAACAATGCTACTCCTCTACTGCTGTAACGAAATAAGACATTCATTTTTTTTCTGTGAACAACCACACTTGGTATTACCACAGTAGTGTAACAAACTCTCAAGCTAATAAAAATAAACTATTTTTTTCTATAAGGTCTTTGGGATAATGCATAGGTTTGGCTCATTTGTTCAAAAATTTAATATGTAACTGAAGCCAATGGAAGGATGCTGACACATTTCAGTTTTGTTTTGCGTTTTGAATAGGACCAATCATGCCTGAAACGAATTTGCTAAAGTTCTTCAAAGTAAACATTGTCATTGGTAAAATCTAACGTCAAGTGGGATATTTTTTGCTTCTAAAAAGCATAAGTACAGTCTCATAGTGCATATTTAATTTTGATCAAACCCTTCTTAATTGATGCAACATCAAAGTAAGTGAAAAGGAAAATCAAAAGCAAGTGTCTTAGATAGCAGTAGAGTTGCACTGTAAAGTTCACTAACTTTTTTCAGTGAGGATAATATTTCACAAACAAGTTTTTCTCCCTTGAGACGTGACTCCACTAATGCAAAATCAACTGCAAGTACAAAGCAAGATTGGGAGAGGAATGTCTTAATTCACTGAACAGTTCAGTTGAGTTTTTGGAATTATCACTGTAATAAAAAATGCACAATTTATTTTACAACATGAACACCATGGTAGTGAAAGGGAATAGAGAGACAAGTTGGAGGATTTCCATTCTGAATTCTTTGCTATTCTTCCTTCCCATTCTGCTGGGGTTTTGTCTGACAATTGATTTGGGGTTTTAAAGATACAGAGGCTCCTTAATTACTGGGAAAGAAGCGTATGCTTGTGAATTCATGAGTACAGAAAAAGCATGTCTGTCTATACCTGTTTATGAGTACAGCCATCACACTCAGACCAAGGGCCAAAAGAATTCCAGCGGCAATGGGCTGGAGAAGGGCTTCTCCTGTAGTATTTTTGGGATTTAAAAAAGAAAAAAAAATTAAAAAAAAAAAACCAAAACAAAAGAATAGAAAGATCATCACATATTTCCATCCATAAGCATCATAAGCATTAGTGCAAAACTTTACCAAACAGCAAAGCAGACCTTCAATAAAAATTTGGGATGTGATCATGCTCCCTCCAACACCATTTGGATTTGCTTGTCACTTGTAAGAAAGAAACCTGCTCCTGCCTGTTCTTTCTCATCACCAAACAACAGAAAGAATCAGACAAATTCACTAGCCCAAAGATCAGCAAAGACTTCATGCAACCACACACCAGCTTCAAAGGTGAGCTTCACATTGCAAAGAGGGCAGGGGTCAGATCATATCCAGAGTCTGACAACCAGTGGTGTCTCCTCTCCCTGGAAATATCCCTGAAGACCCCTTTAAGTCTTGGCCTGTGTCACACACTAGAAGTTATCTGTTAAATTATAAATGCTTAGTCTTCAGCATTGTAATTCATTAAAGAAATATTAACCTGGAAAGAATGGGAAAGAAGCCTGAAACTTCCAGCAGCATCAAAATCCCCAGCACCTGAAAAAGAGGAGCAAGAGCAAATTTACTCTGCTTTTACGCTTTCTGCTTTAGCTTGTGCCAGCTGTTCCAACTTTCTGCAACCTTTACGCTAGACAGCTTAAGAAATAGAGAACACCACACTGATTTTCCTCAGCTTTGTTGTGCAAGCTGTTGGTTTTTTATTTTCTTCTTTCTTGCAATACTGCCCAGTTACATTTTCAGCTAAGTATTTCTCCTTATTAATTAATATTTCATTGCACTTGCCATATTCACTTCATCAGTACAAATTAAGTAAGCGTCTTACCTTCATGTTAGATGAAATACTCAGATATCCAGCAATTATCAGGGAAAATGCACTTCCACTCAATTCAGCTGCCAAAGGAGTCAGTCAGTCTGTCTGCTACTGTGTGTCTCTTCTCACTCTTCCTCGCTATTCTGTTTTTCTTTCCCTAAAAAGGCTGAATATTGCTGAGGAATTTAAATCTTAACCCATCTAGTCCTCTCCAGGGACACAGCCTGCTTTGGGATCTGCTCAGTGTTTTTAAGACATATAAATCAAGGCTTGGATGTGCTGTCTGGGGCTGGCACAAAGTTGTGAAGAGTACTTACTGGAAGAACAATCATCTTTTCCTTATCTTCTCTCTCACAGTTTCTTTCCCCTGAACAAGACTTTGCAGGGATCACAGGCCATTTCTGATGTCAGGTTCACCACAACAGACCTGAGTCCCCAGCTTCAGAAGGAAGAGCTGAGCTGGAATTATTCTGATGTTGCCAAGGTTTAATTTTGATAATGAATATTCAGTCTCCAAGTCTGCAGTTGCGATGATTTTCTATATTAGTTCTCACGCTGCAAATCAGCTTTCCAGAGCTGAACTATTCCAGTAACTGCAAGAAAATGTCATTGCACTGGGGAAATTATTGTTGCTTTAGTGGAGCCTGGATTCCTAGTGGACCCTGGATGAGGTCCCTGTGGAAAGGCAGCTCCCCATCTGAAAACTCTTCACATACTACATCTTATCCACTGTATCTGTTCTGAATAGTTTAACAGAGTCCTCAGAAAAACAAATGCTTCAGGTCACAGCATCACTATATGGTGACTTTTAAACTCTGCACTTTGTTGGCATGGTCTGCTTTCCTTAGGAAGATGCCTTAACCATGGGTAGTTTATTGCATCCTCATGAAGGATGCCTGTGTCCACTCAGAAGTTTTCAATCCCAGAGCTAATTTAGCTAAGACAGAGACTGTCTTTGGGATTTTCAAGTTTAGTAACTGTGAACCTCTATGATAATGTCATTCGTACTCTTTCATCACTTATTTTAATGCTTTTGATAAAAATCCTTGTGCTCCTATTAGGTTTTATGACCAATTTGTGGAACATTGTCAGTGGTCATTTGGCTATGAAAGAAATTATTAAAACTGAGTTAAGCCCTTTAAAAGCTGGCCCAGAATATGGGAACACCAAAGAGTATTTTATCTCTCCGGGCATATATCCTGACCTTGCAGTTAGCTGTTTTAATGGCTTAGATAGCTATTTCACATTCTGTAAGTACACCATTACCTATAATAACCGTCGAGATAAAGATATACTGTAAATTCCTTACAAACAAAACGTGCAAATAAATATAAAGGGGAAAATGCGTCTAGCAAATAAAGTATGCATAGTGGTGGGAGTGTCTTCTCTTAATTAATGGGTAATAAAATCACTGATGGTAACCGGTATCAAATTCAAATGTATTGATATTGATGTTGATGTTGATGTTGATGTTGATATTGATATTGATATTGATATTGATATTGATATTGATATTGATATTGATATTGATGGAAGAAGCATTTCAGCAAGACAAAAACGTTGCTTTGGCAGGTGCAGAATGATAGCTCTTTTAGCACACATTTTCAGGTGCTTCAGTATAAAGACAGTACCTACTGTCACTTGGATATGGGATCCTACGTTTTTATTGGCCATGGCTTCAGCAGTGACGGAAGTAAAGAGACTGAACAAATGGTGCAAAAGAGAAGCAGGTTAGAGCTGGTCTTGAGCATCTTCTAGGACCACATGTCCACAGGTCCTGTGGCAGTACACTGGTTTGCAGAAGGTGAATGTTCAGTCTCCTCTACAACAGTGAGATTGTGGATGGTTGATTCTTCTCTCATTACATACGGTATTTACAGTAACCTTTTTCTACTTAGCATTTGGGCTCTGGACCATTTATAGAAGTTTACTAATTTTGTCTGTTAATTATACTTTGTTGCATGATAATCTACTTAAACTGCAATATTGTTATGAGGGACAATAGTGTACCTTACAGAGTCCCAGGCACACAAATTATAATAAAACACTTAATTGGGGGAGCTCCCCAATTGCTTCACCTGACTGGATGCTAGTGAAGGACAGAGTGTAACTTAAAGAGAACATCTTTCAGAAATCCTGGGAAACAGGAGAGGTGCCTGAGAACTGGAGAAGGCAAATGTCACTCCAGTCTTTAAAAAGGGCAAGAAGGACCTGGGTAACTACAGACAGGTCAGCCTCACTTCCATCCCAGGAAAGGTGATGGAACGACTTGTCCTTGGTGCTGTCTCCAGGCACGTCAGGGATAAGAGGGTTATTAGAAGTAGTCAGCATGGTTTTACCAAGGGGAGGTCATGTCTGACTCATCTAATAGCATTTTGCAAGGATATAACCAGGTGGATGGGTGATGGTAGGGCAGTGGATGTGTTTTTTCTGGATCTCAGTAAGGCATTTGACAAACTCTCCCACAGCATCCTGGTGGGCAAACTGAGGAAGTGTGCCCTGGAGGGTAGAGTAGTGAGGTGGATTGAGA
>VXBZ01001802.1:12274-22834 GCA_013399135.1 Heliornis fulica | reverse complement strand
AGCTTGGAGAAGAGGAGACTGAGGGGTGACCTCATTAATGTTTATAAATATATAAAGGGTGAGTGTTAGGAGGATGGTTCCAGGCTCTTCTCAGTGGTGGCCAGTGATAGCACAAGGGGCACTGGGTCCAAGCTGGAACATAGAAAGTTCCATCTTAGTAAAATGAGAACCTTTTTCACTGTGAGGGCGACAGATCACTGGAACATGCTGCCCAGAGAGGTTGTGGAGGCTCCTGCTTTGGAGACATTGAAGACCAATCTGGACACATTGCTGCGTGATCTAGTCTAGATGATCCTGCTTGGGCAGAGGGGTTGTACTGGATGATCTTTTGAGGTCTCTTCCAGCTCCTAATATTCTGTGATGCTGTGATTTTCCCTTACTGTTAGCGTAAATGGCAACAATCTAACCATTTTATAGTTAGAAATGTGTTTTATCATAGCAATTTGAAGTTCTTGCAAAACTTTTCTACAGTCTATTCAGAAATAAACTGTCTTATGGCACTTCAGGGGAGTAAAAGGAGTAGCTCGAGAGACACCAAGGATTAGCCATAAGGCATTTCTTGTCTTGTACCAAATGGTAATTCTAGCACAAGAATGATTAATGCAATGCTTCACTTTCTGGGCTAATGATGTCCTGCCTGGTTTGGAGACAGCAAGAAATAGTATTGTCTCTATCCTACTTCACACTAAGGTCAGCCAGAATATAATTATATCAGCGATATTTCCCTGTAGACTTTTTATAGGATTGATGCTAAGGTTACACAATAGTTTACCAAGTTTTAAATGCTATTGTGTCTTCATTGTCCAAGTTCATTTTATATTGTGGCCCTAAAGACAGTCTGTGGTCTGTGACTGCTGCAAATGCCAAGGATCCAATGACAACTGAGAAAGCATATCTTGTCATTATGGTTTTAAATTGTGAAACTGACTTGGAGATTTTTTGGATTTATTTCTGTTTGCTTATGCTGGCTTATTTTATTTTTTAAAAAAGCACTTTAATTGCCTGGTTCACTTTTAATCTACTTGTCACATTTCAAATATTAATGACAATGCCTTGGGATGTGTCTCTATGAAATATGTCAAATAGCATTAATGCTGTCCTAACTGTAATGCAAATAATTTTCTCGCAGGATCTCACAGAAGGATATTGCCTTAGATACTAGAATCCATATGCTGCAAAAACTACACCAAACAAACAAGGGCTATGAGAGTTCTGGTTTGAATGAACAGGGTTGGAATGTAAGAGCTCATGTTATTATAATCTGAAATTCAGACAGATTTAGCAGTATATAGGTAATAAGTTGGATTTGTCTAAAGCACAGACATTTCATCTTGTGTGCACACATGGGTAAAAAAATAATTAATGTTCTTTAGAGCTAGGTTCTGATCTTGGGACACAAGACATGGTGAACAATGTAGCAGCTTGAAACTGCCCAAAATGGTGTGTTATTATTCTGTTTTTTCCACATCTTTCCCTGCTTTCACTTCTAGTCCCTACTACATGCTCCTTCTGCACAGTTCATGCTGGCTTTGGCACACTTCGGTCCTCTCTGTGAGCCAGTTTAATTTATTACCATAAAATAAATACAGAAAAAAACTCCAAACCTTTGTGGTTTCATGCTGTTTTAATGGCTGAGATCATCTCCCATGAAGGTCTGGTGGGCAACAGGCCCAGCGAGAAGGTAAAAACATACTGCTGTGGCGGAGAGAGCCTGGAAAAGGGATGGCAAATGTGAGATGAGAAAGGCAGCAGAAGAGTCTTCTGCCTGCAGGGATGCAGCCAGCCACTGCTATCTGCTCAAGTCCAATGACTACTACCTTGCAATGACCACCACAAACTCCACCACTCAACACACACTAGCAGATACAGACCACCCCACTCATTGCTCATGACTTCACAGGACTTCCCTGGACAGCATGCTGACATACAAATTGACCCATCTACCAGGTGATCAGTGGTCTGGGCAGGTCTGATTCAGGAGTTCATTGCAGTTGAATATTTACTTTTCATATCTACCATTATTGATACTTACCTCCCTGAGACATCTCACATTCAGGCTGAAAAATCTGCTAAGGTTCTGACCATGAGCCTTTGGAGATGACTGCAGCCAAAGCGTGGATAGTAAATCTCAGCGAGATTTTCAATGGCCTTCGTCACAGAGAGTTAGGAGCAGACTTAGGTCCATATCAACCTGAAAATTATGTCCACATTGCTTGGGGCTTTTGCACAAACCCTTCTGCCAGCTGTGTGCAGAAGAGGTACTGCATCTGCATCAGATGAATATGCTCTCATATCCCTTCCCAGCAACAGGAAGGCTCACAAATAAAACAGATGAATTTCATGAACCAAATAAATGGTCTCATGATTTCAGAACTATAAATAAGCTAACTGTTGTGGTTTGACCCTGGTTGGAGGCCAGACTCCCACCAAAGTTGCTCTATCACTCCCCTCTTAGCTGGACTGAGGAGAAAATATCTATTGAGAGGCTTTGGAGTCAAGATAAGAACAGGGAGAGATCATTCTGAAATTAGTGTCACAGGCAAAACAGACTCAACACAAAAGAAAGGCAAGAAAACTCTCTAATTTATTACACTGCACACACACAGACACCAGAATCTGATGAGAAGTACAAAACAGCTCTTAAAACTCCACTCCCTGCCCCTCCCTTCTTTGCAGACTTCACTTTACTCATGTTTCTCCTTCCCAAGATGGCACAGAGACGCAGAGCATTCTGCAGAAACGGAAAGGACATAGCACTGACTTTTGCTCTCTGTAAATCTGGGCTGGCTGGCTGTACAACAAGCATAAGCCTGAAATAAATGAAGACATGAACCTAAATGTAGGTGTGCTCAACTTTTGTTCCTTCTTCTACAACAAACTTACTGCCCTGGTTCTGTTCAGGGCAGACCTGACCTCCCCAAGCAGCCAGCACAGGCTGAGTTGTTCTGGCTTCCACCTGTACTTGCAGTACAGTTCAAAGGAGAAGCACTGTAGCACAGCGTGTAAGTGAATAAATATCTTCTTTTGTGCTTGTATTAGTGATGTACATTGTTACTTCCAGTAATAAAATTTTTGCCTATCAAGCCATGCAATTGCCAGTACATATCAATTTTGATTAGTAAGGAAAATGTTGGTTTGAAGTTGTTTAAATTGGATTTTTTTTTATTAATCTGCTAATGGAGAACACATTACTAAGTATCTTTGAACGATCTATATTTCTGGAGATGGCACTTACTTCTAATTAGCCTGCAAATACATCCCATTCTATACTTATTTGTTTGAAATACCATGATGAGAGTGATTTAAAGTATGTTTATAATATGGGTGAATGTTCTGTAGAAAAATGACTTAGGAAAAAGCAATTGGCAAACAACAATGTCCAGACTTGTTAGGAGAAAAAAAAAAGACAAAAAAACTCACCACCACCAACAAAAATGCCCAGATCATTCCAAGGAAAAACTTAAAAATATAAGGCTTGCAATACCAACAGAAGAAGGGTCCTGTTTCCTCCTTTGTGCAGGCTCATGGCATGAGAGGTAAGCACCACTGCCCATTTTTGGTAACTACATGCTGTGTCTTCTGAGGTAGCAATGAAGCCAGGACAAGCAGGTGCATCAGCTACGAGAAAGGTACTTGGAGAAAAGCTGGTGGTCAGTTTTGATCAAAGTGACAGACTTGTAAAATGGTCGAGACACTCAGCAGAAAAAGTAAATTACCAGTGTTGTTGCTTCAAGGGTTACCACATTTTCTGCTACTATTAAAATACAGTGAAGCAGAATAAGCAGGCTTGGACTTGCCACAGTTTTGTGACCTTTTTACAGTGCAACATTCCTTTGGGCATTTTTCCTTTCTCAAGCAAAAACTTTTTGGGCTACATGTCTCTGTAACATATACACAAGCACAACTGAAGAACTATTTCTAGTTTACAGCAATTAGCTAACAACTACTGACTAATATGATAAACCACATATAAACCAAGAAGTACTGGCATATTCTCCACCATCAGTGTTAAGTGCTAGCAAAGCTGAGCCTGCCTTGCTTCATCCAAAGGCAGCCTTCCAAGGCAGAAAGGTACAGCTCCAATCAAAGTAAAGGGAGCTACTTACCCAGACATTTCAGAAGACATTTCTGCACACTCACTGCCTTGGAGGAGAGAGCAGCAAAGCACCTCCCTGTGCCTGGTGCACAGCCTTCCCCTCCACAGGACTGGCTGTGCTGCACGTGCTAGTTCAATCTAGGACTTGTGGCTATGAGATTGTGAGCTCCACATTGTGAACAGGTAAGAATAAAGTTCAAAAAGCTCCATTTCTTTCCTGTGTCCAGTTTGTGCACACTAATAATGCCAGGCAACATTTTCTCCTCTATTTTTCTCGAAGTGAAGTAATATAAGAGGGAAATGGGGCATGGGTGTTAGAGAATTTCCCTGATGGATACAGTATGCCTCTAGTCCACTAAATACAAAGCTGAGAATGCCTAATATAAGGAAAACATATTTCAGAATAAACAGAAGATAACATTTGTAACTGCAGAGTTGAGCTGACATTTGTTGTCAGAGCATTTGTACTTAGGGAAACTTCTCAGCTGGTGAAATGAAGTCAAATGCAGCAGTGGTTTTGATGAATGAAGGCAACTTGTTTTGTTTTTTTTTGTGGAGAAACAGGCCTTATCTTCAGAAAATGCAGAACTTGTGTTTGCTCACTTTGCCTCACTGCAAAGCCTTTCCTTCCTACAGTTTGTGTCTCACATACAAATATTAAACGCAAGCCTCGCAATTCTATACCAGATAATGAGTGCTCTACAGGTGATGGGTTTTTCTGCTTTACAGTGAGCTTAAATTTTTATTTCTGGAGAAGGGACAGCATGACCATGGAACACATTCATTTGCAGAAGTCCCATAGCAAGAGAAAAGTAAATGCTTTAGGATGCCTGAAGTGAGATGCGAGATAAAGTAAATAACTAGCAAATAATACAGTAGTCTTATTTGACTGCTTTCAGATTAAACAAGTGCCCCAGTTTTTTCCAATGTTTTCTTCTGACCATCCACTTTACTTCAGATATTTGTATTTTTTCCCTTGAATGTTTGATCTAAAGAAAAACTTGTAATGTATGAACAGTAAATATTTGTGAAAAGTAAATACATAATTCTAAAAGAAAATCAGATATCTCACATTCACAGCTTTCTACTTATTCACACCCTTGGTTACTTCTAATTGCAACATATATGATGAATTTGAAAATGCACTGTACCATGTACAGGCTGTACCAGTGCTTTCAATACTAACAGGTGCAAACCAGGATGGGTCTGGTAAAATTAAATACTGGATGAACTTTGCAGAAAGGAGGCACTGTAAGGCATGTATATGCATCTCTCCAGCTACTGGGAAGTATTCTGGGAGGAGAACAACATCAGGTCACATTTTAAGCAAAGGCTGGTGAAATCATTCACACATGCACTTGAAGCATAGCTGATTAAGACATGGAAGGAATGTGATGGTAGAGTACCTAGGCAAGTAATTCCACATAAAAAGTGAGAAAATTGAGAGAGCAAGGTAGCCAGTTGTTTGAAACTAAGATGTCTTCTGTTCCCAAGCTTCTGGCAAAAACTTTTACTGCAACATTTCTGCAGGAGAGGTGCGGATTTTTTCTAAGCAGTTGAAATTATGTTTCTCTTCCAATGGCCATGTATCATTCATACCAGAATATTTGGAAGTATAAAAAAATTGCCATTGTTAATTATGTTTAGACATTCCACTTCCAAGTTAGCAAATTTAACCCATAAAATCTGTGCTTAGATCTATGCTGTGTGTATCTATGATTCAGACAAGCTTTTGATATTTTTTTTTGTTGAAATAAAACATTGTAGTGCTACTACTAATGTTAGTGTGGTGTAGCAGCATACTAGTACTGCTAATTGCATACAATCCATGTGTATGTGCCTGCACAGATATACACACATATACGCATATGATTGGGTGACAGTTTTATTTCTTTTATTCAGTAATAAACCCTTTGGGTTTTATGTGCTTTAAAATAATCCCGAAAATGCAACTTCATTACTGTAGGGAAAGACAGATGTTTAAAGTACAGGCCGGTCAGCACAAGGTAAATCTATAAGATAGAAGCCACATCATTTATTTGTCCAAGCACTGTGACCAGAAAAAGAGATTATATTTGAATGAAGAATTTGTGAAGACCTTTTATTCCAAGCATAAAATTGGTCAAATGCATTTGCCTGAGAACGTGACAGTGAGGGAGATGAGTGATACAGATGTGTCTTTATACTAGTGGCCTCTACTTACAAAATGACACAGCATCACAGAACCTCAGATCAGCCAGTCTGCCTTGGCAGTACAACTTCCACTATACCTAAGCCATTTCACACAAACATTTGCCTAGTCTCTTCTCAAAAAACTCTGGTACCACCTAGAGGAAAATTATGTCCAGTGCTTTGCAGTGGATCAGAATAAAATTTTTCCTGAAGTATTTTCTGCTGCAGTCTAAGGGGAACATGGTTAGAAGCTGGGCCTGGGATGTGATGAAGACCACAATTTCCAACTGTGGTGGCTCAAATGCATTTTGTGGATCTCCGGCAAAGTTATAGGCTTCTATGTGCATGAATAATGCAACGAAGGTTCAAGCATTGTCAAACAAAACACAATCGGCATAAGTTATTCTTTATTAAATAATACTAAAGAGGCAAGGATATTTAATTGTTATACCACTCAGAAGAAAAAGGCCATCACCTTATAGAGGATCCTGTGTCCTTCCCTCATGCACCACCCAAACTGGCAGGCAACCACCTCTGCAAGCTTGAGCCTACCAGTGAAATCCTCTCAAACTCACTGCTTCAGTCCAACAATGAACTAGAACCCGGTAATGTATCTAAGCATACGCATTAAAAAGAAGTAATAGGGAAATTTTAAAGGTCCATACGAGGCTGTCGCACTGTGTAACAGGTGTGTCCCAGGTTCACAGGTACCTCTGCTGTACAGAGCTGCGCTGCCCTGCTCCCCTAGCTGGATGGAACAATACAGATTCCTAATTCATTATTGAGAAAAACATTTGGACACTTGTTTCACTGTGAGTTCGAAAAACTTATTTTTATTATTAAACTCTGGTATTGATTTCAATGTGCTGCATGTGAGGTGATATTTTGTGCTGGTTTTTACAGTAAAAAAATCTCAGCATGTGTGCATAGTACACAGTTGTGATAAAAGGCCCCATCCCTTCCCATTCAGGACTCACTACAGGAAGCAACAGTACCAAATGTGTTCTATACACATTGTATAAGCTCTGTTACGCAAAGAGTTTTTGTAATGTTCAATCATTTCCACTGTATTTTTACAAACAATTTCTTAAGTTAGTGGCAGCTATTTAATTGTCTTCTACACATTTTCATTTAACACAAACAGAAAGCCCCTTGCATTATTATCATTAGCTACTTAGCAGGATGGAACAGCCTTTTTTTCATAAGCATTGCTGTTTCCTTCTATTTTCTTTTACTGCAAAGAGGTTTAAGAACTTTACCAACAGTACTGTTTTCAGTTTAGTAACCTCACTGTTACGATTTACAGGTTTTACTGAGTTATTTGGGAGAAAACTTTTAGTTGAACTATACTGTCATCTTGTGGTGACCAATGTTCCTGATTCAAGTGCACACAGACAAGTTTTCAAACCAAAGAATACAGATACCATACAAATAAAGATACATTTCCTGTGACTGCTTGGTAACAAATATTGCATGTAGTTTTTTTTTTCCCCAGTAATTCTAACCAAGTGGTCTACCTCTGCAAATCAAGATGATATCCAGAAACAAAGGCATCCAAACTGGCATTCATTAAAATGTTGCCCTTTCATTCCTCAGTTCTCCTGCTGCCTTCCTGAGATATTGTTACCTAGGTCAAAACAATCTATATCCAAGAGGATATTGAAAAGTGTTCCTTTGATCTAAGAGATCACTCTTAAAGACTTCAGCTTGTCTGCACTTCTAAACGTAACTGGTGCCAGACGTCAACTAGCATCATATATATCAAGCTTGAATCTTCACTATTCCTATTCCTCAAAGTCATCCCTGCTTGTGCAAACGGTACCATGCACTAATTAGTGATGCCATATGATATAAGACAAAATTAGCTTAGATATCAGTTTTGCATTCTCCCCCTGCAAGTCATTCAAGCACAACTACTCTATTTTGCATACAAATCCCACCACAGTAACAGCAGGGTCTGTGCAAGTCTACTGCACGCATGATGGTGTGATGTAGTAGCATGACATCAAACCTATGCAAAACAAGTGCTCCCAAGGGGTGGAAGAAAAAAACGGATGGGTGTGTCCGATGTTGCATTTTGCTTTTCAACCCCAACCAGGTCAGCCAGTGAGCAAAACACAGTGATAGGGGATACAGAGGGGCACTTGCCTCCACAGTATTCAGTAAACCCTGAACTAGATGCTTAAAATGTGTTTGCTGCCATGACAAAGAGTTTCTCCCACTGCTGGACGTGGCTGGAACCTAAGCGCTCGGTGGAAGCTGTGATGAGACACTGGCAGCAGCAACACACTATTTCCTACATCAAAAAGACAGCTTCGAAATCCAGACATGTCAGTTTCTAAATTCTGGATTACTTCCTATGCATCATAGGAGGGTGAGTTAGTCAGTGCTGAGTTTAGGCTGGTACCATTCAGCAGCTGCCAGTACATGAGGCTGCAATTCAAGATGGGTGGTGAACTCTATCCTCACCCAGGACCTACACAGAGGCTAAGAGCATCTGGGATGGTACTGGATCAGCCACAACTCTGCCCTAAAAGTACCTTGTCTTTCCAAATACTAAAGACAACTTCAAGAGGATAAAAAAATCTTTCCTCCCTAAAACGTTTGAACACATGTAAATGAAGAAAATTATTTTTATCAAAGGACAAGAATAATTCCTCTCGCAGCATATCCTTGCAGGCAGCCAAACCAACATACTTCCTTTGGAGGCTGTTGCCATGGCATCTGTACAATGTCTTCACAACATCTTCCAGATTTCTGAGATCTAACAAGAAAGAAAGAGGAAAGGAGGCACTCGTTAAAAGACACAGCAAGGCTGCTGGGAGAAATATGACCCAGTCCAGACTGCAAGATGTATTCATACTGTTTCAGTTAATTGGGAATTTTTTTTTATAGAATTTCATCTAAAGGACACTAAGATTTCTCTTTTGATTTTTTTTGCTTGTTTGGTTTTTGCAAGGAAAATATTTTAAAATGCCATAAAATATTTTCTTTAAGTCAATTAGGGCAAAACTCATCTAACTTTATCCATCTATGTACCTAGCCTAAGGGGGCTGTCTAAGCTCCTGTTAGAATTAATGGAAGGAGAACCTCCTTCCCAAGGATAATTTTTCCAGCTTACTTTAGAAAGCTTTTACTTTTTTACTTTAGACTTTTCCAGCTTAATTTAAGATGGGAAGATCTATCCTTTAAAACCATTTATCTCTGTATATTAACTACAGCAAGACCGTGGAACAGTGAAGATAAAGTCAAAACAGGTTTTTGTCCGATCCCTCAATCTTAACATAGGTCAAAAGCCTCCCGACACGTAAATTAACGCCTAAGGAATTCAGTAAGAGGCCAGCAAGGAAAGAGGTGAGGGTAAACTAAAAATGGGACAACTGTGCAAGGCTCATTTGTCCAGGAGTGAAAATACAGCAGTTGGGCACAGCCTCACTGCTTTGTGGATTGTGTTGTGGGATGATGCCTTTTTCTGCACAACGAGGTCCATGTTTACAGTCCTTCAACTATGCTCACATTCAAGGTGGGAGGGTTCCTCATGGTTTGCAGGCATGTGGCAGGCCCAGACTGGAGCACTTTGGAGTAACTGCATGTTTAGTCAGTAATCCAGAAGCAGGATTGAGATCTGGCTTGCCAGACAAATACATACTTCTAACGCAGAATTGTTAGACAAGGTTATATAACCCTACAATCAAGTTTCCGATTTTGTCTGAGGCAACAAAGTGCTTAAGTAGCGAGATAAACACACATTTATTCCGTTTCCCTCTTCACATGTCTTTCCTCTAAATTAACAAGGTAAAATTTCATAGACTGTGCAGATACGTGCTACCGTGGCATGTAGGAATTTAAGCAGTGCGTTAAACGGTACCCAGCGCGGTGCTTCGACGGCAGGTAGGCTGCGGGAGGCCCGCCGGGTCGCGGGTCACCGGCCAGCACAAGAACTGCCTGCATGCACCTCCTGTGAAACGCGCGTATTGCGCCCTAGCGCCGCCCATTAGAGTCGCTGGTACGGGCGGTGCGAGCAGCGCCTCGGTTGGGCGGAGCTTGCGTTCACAGGCGCGCTGCGTCGGGGTGAGGCCGTCGTGTCCCGGAAGCGCTTGTCCGGCTATAACGGAAGCGGGGCGGGGTTCGGCCTCTTTGGCGCTGCAGGTTGGGGAAGATGGTGAGCGCTGCGGAGCGGTCATGGGCGGTCGGCCGGGATCCGCCGCCATCCGCCACCATACCGGGCTCTGTGGGCTCGCCGGCCTTGCCAGCGTCGTGGGGAGGCTCTTGCGCTCTGCTACGTCCAGGCT
>VXBZ01001802.1:1725-11900 GCA_013399135.1 Heliornis fulica | reverse complement strand
GTTATCTGTATGCAAGGCTGAGCGGATAGTTCGGTGTGCTTCTGACCTGTTTGCTGGACTTTTTCCAGTTACATTAACCTGGAAGTGCTAGTGTTACTTCCAACGTGTTATGTCTTGAAACCCTTTTCAGACGAAGGGAACATCGTCGTTTGGGAAGCGGCGAAATAAGACACACACCTTGTGTCGTCGATGTGGGTCCAAGGCGTACCATCTGCAGAAATCTACCTGTGGGAAGTGCGGCTACCCAGCTAAGCGTAAGAGAAAGTGTAAGTACTGAACTTACAACTGACTTGAGCTGAAAATCTGTTTCTGTACCTTTGTCAGTATTGGGACTTTTTTTCCCTACGAAGGAGTAAGACTGTGCCATCTTGCAGTTCTTGGAGCTTTTTGTGAAGAAGTAATGCTTATTTAACTGTATTTTTGCTAACATACTGTACAGATGTAACGTGCAACTTTGTGGTTTGGTACAGGGGAATAACAATAGCTTTAATTTTTTAGATAACTGGAGTGCAAAGGCTAAAAGACGCAACACCACTGGTACTGGTCGCATGAGGCACCTGAAAAAAGTCTACCGTCGATTCAGGTACGACAACTTACTAACATGGTGAATCCTGCATAGATATTGTTTAATCATAAAATGATTCATTCTGACAGCAGTCGGAAAATGCTGTATAAGGTGCAGCTGTAGCCTAATTTTCCAGCAGCAGTTGCTGAAGTAAAATTTTCATACCCAGAAGCAAGCTTGGGGCTTGTTTTAATCTGTTTGGAGGCAAAGAGAATGTCTGTGGCATTGCCTTTTCTTTAACAAATGTTAGATGTTTTGCTGGGTTGCTTAGTAGGAATGCAGAGCAAGACGTTACGGATGTGATGCAGTCTTGCAGTGTTTGCTCGGCTGCTGAAGTCTTCCTGTTTGAAGAATAAGTTTACCTCAGCAAGAAAGAGCAAAAGCTGTACTGCTTATTCTAAAGACTTCAGTGTTAGTAAGATACTTATTTTAAGTCTTGAACGTAGAAATTCTGTAATGATTGAGACTTAAAAAAAAAAAACCCAACCTGGTGAACTTGATCTGAAGTGTTACTTGTTAGGAAATCGCTAGAGCAGGAATCATACTTTGAAAATTGGTAACCATATTTCTACTTGTAGGAATGGATTCCGTGAGGGAACCATGCCGAAGCCCAAGAGAGCAGCTGTTGCAGCCTCCAGTTCATCATAAAGACTCATCTATTTGTTAAAATAAATGGTCTTATCCAGAAAAACGGTTTCCTTTTATACATTTTACTTAAGTGAAATGCAGAATTCCTGAAAATACAGAGATTTAAAGTTTTTAGATGGCATGTATTGAAGTGATCCATTACTCCCAAGTCCAGCACATGCATGCTGCTATACAAAGACATTGGGAAGCTGTTTTAGTAGTTAAATTTCTCAAATGGTCTGGGGAGGTTGGTGTGGGGCTGTATGTGTGGTGGTTTGACCCTGGCTGATGGCCAGATGGTCACCAAAGTTGAGCTCAGCCCTTAGGCTTCTTAGAGGGACAAGAAAATACATACTGAGTATGGGGCAAGAGAAGGACAGGGAGAGAGCATTCCTTGATTAGTGTCATGGGTAAAACAGACTCAACATGGAATTAAAAAAAACCAAAAACATCTAAAACCACTACAACCCCCTCCTAAGAAAGTGTCCAATGAAAACAGGGTAATGAAAAATCACATCTTAAAAACTGCCCCCCACACCCCCCTTTTTCCTAGGCTCAACTTTATCCATTATTTTGTATATGGATTATTTACCCATTCTCCTTCTTGCCCCCCAGGTGTTACGAAGTGGGGGGAAGGGGAATGGGAGTTTCAGTCAGTTTATCATGAGTTTTTCTTCTGGGGGGATGGGAGCATCCCCTACTGCAGTGTGGGGTCCCACCAATGGGAGACAGTTCTCCACAAACTTCTCCAACATGAGTCCTTTCCCACAGGGCTTCAGCTCTTCACCAACCACCCCAATGTGGGGTGCAATCTTGGGCCCAGATTACTCCTTGGTCCCCTACGGATTCAAGCTCCCTCAGCAAATGTGTTCTGGTTCTGTGCTGCATGGACAGCAGGTCCTGCAAGGAGCTTGCTTCAATACAGGCTTCCTGTTGGGTCACAACAGCCTTCATGTATCTCCACCTTGGGGTTCTGTACCGACTGCTTCAGGTTGGATCTCTGCTCCGCATCATCTTCCATGGGCTGCAAGGGAATGTCTCCTCTGGTGCCTGCAGCACCTCCTCGCTGCCCCTTTTCACTGACTTTGGTGTCTGCAAAGTTTCTCGCATCATCTCGCTCCCTTCTCTGGTGGCATAAAGTCTTCTTGCATTTCTTCTTAAAAGTTATTCACAGGGGAGCTGTGACTTGTTGATGGGCTCAGCCTTGGTCAGTGACAGGCCTGGCCTTGAACCCAGCTGGTGTTTACTCTGTAGGACTCAAGGGTTATGAGTTAGACCTCTGCATAGTGTTCACTGGCACTTTCGATCAGCCCCTTTGTATAGACTGCATACACAGTCTGATTTTTTGATCCTTGAGACTGATACACATATAGCACAGTTAGATGGTATAGCCTGAGTAACATCAGAATTTCTTGTATTTCATATTTTTCAGAGTATCAAGTCTCACATTTTAGCCAAAAGTGTTTCAGATGAAGGTTTCTCAAAGGCAGAGAGGTGTTCAGGTGGCTGCAGCAGTAGAAGACTGGTCGGCTTTGGTATGTCTATCTCTAAAAGTGCAACTCCATGCCAGAGTTTAAAATGATAAAAGGATCTTTGTTGGCTTGACTTGAGATCAGAAGGGTTTTTTAAGTCTGTAAGCAGGAATTCTGCTTATTCCACCCCTGTTGGTTCATACAGAAAGGACGACAAGACCTAACACAGTGCATAGGGGTTCATACGTATAGGGTATCTAGCCGATCCCTGAAACATAATTTAAACTTCAAGTACTGCTGTGCATCCTGCAGCGATATATATGTAACAGTACCTGGTTTTTTGATAGGTTGTGTGAGTGAACTGGCAAACCCAACCGGGTAAATGCATTACATTTTGATAGGTGTGAGATTGTTCACCTCACAGCAGGAACAGCAGGACAAGGAATGTCATGCTTCCTGACACCCAGCTGTTTCTGCCATCCAGTGTGCTAGCATAAGGAAATGTTAATTTGACTTTACAAATAAATTAATACTACCTCCTCTGTTGCTGTATTGTGAGGGTAGTATGCACACCTGTCCATTACTTCTTCCCCAATGACACAAGCAACATCTGCTGGATTATTGTGACCCCCGGAAGGGGGATAGGTGATCCTCACATACTGTGAAATGCTAAGAGGAAAATGTTGGTGGAAGAAGATTGTTACTCACTTTTCCTTCATGGATTTACATGAGAAAGGTTGATTGATGAAAGTGATTTGAAAATCTCTCTTAAGAGTAAGTTAATTTCCTATACTTGGCTGCAACTACTACACTACTGAAACTTTTGTGCTCTATTAAAATTAGATTCAGAGCCCTAAATGAGAACCTTTGAGGTGTTATCCTTAGGCAGCAAATATGAAGACTTTACTCAAAATACCAAATAACTTGAATAAATGATGATATTTGTCTTACTTAGAATGTGTATACTACCCCCCCATTTCATGAGACAGTTGGCATGAGCTTCATCTACAAAAACATAGATAAAGCAAAGTAAATTACAATTTTAATAATTTTGGGGGTATTTAGTGAGGTATACAGGTTAATGAACATGTTAAAGCAGAAGTCCTTGATATATGTTGTGGGCAAATTGGCAGACATCTGCAATTTGATCGTGGAAACAAGGTCATACTTCTTTACTAATAGGGAGATCAAAGTTCCAGTACTCTACAGAGCTCTACTTTTTTAGTATTGTTATCTCTAGGGTGCCAGCAAACTGGGAACTATAACTTCTGGTCAGGTTTTTCATATTTAGGTAATAGAGATCTTGTATGTATGCATAGGGAAAGATGCTATAGATCAAAGGACAGAATTTTCTACCTGCAGTAAATGTGGGATAAATAATACATTTAATCCTGATTTTGTATTCTTATGTCAAATTTACCTAATGATCCCCAATGGTGTCTCTGCGAAATAATAACTGAACTTAGTACAGATCTTTGTCTATTTTACTGCTACTAGTAAACCACGGTATGTAATGGGACTTGTGTACTGCCATCATGGTGCAAGGTACAGTATGATACCTACCATAACAGTAAATATCACTGCAACTCTTTGAAAGGATTGTTGTTGCACTTGTTGCAATACTGCTCCGAAGCAGAAAAATACTACTAGATAGGAGTTACAAAAGAGGAACTGAGGCTAAGATTTTTGAGATGCTGTGACTTCAAGAACATGACAGGTATTTGAAAACCCTGTATTAAAACTCTCCCACTTTCACCTGTAATGAGGAAACACCATAAAAGGAACACAGCAGGAATGCACTAACACATGAAAGGTCATACGTTTTTCAGTAGATAAATGAATGAAAACTTGTGAAAATACATAAGCACCTTCTACAAAGTATGAAGGGGAGGATCCTGATGAAACAAAGGGAATTGACCTGTGAAAACAAAAAGCTTGTTGCCTAATGGTTGATGCTCCACGGAGAAAATGATAAATGAACAGAATCTTAGAATAATTTGGGTTGGAAAAGACCTCTAAGATCATCAAGTCCAACTATTTAACACTGCCAAATCCATCATTAAACCATGTCCCTAAAAGCCAAACTCAGAGATCTTATAAATGTCTCCTGGCTCAGCAACTTCACCTCTTCTTCCCTAGGCAGCCTGTTCCAGTGCTTGACAACCCTTTTAGTGAAGCAATTTTTCCCAATATCCAGATTAAACCTGCCCTAGTGCAACTTGAGGCCATTCTCTCATCCATCACTTGTTACTTGAGGAAAGAACAATCTGGCAACAGCCTCCTTACAGGTAGATGTAGAGAGCAATAATGTTCCCTCTCAGCCTCCTTTTCTCCAAGCTGAAGAGACCCAGCTCCTGCAGTTGCTCCTCACAGACTGGTGCTCTAGACTCTGCGCCAGCTTCGTAACCCTTCTCTGGACATGCTCCAGCACTTCAATGTCTTTCTTGCAGTGAGGGGCCCAAAACTGAATGCAGTACCCGAGGTGTGGCCTCACCAGTGCTGAGTACAGGGGAACAATCACCTCCCTAGACCTGCTGGCCACACTAGTTCTGACGCAAGCCAGGATGCTGTTTGCTTTCCNGCTGAAGAGACCCAGCTCCTGCAGTTGCTCCTCACAGACTGGTGCTCTAGACTCTGCGCCAGCTTCGTAACCCTTCTCTGGACATGCTCCAGCACTTCAATGTCTTTCTTGCAGTGAGGGGCCCAAAACTGAATGCAGTACCCGAGGTGTGGCCTCACCAGTGCTGAGTACAGGGGAACAATCACCTCCCTAGACCTGCTGGCCACACTAGTTCTGACGCAAGCCAGGATGCTGTTTGCTTTCCTGACCACTTGGGCACACTGCTGGCTCATTTTCAGCCGGCTTTTCGACCAAAACGCCCAGGTCCTTTTTTTACCAGGCTGCTTTCCAGCCACTCTTCACCAAACCTATAGTATTGCCTGGGATTGTTGTGACCCAAGTGAAGGATGGAGCATTGAGGCTTGTTGAACCTCATACAGCTGGCTACGGCCCATTGATTCAGCCCTCTGTATAGGTCCCTCTATAGAGTCTGCCTACCATTGCAAAAAAGTCATAAAGGCAATGTTTCATATAGATGAGAACTGTTTCAGATCAGTGAGTGTTTATAACTGCTTTGGAAACAAACCTTGCTTACTGCTGCACACTGAAAACCAAAGCCCACCTGTGGCAGGAGCCAGATTCTGCCTTAGAAGGTATTCAACAATCCTGAAATGGTGATTGTCTCTATAACATGAAAATTTCAACAGCCTGAAAATCTACCGGGAACTATTATTTATTCCAGTAGTTTCTATTTACTGACAAACCAGACAGTAAATTACAGTAAGGAGATTCTTGCTCAGTGAATTGAATTGATACAGGATTTCTTGGGTGCCAGCCCAAGTCCCAGCTGCTGGCCTGGTTGTGCTTTCGCTGCCCCAGAGGCAGCCTCCCAGCGTCAATGATGGTGGCTTCTTGTGGGGCTGGAAGGGGTTCTCAGCATGACAGCCATCCTCTTTGGGGCTCAAAGGGGCCTCCAGGAGGAGTGTTGCCTGTCCTGGCTGCGTGTGGAGGGCCTGAGCACAGCCTCCTCTGGTCTATCGTGCAGCTCTTCTTGCTCCCCATGGGTAGGAATGCGGGTGCCAGGAAGGGGTGCTGGGACCTCACCAAAGGGCTGGGCTGGAGGCAGAAGACCCTTCTCAGAAGGCAGTGGGTCTGTGAGCAGACCCAGAGCTGCCCTGTTGCCTTCCAGCATCATGGGTATCCTCAAGGCCCAGGTAATGTCGTGCCCGCCTGCTGCATCGTTGTGCAATGGTTTCCAGTAGCTGTTGGACAAAGATCCTTGTCTGCACGCCCAGGGAGGCTTGCAGCAGGTGGATCAGAGCCTCCTCATCCACACCGAAGTAGCGCAGGCTGGACAGGACCAGGCTTTGCACTGCTTCTGCATCCTGGACATCCTCAAAGAGGTGCCTCAGCTCCTGGTGGAGCCAGGGCAGCAGAGGATTGAGAACAGTGGGGTAGACACGGAAGATGGATGCCCAGACACAGGCATAGAAGCCACCCACCAGTGGTGACCCTGCAGGTGGCAACTGGGGTGCTGCAGACTGATGGAGGCGGTGGGTGGATGGGTTTTCAGAAGCTCCTCCTGTCTGATGGACAACAACTGATGGTTCTGCAGGTGATGGGAGGACATATTCCTCAAATTTGTTGTCTGCTTTCACTGAGTGCAAAATGGACCTCATCTGACTCCTACAGAGGGGGCACTTGGGCTTGTTCTCAGCCCACTGCATGATACATGGGTAGCAGAATTGGTGGAGACATGGCAAGACGTAGCTGGCCTCCTCCCATCTGTCCAGACAGATTGGACAGCAGTCTTCTGACTCCATGGCCATGGTTTCCAGTAGCTGTGGTGAGCTGTAGTGAGCTGGGGACATTGAACCACTCCCTCTCACAGGCGCTGCAGCAGTGGATGTTGCACTAGAAAAGGAAGAGAGGCAACAGTCATTCCCTAGTCTCATGGAGATGGAGAAATGTCCAGGACCTTCAAGAGGGAAACCCTTCCAGGTCCCCAAGTGAGGTTTCTTGTCACAGCTCACACCCGGGAGGTAGTGCAAGCACACCTTCTGGATGAACTGGCTGCCTGAACCAGGAGCAGTCAGGAAAAATCTGAGCCAACTGGGTGAGATTTGGCACCCAGCTATAAGCAGTGAGGGATACGTGATCACAGTCTGTTGCTCAGAGCTGTGACAGTCTATCACTAGGAAACTTTGCAGTCCCTTCACTGGTGACATAATCCATCACTTGGTGATTCTTTCCACCTGGAGGGGGAGCAAGTTGTATGGCTGACTCCAGCCACAAGCTCTGGGTGTGCATTTGCCAAAGGTAGTTAAACCTAGACACATCACAGCATGGTCCCTTTTCTCAGACAGAATCATAGAATCATGGAATGGTTTGGGTTGGAAGAGACCTCAAAGATCATTTGGTTCCACACCGCTGCCATGGGCAGGGACACCTCTCACCAGACCAGGTGACCCAAAGCCCCATCCAACCTGGCTTTGAGCACTGCCAGAAGGTCAGCTGTCGGAAAAGAAGAGCTGGGAGACCGAAGGTAGTGACTACCTTTTATTGTCTCAACTACTTGCAGGAGCTGCATATGATTTTATACTTTTTAGTTACATTACAGCAATTTGAGTGTCAGTACACGATTAGATAACATCTTTTTTTTGCAAGTAGTGATTGGTTAGGCATTACGTAGGTTAGTATCTTCTGTTATGGCTTGGTTACAACCTATCTGAGTGTCCAGGCACAGATGTTCAGCCTCCTGTTTTCATCTAGTGTTCAGCCACAAGGTCTTGCGGACCTGGTGACATACATACTGTTCCGCTCACTCAGCACTTTGCTTCAGGCCAGAGATACTCTGCAGCATCGTGGCCTTGTACTCCTAGCTATTCCCCAACAGTCAGCCACAGCTTCTCTGGGCAGCCTGTGCCAGGGCCTCACCACCCTCACAGGGAAGAATTAGATAATGTCCCATCTAAATCTACCCTCCTTCAGCTTAAAGCTATCACATGCCCTTGTAAACAGTCCCCCTCCACCTTTTCTGTAGCCCCCCTCAAGTACCAGGAGGCTGCAATAAAGCCTCTCTGGAGCCTTCTCTTCTCTAGGCTGTAGAAGTCCAACTCTCTCAATCCAGAACTGTCAGTGTCACCCAGACATTGTGTGTCTCTGTAGTCCCTGACATGCCTGGGGCAATGCCAGGAGAGGAATTTGCCTGTTTCCCCCAAAACTGCATCCTGTTCTCTCCACACAAAGCATGACCCAGCAGCACACAGTGGTGGCTGTGGCTGTTCCATCCTCCTGAATTTCTCTGGTGCACTCTGAAACCACGCTTGATCAAATGCAGGGACTTGGTGTCCCCACAGCCTGTGACAGGTGCTGGTCAAGCCATGGGAGCCCATGGATATGCAGGAAGGACAGAATCAGCAAGCCCTCAGCTCTGGTCTCTTTCTAATGCTTAGCCCTTCTTCCTACTCTCTGATGCTCTGCCCGGAGCCAGTCTGTGAATGGACAGCTCTTCCTGGGAGAGTGCGAGAAAGTGGGCAGCTGCAGATGGCCCAGATTCATCATCTCTGTCCTCTTGAGTTATGAGCTACTGCTTCGATAGAGAGAAAGCCAGATCCTCCAGGCCCACCTTTTTAGGTACTCTCTGCCCAAGGTGCCTCCAAGTATTGAGGCTACCCATAGTAAGGAGCATCAGAAAGACACAGGCAGGATCCCAACTGTACCACTGAATGGACCTGGTGAAAACATGGTGAAAACTCAGTTCTGGAGACTCTTGAGATGAGCAACCTATCTGGCAGTGTAATTTTTGTTGCCTGCCTCCCTGACACTCTTCAGTGCTCTGCATATGGATGGAGATCTTTTCATTATCCGAGGGTACTGAAAGGCAGCCAGACTTGGAGGATGGTGCCTACATCTCACCTCTCCACAATCTTTCAGGCAGCTGTAGAGAGTAATTAGGTGTCCCCTTGACCTCCTCTTCTCCAGTCTAAACAACCACGGTTCCCTCAGCCACTCTTCATAACATTTGTTCTCCATGTTCAGTCTAAGCCTCCCTTTGTGCAGCTTTGAACCATTCCCACATGTCCTGTTTCTGAAACACAGGCAGAAGAGCCCCTCAACTTCCTCCACTTCCTCTTCTCAGGAGCTGCAAAGAGACATGAGCTGTGTCACTCCTCAGCCTCCTCTCCAAACCAGACAAGCACAAAGTGCTCAGATGCTCCTCATAAGATGTGCATCTCTTCCCGTTCACCAGACTTTGGTCCCCCCCTCTGAGCACATTCAAGGATCTTCATGTCCTTCTTACAGTAGAGGAATTCTTCTCTATTCAAGCATTGTACACTGAAAGTTCAAAGGGCTCTCCCTTTCCCTGGCCCACAACATGATTATGAGTATGCTGTCACCTCCTACAGAGTCCTAAGCTATCTTATTCTCTTCCAGTGAAGATATTACAGGAATGAAAAAAGGTCTGTGGATTGTATTTGCTGGGGAAATAACCCATCATACTTCTTCTCTTCCCTCTAGTGTCTCTGTGCCTGATGTTGCACCATGAGAGTCTCCCTTAGGTAGAGCTTGGGCAGAAGGAGAGTAAACCTGTCTTTATCTCTATTACTGATGCAGAGAGATCTATGTGAGACAAAAATTGTGTAGAGAAATACCAAAACCTTAGAAAAGCAAACTTGGAGTTGTGCAAGCAACTGGTGGATGGAATCTCACGGCATTTCTGAATAGCCCCCGGGAATAAATCACAGAATCACAGAATGACTAGGTTGGAAAAGACATTGAAGATCATCGAGTCCAACCAAACTCCCTGGACAGCCTGTTCCAATACCCAACAGTTCTTTCTGTGAAGAACTTTTTCCTAACATCTAATCTGAACCTTCTCTGGAGCAGTTTGAGGCCATCTCTCCTTGTCCTACCACTGTCACTTGGCAGAAGAGACCATCATCCACCT
>VXBZ01001801.1:72056-84577 GCA_013399135.1 Heliornis fulica | reverse complement strand
TTGTGGGTGTCCCTGCTTCTTGCAGGGGGTTGGACTAGATGACCTCTGGGAGTCCCTTCTAACCCTAATCATTCTATGATTCTGTGATTTCAGAGCTGGAGGCTACAAATAGCAAGGACATAAATGCTTTTTGGCAAACTACCCGGACAGCTGGTTTGGGCCTGTCTTAACATCACTGAAAGACTGTGCCTGGAAGCACGCAGAGCTTGTGCTGTGTCAACCTCCTTCCTGCCCAACAGATGATGTCCATCCCCTTGCTGAGCCCAGGCAGCATGCTGGGAGGAGTGTTTCCTTGGTGGTGTTAAATTATGGGCTTTGCACAACTCCAGAGTGGAAAAGTACCCATTGCTGGGACAAAGTACCTTGGTGGGCAGCCAATAGTTAATTGTGTTTAGGATTTGCCTGTTGGGGATTCCTGCATGGGAATGCTTTGCCTCCACAGGGAGTGTGTCGTGCTGTTCCTGGGAAAATTCCAGAAAATAGGGTTTTGCACACATGGAGGCTCTTTTGGGGTGTTTTGGGTTGGAGTTTTTGGACACCTGAAGGGAAAGCCTCCAATATATGTTGGTGTTCTCACAGAGATAATATTTTGTCATCTCGTAGAGCCAACTGTTGACAGAGTAATGAAGACTTCTGGTTGGGATTGTGGCTTATCAAAGAGCTTTCAGTTCATGAGGAAGAACTGGAGAGATTTCTTTCTGTTATTTTGAGTTGTTTTTTTTTTTAATGGTTTTGAAAGCCTTTATTTTTATCTTATCTTGGGTACCAAAGCTTTGCTACCACCTATTTAGTGGTAGTGGTCTAGTGAAGATGTCCCTGCCCATGGCAGGAGGTCAGAACTAGATGGGCTTCAAGGCACCTTCCAACACAAACCAATCTGTGAGTCTATTTGGGATGACTTTGTTTTTTCAAGGGCTCCAGAGTGTTTTGGTCTGTACTGTTTGTGCTGCTGAAATCCAAGAGTATTTGGCTTGCTGCATGTCTTCTGCTCACTCACCTATTAAAAATATGACCAGTTAACCTTTCTGATGGTCTGATCTAGAATAACAATCAATCACAATTAGCATCTTCTGTCAGACATGGAGGAGGCTTGTGCTCATTGAAATAAATCTGCATAAGGTTAAGTAGCCTTTCATTAAACGAAGCTCCAGCTTCTTTGTGTGTGTGCAGTACAATAATGAGGTCTCATCTCCTGTATCTAGTTATTAAATTTCTAATGGCTTTTTGCTTATGAGTTTATTCTGTTGTCCAAGGCAATAGTTTTGTTTTTTCTCTTCTTATTTTGCAGTTTTCCCTTTTCTTTCAGTGTAGTTGAGCTGTTTCTAGAAGTGATGGATGTGGAAAATATAGAAAACCCAGGGATTGCAAATACATGTTACTTTATTTTTTTAAACAGTATAGTTATTGCCTTATAGTGACCTGGTATGATGGTACATTAATGCTGGAATAAACATACTTTTAGATCCCATGCTAACCCCTGTACAGGGAATTTCTTAAGGGCACCTTTTATGTGAAGGAAAATACCATTTTTCAGGTATCACCTTAATCATGCCTTGTGTTTTCAGTCCAGTTATTGGCTCATGAGGAGATTGATGCTGGAAAAGAGACATAAGGAAGGAAAATTAAAATGATGCTAATGTTTCCAAAAAAAAGATGATATAATATCCTTAAAGCTTGTTGATGATGCAAAGATGAAATCTTTTAGTGCTTCAGGTATGCAGTGGCTGTTGTTGCACTTCAGAACAAATTTGATTCTTCTGTGCTAACTTCATTAACCTCCCTAAAATGTAAATGAGATGGTGATTTTTTTTTTTTTGAGGTCTGGCAAAGTGGCTAATTAGGGGAAAAATACAGTGTAGTGATGTCCAGCTCTAGCTAGAATGCTTTCATTACCTTTCTTAAGGAAGGTCCAAAGCTCTTGACTCAATTTCAAAGGATTTGAACTTGACTCCTGGGCATGAAACCAATCAAAATGAGTTCATGAGTAATTTTCTAGAAATTTCTTGGTGTGTGTCTATAGCAGGAAGACATGAATACTAGACTAACTTCTGCATGGTCTGAGCCTAGTGCAAAGAGAAGGAAACAGCTTCTAGAAACCCTGCACAGGGTCTGCCTGTGGCTTATGATTTGGGCAGAGGTTTTAGAGTGAAGTTGCTGCTTTGTGCCTTAGGGTTTCCTTCAGCACTGGTTTCTTAATTGTGTGTTTTACACACAATGTGCCTGAGTGTATGGTGTCAAGGAGGAAAAACCATCAAAGAAACTGGAAGGATACTGTCATGGTCCACTTCAGGACTGACTCTTACAGATACAGAGAGAGATGCATAATCTTGGTGTCTGTATTTATTTAGTTATTGCAATTTTTCTATGATTTTTTTTTTAATCAGCACTAATCTCAGCAAGTAATTTTTATACCAGCAACTGCCCCATCTCTGCCATAAACATGTCGAATTTGGGGGTCTGCTCCATCTGTCTTGGAGGTAGAGAAGGGCTGGGATGATGGAAATACCTGTTACTCAGATTGTTCTCACAATTAAACTCACATTGTAATTTTATGAACTCTTGGTACAGAGAGATCCTGTCTCTTGAAGTGGTGTCAGGAGAATCTCCAGGAACAGGCAGCATCTGGCTCCATCAGCAGAGGGGTGGCAGCAGGGACAGGGGGGGGATTGTCCCTCTCTGCTCTGCCCTCAGGAGGCCCCATCTGCAGTCCTGTGTCCAGAGCTGGGCCCCCAAGTCAAGAGAGATGTGGGGCTGGTGGAGAGGGGTCAGAGGAGGCCCTGGAGATGCTGAGGGGCTGGAGCAGCTCCCCTGTGAGGACAGGCTGAGGGAGCTGGGCTGGGGCAGTCTGGAGAAGAGAAGGCTGTGGGGGGACCTCACTGCAGCCCCCCAGGACTTCAAGGCAGCGGATGGACAGGAGGGAATCGGGTTTTCCCAAGGGCAGAGAGTGGTGGGACAAGGGGCTGGAGTGAAGCTGGAGGAGGGAAGGGTCAGGTTGGAGATGAGGGGAAGTTCTTGATGGAGAGAGTGGTGAGGGGCTGGAAGGGGCTGCCCAGAGAGGTGGGGGATGCCCCAATCCTGGAGGTGTTCAAGGCCAGGTTGGATGTGGCCCTGGGCGACCTTGTCTGTCTGCAGGCCTGGAGGTTGATGGCCCTGTCTGTCACGGGGGGATTAGAACTCAGTGGTCCTTGGGGTCCCTTCCAACCCAAACCATTCTGTGATTCTCTGATCTGGTTTTTGGGAACAGGATTAAATTTCCTTTCCTGTCTTTCTGGTTAATATTTACTAGTTTATATCACTGGTGAGTGGCTTGTTCAGTCCCTTCAAGGCCAAGATGGACTGAGAGGTTTAGATACCAGATAGCACAGCTTTATGCACTGATGATGGGCTCATTTGGAGATGCAATTATTTATATCAGGATAATTGCATCTGGCCAGGTTAGGAGCTTACCCACCACATGCTCACAAGAAGGTGACGTCTTTGCCTGGAAGGTAATCTCCTTTTGAAAAGCTTCTGACCTAATGGGAATCAGTCTGTCAGGTGGTGTTATAGACCCTACCCAGCACATGCCATGGTGCAGCATGGTGTTAGGGAGAGTATTCCTGCTGCTGTCTGTGCTGTTTGCTGATTCAGAGCAGCTGGAGATGTTC
This sequence comes from Heliornis fulica, assembly GCA_013399135.1. Taxonomy (NCBI): domain Eukaryota; kingdom Metazoa; phylum Chordata; class Aves; order Gruiformes; family Heliornithidae; genus Heliornis; species Heliornis fulica. The sequence continues at coordinate 80,930 of VXBZ01001801.1, read as the reverse complement.
ATCCATCTGTGATGCTCTTCAAGAGGCTGCTCTTCACTTCTAGTGGTGTTGTGATAGAAATGATGTTAAAGCTCCTAAGTGTTTCTTTGGATGGTTGGACCTTTAGTGCCAGCCTGTCCTTAGAATGGTTTTAAAGTGCTGCTTCCTCTTCAGAGCTGCAGGTTTAAATTCAGATTTGGCCAGAGTTTTCTAAGTTCACTTAATTTGTGTTTGGGATCGAGTTTCTGGGTAAGAAATGGTTGTGCCTCATATCTGAGCAGCCCCAGTTGAGTAAAGTTTAGCCTTTCTCAAAGGGTAAAGCATGGTATGATTGTCTGGAGACAGGAGCAAGATATCCCACTTGTGGGGCTGAGACTGCCTCTCCATAGGATTAAGCTCAGTGGCATCTGAGGATAGGACAGTCACAATGTGTTGAGTTTTAAAACTCAAAATCTCAGGGTTTAGCTCACTGCAACCCTTATCTTAACACTGCCCCAAGATACATGAATATTACTACTATTTTTCACAGAATCATAAGGTTGAAAAAGACCATTCAGATTGAATCCAACTGTACCTGTCCTCTCCTAAACCATATCCCTGAGCACCTCATCTATCAGTCTTTCAAATACTTCCAGGGATGGTGACTCCACCACCTCCCTGGGCATCCTATTCCACATCCCAACAACTCTTTCAGTGAAGAATTTCTTCCTGACATCTCATCTGAACCTGCCCTGGCACAGCTTGAGGCCATTCCCCTTGTCCTATCACCTGTCACTGGGTAGAAGAGACCATTGCCCACATCTCTACAATCTCCTTTCAGGTCATTATAGGCAGGGATAAAGTGTCTCCTCAGCCTCCTATTCTCCAGACTAAACTCCCCCAGCTCCCTCAGCTGCTCCTCAGAAGGTTTCTTCTCCAGACCCTTCCCCAGCCTGGTTGCCCTGATGCAGCCAAATTTGTGTAGTGCAAATTTATGTGGCCAAATTTGTCCAGCCTGGCAAACAGAAATCCCATGAAGGGCTGGCTTTCATCTGTCCCCCCTGCATGCAGTCTCACCTCTGCCTAAATTTACTTTTGTCCAGTCCAGGTAATGGAGAGGCTCCTGCATATCAGCTTAGCACTTTGAATCTGGCTCTGTGTTCCTCAAACATCTCCAGCAGTAAAAGGTTGGCCTCCTGCTCCTTAACCTAAAGAAATGGCCTCCTGTGTATCTCAAACTGGATCTGAGGAGGGCTGGTGTCCAAGCCAAGCTTGGCCCTGGCCCTGCAGAAGCTGAAATGCACTGGGGAGAGCAGGAAGCTTTTTAAACCTTGTTATCAAACAGCAGAGCCTATGTCATTTTTGGGTTAGGATTCTGCTGTGCCAGAGTTCAGGTAAGACATGAGAAGTCCTTGATCATGCTGGTTCACCTCTACAAAGGTGAAACACTGTCGTAGCCACACTTGTTTCCCCATCATTTAGCCCCAGTTGATGTAATATGATGTCTTTACTGTGTAGGTGGGTGACAGGAGTGTTGCCCTACTCTTGCTGTAGGGTTTTACATCGAATGTTCAGTGCACATAGTCCAACCAGCCCTTTCCAGCCTCCTTTAACCCAAGTGATGGTTTACAACTCAACACATTTTCCTATGCCTTGTATGTCCTAATTCCTAGTGGGGATGCTTACCAGAGCATGGGTTCAAGCTGCTGCTTGCTATGGTGTCATATCTTGAGCTGGGATTTGCCCTGAACCCTCCCAGCAGCCCTTGCTGTCATAGGCTGGTGGTCTTGCATCACCCTTTGGTTTCACTAGAACAGGTTGCCCAGGGAGGTGGTGGATGCCCCTGGATCCCTGGAGACGTTCAAGGCCAGGTTGGATGAGGCCCTGAGCAACGTGATCTAGTTGGGGGTGTCCCTGCTTCTTGCAGGGGGGTTGGACTAGATGACCTCTGGGAGTCCCTTCCAACTCTAGCCATTCTATGATTCTATGGTTCTCTAGTTCATGTCTCTGGCTTGAGCACTGCACATTTTATTTCCTAGTAATTGCTGCAGTCTCTGAAAGCAAATATTGAGTGATACCCTGTAAAGAGAGGATTGCCTTGCAGCGTCCTCCTGAGGAAACCTGATCTACTTTGGGATGAAACCCAAGATGCTGAAAGCAACTCAAGTAAATGGAGCAGGTCTGCCTTGGTGGGATCTCTAGATCTTTATGTGGCTGCTGCTCCCTGCTGACAGCTCAGGGCATCGTGGATATACTGCAAAAATCCTCCTCGACCTTGGGTGACCCAGCACTGAGCTGTGCAAGAGAATGTGATGGGGTCGTTGTCTCTGTCTTCTCCTGGACGAGTCAGGCTTTGATTGGGAGCTTTTTAAGGAAGATAAAATGACTCTGTGTTGCTTCTCTGGCAAAGGAACAAAATGAACTGATGTGTGGCTTGAGCCAGAGGAATTCAGTTGAGAGAGACTGGAGTTACTTGAAGGTTGTTGCTGACACTTGGTCTGATTGTTTTACACCAAAGCTTTGCTGACCTGTATGTAAAGTCATCAGCTAATAAGAAAATCAATTAATCTCAGAGACACCTTAAACACTTGAGCAGGGTTGAGTTTTTTTGTGTGTTTTTTTTTTTTGGTGTATTTAATTAGCAGGTTGCTTGCATGGTATACATTTAGGCTTTAGTTCTTAACTATTCTTCTTTCCAAACCCTGAGTAATTCTTGAAAATAATGAGTTGTGAATACTCACTGTGTTTGATGGCAACTTACTGATCTTGGTGGTATCAGGGCTGGTGGAAAACCAGAATGTTACAGGTGCTGTAAACCTGAAAGCAAAATTGGAAAAAAAAAATGTTTATGGTTAAAAATAGCTTTATTTTTATTTGCTCATGTTGCAGTGCAGAAAACTGGCCTGTGTTTCTCTCCATATTTTTTTTTTCCTGGTCTGCTTTGTTGACTTATGGACATTTTGGGACTTTGCTACACTGTAGAAGTTCTGTAGAAAAGTAAAGTATTTGTCTTCACACTGTATTGTTTTTAAACCTAAATTTTGTTACCACCCTTTCCATTCATCAGGAAGGAATTTGAAATAAAATTTGAGTCCTAATCTCTGATAGCCATGGGGGTAAATTTTCCAAGCTGAAGACTTCTTTTAAAATTGTTCTTCAAACTAACCAGATTACTTGTTGGAGAAATCATCTGATTTGTAGAGTAATAGATGACTATTGGATGAGTAGATGTGAAAATGAAATATGGCCTATAGATCCTGATGTCTGGTGTTCCATGGGTACAGACTTACTTCTTTCTGTTAATGGTATTGTAATCACTGCAAGGGTAAGTGGGAGAATGAAGGACTGTTGAGGTGTGTTAAATAGCTCCAGATATAATCTGTGGAGAGAGAACCAGCATCATGTGAATAGTCACTTTCTGGGAAATGCCATTGGTTGGGGACCATGCTGGTGAGCAAATCTCTTAGAATCATGGAATGGCTAGAGTTGGAAGGGACTCCCAGAGGTCATCTAGTCCAACCCCCTGCAAGAAGCAGGGACACCCCCAACTACATCACGTTGCTCAGGGCCTCATCCAACCTGGCCTTGAACGTCTCCAGGGATCCAGGGGCATCCACCACCTCTCTGGGCAACCTGTTCCAGTGCTCCACCACTCTCACAGCAAAGAACTTTTTCCTAATATCCAATCTAAATCTCCCCTGTATACCAGTTTTGCACCAGACCTTGAGCTATCTGAGTTTCTGGCATTGCATGGCATGGTAACTCTGCACCAAACTCTGTCCTGTGTCTAAGTCCATCAGTGGAGTCAAAGTATTGGTCATCTTTAGACTTCAGCAAGACATGGCACTCCAGTGTAACTGGCCATTACATATTCTTCAAAAAAAGACTGTTTTGGCTACCTAATATCTCTAGACATCCTCCCTGACACTGCTTCATAAACTTTTCCACTTACTACTACTCTGTTATTGCTCTTTTTTTTTCCCCTCCACACAGTTGGCACCAGAAAACACTCTGATGTCTTTCCAGAAGGCAGTGGAGCAGAAGATATATGGAGTCCAAGCTGATGTCATACTGAGGTAAACCAGTGTGTTGGTTGGTCTTGGGACACATTGTGGGTGGCTGAAACCATGCTGGTGGGTCTTTCCAATCCAGTGTGTGTCTGGCTGTTACTACTTTTCTTTCCCACTGAAAACAGGTCTCCCAGTGAACATATCAGGTAACTCCTGGCTGTGTCCATGTGTGATGCACAGACACTACTAAGTTTTTTACTGAGATGATTAAAGGTGAAGTTGTCCAAGTGGGGGAGGCTGGATGCCTTTGTCATGAAACAAATTGTGGTTTTTTTTAACCAGCCCTTACAAAACTGTCACAAACCCAGGAATAAACCCTTTCTCCTCTTCCCCTCCCTTGCATGTCATTAATGCTGGAGTAAGGAGGAACCCAGGGATACTGCTGACTGTCAGAAAGACATTTTCTTGCTGGCAAATGTTGAGCTGAATTGACAAGACCAATTTAGAGAAGGTTATTTCAAGAACTGTGCATTGTTCCAGGAGTTGGATAATTCTCTAATACTCTTGTTCCTTTTGTGAATTGTGGTTTTGGGTTTTTTTTTGCATGAGTTATAGATGTGCAAGAAGGCAGAATTGGCATGAAGGGAACAGTAATGCCATATCTTGGTGATCCCTCAGCCTCTCAGTTCTAGTTATAAATAAATGACAGACTCCAAGCTGATATTTTGTGTTTTCCCTGAACACTTTGGAGATTGGTGTTGATGGAAAGATATTTTTGCCCAGTGAAAGATGGTCTGTGGTTTAATCATTAGGGTGGGTTTTTTTTTTCTTTTAATAGTTTGAGAGCAAATGATATAAAACCAAAATGAATTTCTTCCACTTAGGGAGTGGAAGGTCATCATGGAAGGATGAAGGATGATTTGGGATGTTTACAATATAATTCTTTCAAAAATCAGTTAATTAACTGTTGTGAAGGGACAACTGCTTGACTGTCCTCATGCACAAATGAGCTCTCAGCTCATGCAGTGGCTGAGCTTGGTTGAAAAGTGGACTTTTGGGGGGAAGAGAGCTGGAAAAGCTCTGAGAACTTTTCCTTTTGCAATTCATCAGCTACCCTAGAAGAGTACTCCAAGCATCCTTAGCTTAATAATTGGGCCTTTGATGGCCCAATTTTCCAAGGGCCTCCCCAGGAGACACAAATGTCTTTACAAAAAGAGGATTTCATTGACCTTCAGACCACAAAGTGAGCTATCAACACAGCTGGCAGCAGCTTTGGGAAGGGCTTGTGGCATCACACCCACTGATGTCCTCAGGCCTTTGAAAGGTGCTCTTTGTGCCTATGACTTGATGGGTCTACTCTGCTTGAGACATCTTCATGATTCTCCAGCATGTATTAGCCATGGGTGGGCTGCTTGGACAGATACTAAAAACCAGCACATCCTGCTCCTACCTATTACACACCCCAAACTTGGTTATAAAGCCAACTTTGCTTCTAGCAGCAGAAGCATGGGCATGTTCCTCTCATTTTCTATCTCCTCACACGTTTCTTCTTTTAGAACTTGGCTTTCTGTCTCTGAAATTTTTTTTACAAATCTCTGCCTGCTAATACATTGAGTGACTCCATAAGGGGAAGGATTAGACAGGAGGGAGTAAATCATAGAATCAGAGAATTTTAAGGCTGGAAATGACCCCTAAGATCATCCAGTCCAACCATTAACCCACCGCCACCAAGTCTACCCTTAGACCATGTCCTCAAGCACCGCATCTCCCCGTCTGTTAAACACCTCAAGAGATGGGGACTCAACCCCCTCCCTGGGCAGCCTGTTCCAGTGCTTGAGGACTCTCTCAGTACAGAAGTTCTTCCTAATATCTGACCTAAATTTTCCCTGGCGCAACTTGAGGCCATTTCCTCGAGTTCTGTCACCTGTTACTGGGGAGAAGAGACCAACCCCCACCTCACTGCAACCTCCTTTCAGGGAGTTGTAGAGAGCAATAAGGTCTCCCCTCAGTCTCCTCTTTTCTAAACTAAACACCCCCAGCTCCCTCAGCCTCCTCGTAGGGCCTGTTCTCCAGACCCTTCCCCAGCTCCCTCAGCCTCCTCGTAGGGCCTGTTCTCCAGACCCTTCCCCAGCTCCCTCAGCCTCCTCGTAGGGCCTGTTCTCCAGACCCTTCCCCAGCTCCCTCAGCCTCCTCGTAGGGCCTGTTCTCCAGACCCTTCACCATCCTCGTTGCCCTTCTCTGGACACGCTCCAGCACCTCAATGTCCTTCTTGAAGTGAGGGGCCCAGAACTGGACCCAGTACTCGAGGTGAGGCCTCACCAGTGCAGAATACAGGGGGATTATCACCTCCCTGCTCCTGCTGGCCACACCGTTCCTGATCCAAGCCAGGATGCCATTGGCCCTCTTGGCCACCTGGGCACACTGCTGGCTCATGTTTAGGTGGCTGCCAACCAACACCCCCAGGTCCCTTGTTGTTAAACACCACTGCTAATTTCCTCACTATAGTTAAAGCTTAGAGGTGTCTGATGATGTTCTGCTCTGAGATGTTAACACTTGAGCTTCTATCTCCTTTGAACACTCCCCACTTTTAATTCTGAAGTTACATAGTCTTATTATTGTTGTTGTTGTTAAAAAAAAAAGACCTTATTTATTAAACCCCTTCTGATTGCAGTGTGGTGTGCTGCCAAGCATGGTATTGTGTCAGGATGTTGCAATGGGTTGAGAAGTAGCTGGCATAGTGCACACTAGAAATATCAAAGGTTCCAGTGACCTTTTGTGATAAGGGACTTCTGCAGGCAATGGCTGAGGCAGCCTTTGCTCCATCACCTATAACTGGGTTTTGTTTTCCCTCTAGCTCTGCTCTGGTTTGTCTTCTAATTCAAATGGGGGTTGTATTTTAACCCCATCTCCTAGGTTCTTCCTAGAGCCATTGTTCTGTGGCTTAAAGACCACAGGGCATGCATTTGCCTGTTTAGCTTCATCTGAGAGGCTTGTTTTCTTTAAGATGCATGAATTTAATAACTTTGAGTGTGGTTGTTTCCTGAAACTACTTTTTGATTGGAAAAGGCAAATTTCAAAGCAATTTTGGTAGTTTGAAGCCCTTTCATTCTGCTGATAGCCCATGAATATCAAGTTCCCATATAGTCTTGACAACCTTACAAAATCTTTATTATGTGATGAGGATAGTGAGGCCCTGGCACAGATTGCCCAGAGAAGATGTGGCTGCCCCTGGATCCCTGGCAGGGTTCAAGGTCAGGTTGGATGGGTCTTTGTTACCCTGGGATAGTGAAGGTTGTCCTGCCCATGGCAGGGCATTGGAACTAGGTAATGGTCAAGGTCACTTCCAACCTAACCCATATGAGAATAGTTTGTGCATGTATTTGTGTATACAGGGTGTGGAAAACCTCTGATGTTACTGGGAGTTCCTGGCACTGCAGAAAGCTTTGGTTAGATTGAGCATTCAGGGTTGGGGTTCTTCTCCAAGATACAAGTGTTGGACTTGATATTGTTGAGAGCTTGGGGAGGTGTGAGGAGTGGATAGGGTTATATTAGCATTTAAATGCCTATGATACATCTAGCAGGTATCTTAAGACTTTTATCTACTGGGTATCTACTTTTATCTACTCTATCTACTGGGTCCATGTCATTTCAACTCATATTGACCAACTTAATCCATCTCCAGCATCACCAAGATCTTCACAATGATTTTTTTTTTACTCCATGAGAAAAGCTGGAATGGGAACAGCTATTTTTCTAGTAGTATGTACATGGTTGTGCACCTCCACCCCTGATGGAGCCTCTGACTGTCCTTGCAGCTATGATGGAGTGCCATTTCTGATGCATGACAAGACACTCAGGAGAACAACAAACGTGGAGGAGGTGTTTCCAGAGCGGGCGTACGAACACTCCTCCATGTTCAACTGGACTGACCTGGAGAAGCTCAATGCTGGAGAGTGGTTCCTACAGGTGTGTACAGCCATGGAGAGGGTGTCTTGGAGGCATGGGATGAAAGTTAACCCTCTGTGAGGTGAAGAGGTGTAGATCCATTTCCACAGTGTAGTTGTGTGAAGTGCAGGTAGATCAAGAATCCATGAACTGCGTTTAGTTCTGCCCTCTGCTAAACTCAGGCTTGGTCTAAAAAACACATTGTCTTTCTGTGCTTCTTCCACCAGCTTGAAGAAGGGGCCTTAATGCCTGGTTGACACTATAAAGAACTTCAAGATCACCCTAAGGAGGGTGAATATGATTACAAGGGAACAGAAAAGACCATGTTATACACTGTTTTCTTCAGTTAGTTTTGGAGACAATTGTCTTTACACAAAAAAAAACAGCAAGAAATTTAGATTTCAAGTCCAAGGGAGGAAGAGTTGCTGTGGATGAGGAGTTTGACCCATCCTACAGCACACACACACACAGGTTGCAAGTGGGATTTCTTCTTGCCAATAACCATAACTTTCATGGCCATAACCTTCTTGTGGAATATTAGCTGTGGCCTAGGAAGAGGGCTGCAGCACTCTGGCACACTCATGCAGGCTTGAACTTGGCTTGCTGAAGCATTGCTGAAGTGATGGAAGCTCAGATACTGCTTCCACATACCTGCTTGAAGCTCTCTGGGTGCTTCTGTTGGTGGAAGCCTGAAACCACCATACCATCACTGCTCTTCTGGGCTGAGGTGTTGCAATGGGGATGTCTTGTATGTTACAGTTGCACGTGCTGCTGCACAGAAACTTGCTTAGCTTGCAGATGTGGGAGTGGGAATGCAGGGAAACTGCTGTGTGCCAAATCATAGAATAGCTAGAGTTGGAAGGAACTCTCAGAGGTCATCTAGTCCAACCCCCCTGCAAGAAGCAGGGACACCCCCAACTAGATCACGTTTCTCAGGGCCTCATCCAACCTGGCCTTGAAC
>VXBZ01001801.1:38948-71828 GCA_013399135.1 Heliornis fulica | reverse complement strand
CACAGTACTCCAGATGAGGTCTCACAAGGGCAGAGTAGAGGGTCATGAGAATTCAATTCCTGAATGTCTTCCAACAGCCCATAGCTCGTCCTCGATCTGTCAGTTATAGAACAGTTAGATTTTTATTTTATTATGTAAAAACAAATAAATCTTGGTGATCATATGTTTAGTGTGAGAAAGGACATTTTTAGCTTACAACCTCAGAAGGTTGCATTGCTGTTCTATAGCTCTGCTTTCCTCCTGAAAATGAGGTGACCTGTCTAGCTGTCAATTTGGATCTCTTGAGTAAGGAAACTGAGGCACAGAGCTTCACAGGCATCAAGAGTAGCTGTCAGCATCCCCACTGTAGGGTAAACAAAGACCTGTTTTGGAGGAGTCCAGGCTTTGTGGCACTAATTCTTGGATGTTCTTTGCTTTCAGAACGATCCTTTCTGGACAGCCAGCTCGCTCTCAAGGTCAGACTACTTGGAAGCTGCCAACCAGTCAGTCTGCAAGCTGGTTGATATGCTAGAGGTGATCAAGGACAACACATCACTCATCCTGAACTTCCAGGACCTGCCACTAGCTCATCCCTACTACAGCACTTACATCAACATCACCCTGGAAACCATCCTGGCATCAGGAATTCGGCAACAGGCTGTGAGTTGTGTGGGGTTGGTGAGGTTTCCATAACTGGTTCCCTGAATCCTGAAGCATCTCATTTGATCCATTTGAACACTTGATTGGAAATGCCACTTCATGGAGCCTGGGACCTCCAGGCTGGTGGTCCCAAAAGGTTGATAGCATCTTGAGCTGGATGCACAGAAGTGTAGCTATGTAGGTTGAGGCAGGTGATTATTCCCCTTGCTCAGCAGTTGTGTGTTCAGTGTGGGGCTCACCAGTGCAAGACAGATGTTGATAAACTGGGGCAGGTCCTACATAGGCCACCAAACTGGTCAGGGGGATGAACATACTGGGGGCTAGAGGGAACAGCCTCAGAACTAAAGATTTAAGAGAGATCTAATAGCAACTCTCCAGTACCAACAAGGAGGTTGTTGAGAAGTTAGACCAAAGCTCTTCACTGGATTTTGTGTCACAAGGATGAGAATCTTCAGAAATTGGATCAGGAGAGGGTTTTTTTTGCTGGATATAAGGAATTATGTTTTCTCTGTGAGGCCATGCAGGTGTTGAGAGAGGCCAGAAGACATTGAGGGATCACCATCCTTAGAACTTTTCAAGATGCATCTGGACAAAGCCCTAAGCCCCTTGTTTGAAATCAGTGCTGGCCCTGGCTTGTGTTGGAGTAGAGTTCTCCTGAGGTCCCTTTCCACTGATGGGATTCAACAAGAGCCTCAGACATGAGAGAAGTAGCTGAGGCCTGGAGATGAGTTGTGAGCAGCAGAGCACCCTTCTCCCTCTGACTCCTTCTTTTTAAATAATCCTCCCTGGGCTGATCAACTGTTTCAGTCTAGAGTCAACTTCTGCTTGGAGGAGAAATGTGGGTACTGGAGATAAGGAGCTTTCAGCAAAAGGTGGTCCATGTACCTGAGCTCAAGGCTCTCTTCTGGACTTTCATTTGTGCCCCAGAATTATTGGTTTATGTCAAGCATTTTAATTTCCAACTTTGTGCTGTTTCTGAGTCCAGACAGCCTTGTTAGCTGTGACCATGAGGTATAGATCCCTGTCATCATTAGCTTCCTCTGATGCAAACATGTCCACACTTCCCATGTGGACACCCACACCTGAGGATTCTGAGCTTCCCTTGGAAACCTTCTCCTCTTGACCTGTCTTGGGAAAGAAATTTAGTCCTTTCACTTGTCCTGTGCTCTCCCTTGAATTGAATATGGGCTGGTTGAAGGTAGCAGAGCGAGGCTAGAAAGGGGAATGACTGAATCACTTGCAGCTCATGTATTTCATCTGTACCAATTAGGTACATCTACATGCACAGACAATTTCAGGGCTGACTTGTGCAGTCACAGGCTCAGGAGGGAACAGAGATATTTTTAACTTCCCTCTGTCTTTCCAATGACTGACACTGCCACCAATTCTGGTTGCAGTGGCAGTGTTATCCATGAGCCTCTGCCAGCTTGGCTAGATCCAAAAGACCACGCTGTCTTCTCCTTGGATATTGGAATGGAGAGCAAGGGAAAAATAGACAAAGCATTGATGTGGGTTTGTGAAGAGGTATTTCTCACCTGCACATGGTTTCATCTCTACTTCTCTTTCAAAGCTTGGTATGAACTTAGGGGAATCCTTGCCCTGGGTTGGAGGAGATGAATCCCTGATAAAAGTGAAAAAAAACCCTAGTTTTAGCCATGGGATCATGAGAGGCTTCTCCTGTGCATCCTGACTACACTGTCAGGTATTTTAACCTCAGGTCCTTGTTGTTTGTGCCCTGAACTGAACAGGGAGGTTTTAAAGGATACCCCATGTCTATTATGAGCCCTTGGCCTGATCCCACTGTATCTTCACCCCCTTTCACCTCTAAGATTTTTGAGTGCTACAACCCTCTGGCCTCACAGACAAGCCTGAAATACATTTGAATAGACATGTGGGAGAATGTAAGTGTCTCCTAAACAATTTGTATGATAAATGAGGCAGCCTGACATGTGATTTTTGTTTTTTTTTTTTGCTTATGGCTGTGTAAAATGACTGTCTGGTGTCACCAGCTCTGTGAATTGCCTTTGCTGTAGCTGTCCTCTGTCTTGCTCCCTTTGCAGGTGATGTGGCTCCCAGACACTGAGAGGCAGCTGGTCAGACAGATTGCACCAGGTTTCCAGCAGACTTCTGGCCTCAAGCTAGATGCAGAGCTCATGAGGGAGAAGGGCATCGTGAAGCTCAACCTGCGTTACACCAAGGTCACGAGCGAGGATGTCAGGTACAGCCCTCTGAAGGTGGTGTGCTGGCCCATGTCTTCCACTGTGGGTGTCCACAGCTCTCTGAGCACTCTGTCTTATCTGCAAAGAGGTCTCTTCTCAGACAGACTTGTTTTTGAAAGCTTGAGACATGCAACCTTGTCCTTACCCATCACCAGGCTGTGCCCAGGAGTGACCAGCTCACTGTAATAACTCCATGTGCTAATTCAGTATATGATGGCCCTTCTTGAAATACAAATATATGAAATTGTCTGATTCTTATTACACTGTCAGCTCTGGAAAAAAAGCAAAGGCTTTTCACACCCAGTACCTCCAAGTGCAGTTTCATCCTCATTAGCAGCTGCCCTTTGCTTCTGTTGGTCTGCTCCAGACATGCTACTGCAGAATTTTGATTAGTCTGAAGTCTGGATGTGCTTTCAGAAATATCTCTTTGCAGAGAATTCACCTGTTTCATTACTGCCAGGTCTTCTCTTTAATGAGATTAACACAGCATGGGGTTCTTCTCATTATGCTTGAGCCTGTATTTGATCTGTGCAGTGTGTTAGCTCAGTGGCTTTGCCCCCTTCTCAGAAAGGGCATTATTGCCACTAGTAGAACCATCTGGCTTTTAGAGTTTGATATCCACAACCCCTCCCCCAAAGAATTACTTGAAATTGAAGCAGGTTTGCAGAAGGAAAGTGTCTTCAAAGGATTTGGGCTGGGAGTGGGGAAGAGCTGAGCCCACAGCTGCTTGAGAGTATGGTCCTATCTAGCATAATCCAGTAATTCCATGTCTCCCAGCACACTCATTGCTCATCCTTAAAACTAGGTTTGTGATCTACCTGCAGGATAATTTGTTGCTGTTTTTCACCTACCAATTTTTTTCCACCTCATGGAGAGGACCATGTGCCAAATCTCTCCCCTGTCCCAGCTCATTTAGCCCAAATTTCTCATCAATCCCACCTCAGTTGTCTCCAAAATCAGACCAGCCATCTCAATGTTTTGTGGTGCCCAAATATTGCTGCAGTCCTGCAGCATGAGCCAGAGTGGGCTCAATGAGACCAAAATATCAGCATCTGGGTGTAACATAGCTGTGACTACCTCTGCCCTTGAGAATACCCCCTCTTTGGGGCTGCTAGAGCATGGTGTGTGCTTTGAGATGCCCACATCTTGTATGGTGGCATTCCACCTCAAAGGGCTTTGCTGCTAGTGAATTGCAAGGGAGATTAGTGATGCTTCTCCTAAATAGATAAGAAAACATGGAGAAATTTATGCAAATCTTTTGAGTACAGGGAGTCCACTCTCAGTGCTTGGTTCACTGCTGACAGCTCCTGTACCCCAGCTTGTAGTTTTATTTTCTTGGAAAATGACCTCAGGAGACTGGAAGCTCTAACTCTGTGACTGTCCCCAAAACAAGGGCATGAGAGTTGTAGGAACTGATGAAGTCTGAATTGAATTGAATGCAGTCTGTCAGGTTTTAATTAAGTAAATTGCCTGTGAAGTGTTACAGGCATCTGAGCCAGATGTTAATTTTACATCACTGTGATGAGGTGATTGTTAGGAAAGCATAACATGCCCATCACTTGTGAAGAAGTCGCTGAGATAAGCTGTGACCTGGGTCAGATAACATCCAAGAGGCAAAGAAAGCTTTCAAGTTCAACCCATTTGATTGCAGTGCCCTTGGGTTGCTTATGAAGTGACTGCACCCTGTTAAAAACCCTATTTCATGCAATTCAAATTAATTAAACCTAGCTGTGATTACAGTGGTGGCTGATGGTGAGAGCTCTCCTCTAGGAGATGCAAGTCCCCCAGCAAACATCAGACCCCCCATCTCATTCTGTTTGTCTCCTGGCAGGGACTACACCGTGGCAAACCTGAGTGTGAATCTCTACACTGTGAATGAGCCCTGGCTTTACTCCATCCTGTGGTGTGCTGGTGTCCAGTCTGTCACCTCTGACAACTCCCATGTCCTTCTCAAGGTGCCTTTTCCCATCTGGCTAATGGTAAGCACCAGTGCATGGAAAGATGCTGTGAACCCCTGGAAGGAAGGGATGCAGTGGAGGGGTGAAGAGGTAGCTCTTGACCTCTGAAGACAGTGGACTTCTCTGGGAAGGTTTGGTTGGATTCAACATGCTGTTGGGTTTGAGGATTTTCCTTCTCTGTATCCCTGAGACTGTAACAGGCCAATGCTCCTCTTGCACAAACCTCAGTTGGCCTTGTCTCCCCTCAGTTGGGTTTGGGAGCCTTGGAGGTTGCATTGCATGCCCTATTTAACCCACTTTTTTTTTTTTCAGTTTTTCTCCAAAAAAAACCACAGATCTGCTGAGCATCTGTTGTGGGAGAAGCAGGCATACATGTGAGCCAGAAAACCTGGCTCCTGTGTTTCAGTAAACAAGCTTTTTTTTGCTTATTTTTACTACCACACAAGGACCTCTGGCTACCCCATTGCTAGACAAGGAGCAACTAGAGACCAAAAAGACTTACTCATCATGTTAGGGCAGTTTTTGTAGAGGTTACTAAGTCTTTTGTTCTCTCAGCAAAACAGAAATATTCATGTTGGAGTGGAGAAAAGATGATTAAATAGTTGTATCAAAGTATTCTCAGAACAAGAGCTCAGCTGCAATGGTGTAAACACTGATGGTGTAAGGGGCTGTTTTCTGATGGAAAAATCAGAAAACCCCTTTCTGTTAGCAGAAGGGCAGGAGGCAGATGATTTACCTGATATTCTGGCAGATTACAGAATTATAGGGGTTGGAAGGTACCTCCAGAGGTTGAGTCCAACCTCCCTGCCAAAGCAGGTTCCCTAGAGCAGGTCACACAGGTCAGTGTCCAGCTGGGTATTGAATATCTCCAGAGAAGGAGACTCCACAACCCCCCTGGGCAGCCTGTCCCAGTGCTCTGTCACCCTCACCATGAAGAAATTCTTTCTCACATCGATGTGGGACCTCCTGTGGTCCAACTTGTGGCCATTGCCCCTTGTCCTGTCCCCACAGGCCACTGAGAAGAGATTGGCCATCTCCCTTTGTCTCCCACACTTCAGATATTGATAAACATGGATGAGATCCCCTCTCAGGCTTCTTTTCTCAAGATCTGCTTGGGAAAGGGGAGAATAAGATGAGCACAAGGAGAAGGTAAAGTTAATGAGTCATCTGCATCTTTATCTGGAGGCAGGACCTTAAGACAGCTGTTTAGATGATTGAACATCTGTTTGTGATGTCCTTAGCTTAACCCACTGCTTGTTTGTGACCACACAAATTCACACTGGTGCATGGTAAGGTTGGAGAATGGTAAGTGGTTTTGATACAAGAATTTATCATTATCTGACTTGTGCAGCTGCAAACATCTGTCCTCCACTCCACCTGGGAGGAGCTGTGTGCCCATCACTGACAGCTTTTTACTTCAAACCTTCTTTGCTGCTGGTTGGAGCTCTGCTCTGAGGGCTCACTCATCTGCTGGGTTCCCAGCTCTGATGTGAGTGCACAGTCTTATGGCACTGGCAGTATAAAAATCCCTTTATTTCCTGATTATTGAGGTGTCTGTGTGCTGTTATCTAAACAGCTTTGCCACCTGAGTCCCCTCCACCATATGGGGAAAAACTTGGAATCCAGGCTCTTGGCTGCCCAGTGCCCTTGGCTGGGCTGTATTGCCAGCTGAACAGTGCAAAATCTGTTCTCCATTTATACAGGACCACTTGCAATTGAAAAATACAATTTAACTCATGTTTTGCTTAAAAGGGAAAGAAAAGTGACAATATTTACTCTTGATGGAAAGGTGCTGGTGAGAACCAGCCATCAGAGGCTTATCTGCAGGGTTGAGGTGGCATCTGCTCTACTGGAGTCTGCTAATAATGTGTGTGGGGTGCATGTCTGAAAGGTTCCAGTTTTCCCCTACTGATCACCTTGGAATTTGTTGGACTGGATGATCTTAGGGGTCATTTCCAGCCTTAAAAATGCTATGATTCCCCTTTTTCCACTTATAAAACCTTGATTTAGTACTAAAAGCTTCTAGCTTTGAGCTTTTTGCAGGACTTTAACAACAATCTGTAATACCTTTAATCTGGAATTTGCCCAGAAATCTGTGTTCATATCATGCCTAATTTTTGGGATATATCCTAGGAAATGCAACTCTTTCTCAACAGGAAAACTTGCTATTTTTTTGGTCTTCAGTTGTGGAACACCCCAACACCTGCTAAAATGGAAAAACTCTAGGGAACCTGCTTTGACAGAGGGGTTGGATTTGATCTCTCAAGGTCCCTTCCAACACCTACAATTCTGTGATTCTGTATATGTGTAGATTTTCTACTGAATTAAATTTTGAATTTTCATTCCAAATACTTAGTTATGATGGCTTGCCCTTTGCTAGGAAAATGGGAAACATCAATTTTGTGTCTGTTGGTCTTAACAGATGCAGCAAATGTTACACTGAATGTCAACCTTCTGTAACCAAGCTGGAAAATACAAGAATTTAATCTCTGTCAGAAGCATTGACTGATAACACATTGCCCTGCTAATTCCATGGTGCACTTGCACAAGATAAACTGAGACACACAAAAAGTCACCAAACAGAAAAAACAAGTTTTTCTCTGCTGGGAGACAGAGGCAGTGAAGCTGATGGCTCCCAATTGGTTTTGTCTATGTCACACTACAGTTGCACAAACTCATCTTTTTGCATGATATATTCTATTTCTCTAATGAAATATTACTTGTGGGCATTAATGATGATCTTGGGGGTTGTGGTGGGGTCTGTCTGGTGTGAAATCATCAACCTTTTCCTGGCTGGAACTAGCCCAGGTTTGGAACAGGAGAAACTTGTTGTCAACACTGGTGGCTGTCCCTGGTAGGTGCCTTCTGAGCATCACCAGATCATGATGATGATCACTTTACTTCCTTGGTTTTTCTAGTGCTGCTTTTTCCTGGGCACCACAAAACTCAGTGTGAAGTAGTGTGCTTCTTTGCTGGGTCCAGATGATGGACTGATCTGGTTTTAGCTGGTACAATGACCATAGTCTGGCTGGTGGACCCAGAACTACCATTGCCTCAAAGGATAGAAATTGAGAAGTATATGGCTATAGCATGGGGACTGTCCAAAACAACACTGAATGTGGACCCTGTGGCCTCATGTACCATGTGTATGTTTCCATGTTTCCACACAGACCTGGATTTCCAAACAGCATCTTAACCTCACCTTGAAGCACAGCTGAGAGAAACTTTCAGCCCACAAAGCTCTGAGAAAATGCCAGCTCATAAAAGGAGGGAGAGTCTAAAATCGTTCCTGTTTGCAGTTTTTCCTGAAAATGTCATTTTGGGTGACAGGCTACTGTTAGAAATGTCAAAAACATTGTGATTTATATCCAACCCCTGCAGCTCTGTGCTTTTCTCTCTGCCTGGGTGGTAACTTCAGCAATGTGTGGTCTCCTTGCACCATCCAGAAGGTTTAAGCCCTGCTTCTGTTTTTTGTCTTCCAGCCTCCAGACGAGTACCATCTAATCTGGATCACATCTGATCTCATTTCATTTATTGTAATTGTAGGAGTTTTTATATTCCAGAAGTAAGTAGCATTGTTACAGCTCAAGCCTTGTGACTTTGGGGCGTGTGTTTTCGTTCAGAAGGTGGGGTGGAGATGGGAGAGAGAGGAGCACCGTGCTCCTCAGCTGCCTGGATTGCAACAGCAGGGAAACTGCTTACTTAAAATCCCTACAAAGAACCACAAGCAGTTGTCACACTCCTGAGATGTGACATTGGATTGGATGTAGTCACTGCTTTTTATGAAGAATGAGAGATCTCAAAATAGTAGCAATAGATGCCTTGCTCTGCTCATGAATGCATGTGGGAGAGAAACTAAATGTATCAGGGAAATGGAGGCTGAGAAAGATTTAAAATGCTTTAAAGGAGGAAGAGATATTTTGAAATTCCATCTTCAAAACATTTTCTAAGACCTTAGTTTTCTTGAGTTAGTTTGTTCCCATTTGGATGAAGAAATAGAAATATAACTCAGCAAATCAAGGCAGTTGCTTACTTAGAAGCACAGAGGAAATTATCTCTGTTTTCCAAAGAAAAGGGAGAGGAAGGAATTATGTGATCTACTCTAGATGATCCTGCTTGGGCAGGGGGGCTGGACTTAGTGATCTTTCGAGGTCTCTTCCAGCTCCTGATATTCTGTGCATTGGTGGTGGGCAGAAGCCTCACTGCTGGCCAGGATCCCTGAAAACAAACATGGAGCAGAGCAAGTTAAGTCACTGGTAGATCAGGAGGAGATAAACCAGCTTCCTAATGGCAGAGCTGGGCATACAACCTTCCTCTTGATTACACCAGAGGAAACCGAGGTGTCCTCCCCCAGAGGGGTATTACACTGTCACTGCTGACAGCTAAAATGCCTCCTAGGAGAAGTGAACTCTAGAGGTGTGCTCCCTCCAGCAGTAGCCTTCTCCTGGGAAAAGGTGTCATTCCAAAACTTCATCCCTTCTTCCCCTGCTTCTGTAATCCCATCTGCTTAGCATGCACGAACAACTGGCCTAGAGACATGAAGGGACACGACGCTTTCCTCCCTTTTTGATATCCAAAAGGCCTTTGCCTTAGGAGTGGCAGTTTAATTTGCATCAGCCTCATGAGCTGGTGATTTTGGGGTCACATTGCTCCAGATCATCTACTTCATAGAATCATAGAATTTTAAGGCTGGAAATGACCCCTAAGATCATCCAGTCCAACCCTTAACCTACCGCCACCAAGTCTACCCTTAGACCATGTCCTCAAGCACCGCATCTCCCCGTCTGTTAAACACCTCAAGAGATGGGGACTCAACCACCTCCCTGGGCAGCCTGTTCCAATGCTTGAGGACTCTCTCAGGACAGAAGTTCTTCCTAATATCCAACCTAAATTTTCCCTGGCGCAACCTGAGGCCATTTCCTCGAGTTCTGTTGCCTGTTCCTGGGGAGAAGAGACCAACCCCCACCTCACTGCAACCTCCTTTCAGGTAGTTGTAGAGAGCAATAAGGTCTCCCCTCAGTCTCCTCTTTTCCAAACTAAACACCCCCAGCTCCCTCAGCCTCCTCGTAGGGCCTGTTCTGCAGACCCTTTCCCAGCTCCCTCAGCCTCCTCGTAGGGCCTGTTCTCCAGACCCTTCACCATCCTTGTTGCCCTTCTCTGGACACGCTCCAGCACCTCAACATCCTTCTTGAAGTGAGGGGCCCAAAACTGGACACAGTACTCGAGGTGAGGCCTCACCAGTGCAGAATACAGGGGGATTATCACCTCCCTGCTCCTGCTGGCCACACCGTTCCTGATCCAAGCCAGGATGCCATTGGCCCTCTTGGCCACCTGGGCACACTGCTGGCTCATGTTTAGGTGGCTGTCAACCAACACCCCCAGGTCCCTTTCCACCAGGCTGCTCTCCAGCCACTCCTGCCCAGGCCTGTGACGTTGCCTGGGGTTGTTGTGACCAAAGTGCAGGACCCGGCCTTTGGCCTTGTTGAATGTCATATTGTTGTCCTCAGCCCAACCATCCAGCAATCTTGCTTGCATCAATCTCTTTCCTCACCCTGAGTGTGTAATTACCCAGGTATTTTTACCCTGTTAGTGAGCTCTCACTCCTGCCAGCACCCACTATGGATTTAATTTCAGGCCACATGTTGGGTCTGTTTAAATGTATCTTAATTGATGACTTGCATGGTCCCACACTGGTAGACCTGTGCCCAGTGGGTCCCCATTTCCAGAATGGGATCATGGAGTGAGCAGCAGATTCAAAACTCTCCTCCCAGTTTAATTAAACCACTGACCAAGCTGAGATAAATTTTTTTTCTAAGAAGCCTTGTGACCTGAATTGTGGAAAATCCAAGGCATTCTGGTTGTGTGGTCTGGAACTCTTCTTTCCCAGATTCATTGGTTGCTATAAAAGGAGATGTCCTTGTTCTTTAGATGGTGCATTTCTCTCAGATACAGAAATGCACTGAGGAGTCTGGAGGCAGAGACTGACCCCTCTGAAGAGAAGAATTTGAAGGCTNGGAAAATCAAACCCTTCCTTTGGAAGGGCATTCTGGTTGTGTGGTCTGGAACTCTTCTTTCCCAGATTCATTGGTTGCTATAAAAGGAGATGTCCTTGTTCTTTAGATGGTGCATTTCTCTCAGATACAGAAATGCACTGAGGAGTCTGGACTGACTCCTTCAGAGACTGACCCCTCTGAAGAGAAGAATTTGAAGGCCAAATCGATGACATGTTTGCTGTCTCCTGCATCATCTCCCAAAGTTGGTTTTAGAAGGTTGTCCTGAATCAGACTGAGGAGACCACAGCTGAAGAAGTTAAACTGATTCAAGCTGCTGGACAGGAACTAGAGCTCCCAGAGCAGAGTGAAATGATGCTGTAGCTATGTGAACTTTGCAATATCTGGACTCTTCCTCCATGCACAAACTGAATTTCTGTGCACATTGAATTTCTTCCAGTTTGGAAGAGGTTTGATGGAGTAGGGCAAGAGGAAGCAGGGTGGGGAAGGAAGATCTTATTGCAGGATTCCTCTTTCTCCCTCAGTTGAAGTGTGATACAGGTGAGCAGAGCTGGAAAGTGCCACTAGTTTTTCCCATGGTTTTTCCATGGTTCATGAGCCTGGAGCACTACCCAGCCTCTGGACCTGATGTAGAAAACCAGATGCTCCAAGAGATAAGGCCAGATGGGATCCACCATGGCAAAGCCAAATGTCTTTTGGATCTCTCCCTTGGGGCAACTTAACCCCAAGTCAGTAGAAGGAAGGAGGAGAAAGGAGGAGAAACTCTAGCACCAGAAGTTGGACTGTCTGGAGCAGAAGGCTTGCTCTTCCAAGANTTCATGCAAGGACGTGGGGGTGGGTGGGAAGAGAGCCGCCGCTTCGATGTGCTCATCCTCTCTCCTCCGCATGGCTTGTCTCTCCTCCGTAGCTGCAGGTAGGGAACTGCTCCTGCCATTCTGCTTCAACCTTGGTGACAGGATCGTGGCAGCCTCTCTGAAGGGGAAATACCAACTGTGATGACTTCTAACTGATCTCTTTTCTTTTTGCCTCTTTGCCTTGTTTATTTTCTTACTGCTCTGACTGTTGTGCATGTTCCTCCTCTTTCTCTCTCTGCTGCATTCTGGCATCTCACAGCTATCACATGATCAGGTAATTCTGGTGCTTTCCTCCTCTTTCTCTTTTTTTTTTCATTCAACCTTCCTTTCTCTCTTTCTTTCTCCCTCTCTGCTATGGCTTCACTGCAGATGGACAGGGCAGGGTGCACTTTTTCATGATGCTTCCAAACATCTGGCTTCACAGGGGACCGTAAGGCTCTGAACGTTGTGTAGCCCATAGCCATGAGCGCCAGGGAAGCCTGATGCTGAAGCCAGTGGATGTTTTAAAGACAATCTGACCATCTGCTACAATTATCTGAGCTTCTGCCTTTTAAGGCAGACTTATTCTGAGGTCATGCAGTGTGCTATAATTGGGAAATTCCCAGTGGATGTAATGGATTTCTCCATAGAAATAGTCCAATGTAAAATATCCCCTTATTGCCTGCATTGACATTCCAGCCTCTTCTAAATTGGCCAGTTCTAAAGGACATGATATAACCTGTCCAATTATATAAAGTAGTGCTTCTCTCACCCTGGGAGTGAATTAATAAGGCTGGAGGTTTGGCTCAACAACTGCAGCACTTGGAGCTTGGGATCTTTCAGGAGTGTCTTCCCAGTTACACCACAGTGAAACTGGGAATGCAGAGTGAAAATAAAAATGCCATTGCACCCAGGAAGAAAATGAGCTGGATTTGAAGTGTTATCAATTGGAAGCCCAGATTTCTCCTTGCACTGGGTGTTTTGTCACCAGTTGTCCCCTTGGAGGGAAGCATTGTTGCTTTTCTGCAGTGAAGCCTTCACCGTGTCCATCCTCGGACCAAACTCTTCACGTGTGACCTTCTCCATTTCTCCTGCTGTGTGCCATGGGGTTGTAGCTCTGAGGATTTGGCTACTCCCTATCTGTGCTTATCTGTCCTTCTCCCCCTGCCCACCTACCACCTCAGGGTTTGAGGTTGGCTACCTTGCAAGCATTGCCTGCTCCATGAGGGACCTTGGACCTGTGGCGTTACGTTCTCGCAGCATCAGCCCAAAACAGGATCTGGCTGTGGGACCAGGCTGATACCTTCTATGGGTGCAGGGAGGTTGGATGTTTTCCCCCTCTGGCTTCCCCCTTGCTTCTTGGCTCATGGATAAGGAGAAGATGGGCATGGAGGAGGTGGGCAAGCTTTAGGCAAGAATGGTTGCAGGATGGGGATTCAGTGGTTGAAGCTGGCTTGGCTCTGCTTGCTCCATCTTACCACCTTGGTACCAATCAACCCCACTTTCTCCCCAACCTTTCCCTCTTCCCCTGCCATTTAGCACCTCCTATCCAAACCAAAGGGTCCACCTGTGGCCCTAACATGGTGTCTGCTGTCTCTGTGTTGTTGTCACAGTATTTTTTAGTCTGTTCCCACCCCGTGTCCGTCTGGTCCGCTTTGATGCCAACCTCCCAGAGCAAGACCTACCTGCTGTCTGTCTGGCCTTTTTGCACACTGCTGTCCTAAAGGTGGCCCATCACAACAAAGTCCAAGGGGGTAGGAGAGGTGCTATTTTCTATTAAACAAGTTTTCTGAAGACCCAAAGCCTGCTGAGCACAGCAGACAGGATTTCATACGGTGTTAGAATTGTGTTGGGATTGAATATAGCTCTTCTAAGAGGGTATTTCAAAGTATGCCTGAAAAATGGGGGCCACTCTCTTCTAGCTTGTTCAGTTGGAGCAATGCACCCCCTGTGAGAGAAGTCATCAGCACCTTGTGTCTTTTTAACCACCTTGGGTCTGACTACAGTCACCATGTAAGACAGGGAGTGCAGTGGTCACTCAGCAGGAGGAGAAAAGCCCTTGGTCCTTGCACCCCTTTGAGGCTGGGCTGTTTGTGCCTCAAAACAGTGCCACACCTTCCATGGGACATTTAGGTTCCATCTAGGACCTATGGACAAAAGATCATTGTGCCTTTTGGCCATGCAACCCAGCCTGGTGCTGAAAATCCTGATATTAGGTGAAGAAAAGACTCGTTGTAGCAATATTTTGGTCCTGATTGCAGTTTCTGGAGGGTTCCATACCATGAGGTCCTGTGCACCTGAAACCACATTGACCTAAGTAGGGTGTGCTTGCAAGGGACAATAAGGGCAAAAAATGGTCATCTCCCAGGTCAGAGTGGTTCAGCTTTGGTGAGAATAGAAAAAAGACATTTTTTATCTGAAAATGTTTGTATACTTTAATGTCTTTGCCTCTTGTGCTTCCTCTGTGTTGCTTCTGTCCATAGGTCTGTGAATTGTGTCGTGTTGCTATCCCACCCCTTCTCTCTGTAGCAGAGCATCTGCCTTCATCTGTACCCCAGGCAAAGCCTGATAGTGCAGCATCATCCACGGGGATTTGGGAAGGGGATGGAAACCCCATGAAGTCAAGACCAGCTAGATTTTCCAGGGAAAAAATTGCAGAAGCTCTTTTGTGGGTATTGATTTGTCAGGCTGGTGCTGTGGAACCAGGCTGGAGATGTGTGGGACTCCTCAAATCCCCTGCCCCTGGGGCTGGTTAAAGAGTTAGAAATTTAAGAGAAGGTGACTGTCACCTTTAAAAAAACCCAAAACAAAATAAAACAATTAAAAATCTTTAAAAAGACTTTTAACAATTAAAAATCACCTTCTCCTATTGTGTGTGAGCCACTAGATGGTGCCAGAAGATCAGAAATCCCTCCTAAATCCACCCTAAATCCCTGTTTTCTCCTTAAAGTAGTTTTATCGTCCCTGCTCCAGCAAGGAGAATGGGGTTTATGTGAAACCCTTTCTCTGGGTCAGGAGTTAAGATGAATTAGTGGGGTGGGGTCTATCAAAATCTATCCTGAACAGGACCCCTTTTGCAATGGGGTTTTGGGTATGGCTGCTTTGAGCCTACCAAGCCCTGTTCTTGCAGCAACTCACCTTTTGCTCCTCATGCCAGCAGCTCTACAGCCAAGGGTCAACATCAGGAGTGCTCTCAGGCTGGAAAAAAAAAGACTTTAAAAGCAAAATCCTGCTTGAATGTGCTGCTGCTGCCTATTTCTAAGCTCTGTAATTTACATTCATTCAGTAATGAGAATAAAAATAGAGCCAAGTTCACATCAGTCTTGGTGGAAACTCTTGGTGAGCAAGGCTTAAAAAGTGGAGGGTTGATGAAGAAGCATTAAGTAAAGACCTGGCATTTGGGGAGGAAGGTTCACTGGGAGAAATGACATTTATAAGGGTGCTGTGACAGCTACCTGCACTGGGACTGCTTGTGCTCTCCTGCAGAGCTGCTGATGGTGGTGTCTTTGCCTTGTCTCAGGTTTGAGACCTTAAATTGCCTTTTGAGCTCTTTTCTCCATGAAGTGTGAGCATATCCCTCAGTAAGGATGAGGTTAGGGTCTCTTCACTTGGCTTGGTCTCTTGTTCTGTTCCCTTTTTCCAATCCTAAGAATAAAAAAATAATAAAATAATAATAATAAAATAATAATAAAATAATAATAAAATAATAATAAAATAATAAAATAGCCCTACCTCCTGGATAGCTGATGGGAGAGAGAGTGGTTTGGGGCATCTTCAGGGCTTAGTGAAATGAGTGGAACCAGAAAGCTCATGGTGGTTAAAGGTGACTTGCTTGTATGTCTGTGGCCCTTGGAGATAGGTGGCATCTCTGAACATCAACCATGGAGTTATATAGGTGCAGGGGAGCAAAGGCATAAGGGTCTCTAGGACTTCTTGGTCTCCACACTATTGGTGGCCACTTGCACTGAGATTGCTCCCCTGGTTGGGGTGAGCAGCCTCTGATATCCCCCTCTTGTCTTGCAGGTGGCGCTTGGGAAGCATCAGGACCTACAACCCAGAGCAGATTATGCTGAGCGCTGCTGTCCGCAGGTCCAGCCGGGACGTCAAGATCATGAAGGAGAAGCTGATCTTCTCAGGTACCAGTGGGGTTGGTTGGTCAAAGCCCTTTGCTCCATCCCTTAGCAGCCCCCCCAAGCTCTGCTGATGGGGGAGGACAAGTGTCATCATCTACTCTGGGTCAGCAAGATGGCCATGAGCCAGCATGACCTCATGGCCAAGAAGGCCGATGGGGTGTATTACAAGGGGGTGGCTTGTAGGTCAAGAGAGGTTCTTGTCCCCCTCTGCTCTGCCCTGGGGAGACCCCACATGTAGTATTGTGTTCAGTTCTGGGCCCCTCAGTTCCAGAAGGACCCAGAAGTCCTTGGAAGAGCCCAGCACAGGGCCACCAAGGTGCTGGAGGGAGTGGAACACCTTCCTGCTGAGGCCAGGCTGAGGGAGCTGGGGCTCTGGAGCTGGGAGAAGAGGAGCCTGAGGGGTCACCTCAGGAATGTCCTTCAAGATGCAAAGGGGGAGTGTCAGGAGGATGGAGCCAGGCTCTTCTCAGTGTTGGACAGTGATAGGATGAGGGGTAATGGGTCCAAGCTGGAGCAGAGACATTCTATGTGAATGTAAAGAAAACTCTTTCCCTGTGAGGGTGGAGGAGCCCTGGACCAGGCTGCCCAGAGAGGTTGTGGAGTCTTCTTCTCTGGAGACATTCAAGCCCAATCTGGACACGTTCCTGTGTGATCTCCTCTAGATGATCCTGCTCAGGCAGGGGGTTGGACTGGATGATCTTTCGAGGTCCCTTCCAACTCCTGACATTCTGTGATTCTGTGAAACCAGCAGCTCATGCTTCAAAGAGCTTAATGTGTGAAATCCAGGCCTGATTCTTACCTTGAGATGGTGAAAATCAGGTGTAAAACTGGACACCTCAGGAAAAGAAGTTGGTCACAGGAGAATTAAGCCTCCCCAGCATATTCTAGTGACAAAACATGCAAGACATAGGATATCCTTAGAGGTGAGGGATACATGTCAAAGTGTTGAGCCTCTGAAACAAATGTCCTTGCTTGGGGTGGGTTTTCATCATTAAAACCTGTGTGCTTGCACATTTTTCCCAGTGAAACCAGTGACTCTATGGGGCTGCCTTCTTTCCAGAATGGCACTTTGGGTAGAGGTTAAGGTCAGGTATTTTGTCCTTGGGTGACTGATTCATCCTGTGACATAGCATCACCTGTATGGGGGAGTCCAGGTTTCTCTCTGGCAGCAGGATTGTCCAGGTCTGAAATTCAGAGGTGAGCTCCTCTTTGGAGGCAGATCCTGTCCAGAACTGGTTTTAAATGGGTGCAGTGTTACTAAACCAGGATGAAATCCCCACAGGATCAGATGGATCCCACGTGCTAGAATTGCATGGTTGCTCCGTGCCTCAGTTTCCCCACCCATGTAGGAGTTCCTGGGACTTGCACCCTTATGATGATGTCCCTGCTTTCTCTACCCTCCTCCCCAGAGATCAACAATGGTGTGGAGACCACGGATGAGCTGTCCCTCTGCTCTGAGAATGGCTATGCCAACGAGATGGTCACTCCCACGGATCACCGGGACACCAAGCTACGGATGAACTGAGGGGTCACGGTCCAACCCTGGCATGTGGTGTCCCCCCATGTTCACTCTGGAAATGAGAGCCATGCTCTCCTGCTTGCTGTGGGATGGGAACCCTTGAGGAACTGCTGGTTGGGCAGAGACCCCTTCCCATACCCCATCACTAGCTGCTCCACCTCCCTGGTTGCAAGGTTTGGGGGGGGCTATTTTTGTAAATATGTAGAAAATCTGAATTTTTTTGTCCTTTTTTTTTTTTTTGAGTGTAACTTTTCCAGGGCATGAGTGGAAATACCCTCCTCATTAAATCCTTGACCTTATGGCTGAAGTTACTTGATTCTTGATGTGACAGTCTGAGTCCCCTTGGGGGGGGCATTCTGGGGAAAAACACCTTGGATGTGTCCCCTTTATCTCCCCCTTGCCCTGCTCTACTCCTCCCCTTGGTGCAGCGATTGTGTAGCTGAATGTTGTGATGTTCTTGTGAAGTGTTGGGTTTCTGTTCTTTTGTTTGCCCCCATCATCCTGTCCCTTTCTCCCGGGCAATGAAGTTTGAGCTCTGAAACAACAGGAGCCTGTTTGTAGGAGAGAAGCTTTCCTAGGAGAGGAGATAACACTGCTTGTCCCTGATGAAATTCAGAGCCAGGGAAGAGGTTCAACCACTTGGACAACTTCTCCCTGTCCTGTTCTCCTTCCCCAAAACCTGGATGCTCACAGGGGAATGGCTTTCTCAAAGTGGCCTGCTGCAGTCTTGAATCCAGAGTGTTGGCTGTAGATTGGCCTCTGCTGGCAGCAATGCTTTCATTTTTTTACTTATTTTTCCCCCTTTTTTCCTTCTTTCTATCCTCTCCCTGAGTTGGGCTCTGCTGGGAGCCCATGTGGCTTGCAAGAAGCAATGCCATGGGCACCATCACCACCCAGACCTGGCTGAAGTGCCTGCCACTCCAAGTGGCATTTGCTCCTTGCTTCTCTGTCCTTGCATCCACGTAGGAAAAGGGAGGTGGTGATGCAGTGTGAGGTTCCCTCTCACTGGGCCAAGGAGATACCCATGGGTGAGGGAGTTGTAAATAGTTTAGAAGGGGAAGCAGCCCAGGAGTGTAATTTATTTCTGCAAGGGGAGCTTCCCTCCTTGCTTTAGAAGAAGGATCTTTAAAGCTGCATGATGGTGTCCTCCAAAGGAGTGATGGTCTTGCAGCAGATGCTGACAGGCTCATGAAGGCAAGAGCCTCCCATCAGCATGTTTCCAATGCAAAAGGCTTCAAACCAAAATAAAAGACCAGAGGTTAAATGAAAAAAAAAATAAAAAAGATAAAAAGGCTCAGAAACCAAGTAGATGAATGTGGAATTTATCCCCTCCATGAAACTCTCAACTTTCTTCTCTCAACCTTGTGAAGAGGAGCCTGTTTGTGGGTCACTTTGGTGTTCACACAGAGCTGGTTCCCAAGACAGCTGAAGCCAGCCAGGAGGCTGCCAGAGCTCTGAATGGGTCTTGGCTCAGGCCCTGTGGCCTTCTGGTGTTGGGTTGTTCCCTTCCTTGCTTGGATCATGGTTGACACAACGTGAGAAACTCCACTGAGTGGGAGCTTCCTTTGAAACATGGTGTGTGTGGCCTTGAAAGCAATGGGACCATCCAAGTTGTTTATCATGGAGGGGGTGAGTGCTGAAGCTGTCCTCAGGTGCTGGCCAAGCTGGGTTGTAGAGCCCATGAGAGGCTGGGAGAAGCCACCTTGCAGAGGAGGAGGAGGAAGATACTGATGTGCATCACATTTGACACCTGAAGCAGGCTTGGAAAGGCCCAGAAAGACATGATTAAAACCACCTCTCTATAAAAATACCCTGATTTGATAACAAACAGATGATGTGATGCTTTAATAAGCACCATCCTAAGCAGTGCAAAGCAAGAATTTAATTCCTTTGCATCTACCCTGGGTTTTTAATGAATGTAAGTGGAATAAGACCCTGGTCCATGCTCCCTCTTACCTTCCCCAAACACCACCCTTCTATATGGTACTCCAAGTCTGTGAAACACAGTGTGGTTTGGGTTATTTTATTTTATTTTTCCTGCAGAACTGCAAAATTTTGGTGGATTTTGAAGGATTTTGAGAACAAAGTTTCTCCTCCTTTTAAACGTGGTGCTGTATTGAAACATTCCCAGTGGTGGATTGTCATTGCCAAGTGAGAGATGTTGCTAAACCTCAGCATCTGTTGATAATCACCTGCATGTTCTCTTTTTATCCTTGGAGATGACTTTTATTGAAAGGTCAAGTGCTTAAAAGCTTGGAACTGTTAAAAGCAATCAGAGTTGTTTTCACTATTCACTTTTTTTCTTCTTCTTTTTTTTTTTTTTAATTTTATTACCATGAGACCCAAATTTGAGTAATATGCACTGACTGTTACTGTTATTGTCCTGAATATTTGCTATCCTTTTCTTTTTTGTTTGTTTTTTAAGGATGATACTTTTTTTTTGATGAAAATAGACCTAGACCAAAATGAACTCTGCAATGCTCTGTGAAATAAACTGTCAGTATTCCCCTGCCAACCCGTGCTCTTGGTTTGTGTCCTGGAATCACTTGTAAAATGACAATGACTTGGTGTTCTTGCTGTGTCCCTTCTTTTTTTTTTTCTGCTTCCTGAGGGAGTTAAAGGTCTGTCCAGAGGGAGGGTTGGTTGTGTTGTACCTCCTCTAGATGACACTGAGTGGTGTGGTTGACAGGCCAGAGGGAAGGGATGTCATCCAGAGGGACCTGGATGAGATGGAGAGAAGTGAGCCTGTGTGATCCCCATGGGGTTCAACAAGTTCCTGTGCATGGGTTGGGGCAACCCCCAGTACCAGTACAGACTGGGTGGGTGAAGGGATGGGAGAGCAGCTCTGTGGAGAAGGAATTGAGAGTGTTGGGGATGAGAAGCTCAATGTGACCTGTCAATCTCTGCTTTCAGCCCAGAAAGCCATCTGTGTCTTGGGCTACAACCCCAGCAGTGGGACCAGCAGGGCTGGAAAAGGGGGTTCTGCCCCTCTGCTCTGCCCTGGGGAGAACCTTCCCTTGCAGTGCTGAATCCAGCTGGGGGGTCTCCAAGGCAAAAAGGACATGGAGCTGTTGGAGCAAGTCCAGAGGAGGCCATGGAGATGATCCAATGGCTGGAGCAGCTCTGCTCTGGAGCAAGGTTGGGAGAGCTGGACTGGCTCAGCCTGGAGAGGAGAAGCTGCTTCTGAGGAGAGCTCTGAGCCCCTTCCAGTCCCTTGAGGGGCTCCAGGAGAGCTGGAGAGGGGCTGGTGGCCAGGGCAGGGAGGGCCAGGCCCAGGGCAATGGCCTTCAGCTGCAGGAGGGCAGAGGGATTGGAGCTGTGGGTCACAAATCCTTCCCAAGGAGGGTAGAGATCACTGGCCCAGGTTGCCCGGAGAGGTGGAGGCCCCATCCCCAGAGATATTCAAGGTCAGGCTTGATGGGGCTCTGAGCAACCTGATCTAGTTCCAGATGTCCCTGCTCACTGCAGGGGGTTGAACTAGATGACCCTGGAAGGTCCCTTCCATCCCAACTTCACTATGGACATGTAGTTCTCTCCCATCCAGGTCACATGAGGGGAGACCACTGCAGACCTGAACCTTGAACTGGAACTGCAGAACAATTTCCCAGCATCTGTGACCAGATGGGGACAATGATGGACCCCCAGAGCTGATCAGGCAGCAGGTTTAAACCCCTGCAAGCAAACGGGAAGCAACTGATTACTCACATATTTTATGCAAATCATTGCCCCAGGGTGATGTGAGGGCCAAAAACCTGAAGCAGGTTGGAAGAGGAAACAAATGGCCCATAGACCCATTAGCACATATTAAACACAGGGGTCCACAGGTAAGAGAACTAGTGTCAAGTCCCTGAGTAGTTCTTTGTTAAATCTATATATTAAGAGAAAGGCTGCTTGGTGCTTGCTGTGAGGTTTTGAATTTTTTATTTTAATTTTTTTTTCTTCTTTTTCTATTTTTCTTTCTATATTTTCCTTTCCCATTTTTTTCTTTCTTTGTTTATTCTTAATTTTTATTGTTATTTTTCCTAAAACTTTTTTTTTTCTTCTTCTTTTCCTCAGGATTGGCTCCCAGCTGCAGACAGAGGGTGCTTTGGGTGAGAAGGGGATGTCTGGGTCAGTGTGGGATTGTTCTTTGTTAAGCAGCTGTTTTCTCCAGCCCCTCAAAGGCTGCATTTAACTGATAGGGTTGTATTTAATCCCTTTCCAACTATCTCACTGGTTGGTGATGGGCAGTCAGTACCATGTGGAGAATTTGACTGGCTCTGGGAGCACCATTTGAGTGTTAAATATAAAATTGCCTTAGGGGAAGGGGTAGAGCTCCTGATATCTATAAATTGAATAATCCTGAACCCAGGGCTGCACCCTGAGGAGAGATACTGAAAAGTTGAGAGAAATGAGAGTCATGTAGGCTGTTTCTGTTAATGAAATAAGAGCTGAGGGTTGGTTCCTGGCTCTAAGCCCAAGTGGGCTTGGGTCAGCCAACATTGTGTTATTTAACTCTTTTTCTTCCTTTCCAAAACTGCCCTTATAAATAAGAGCTTAGTGGTACAGCTGGGATGGTTCTTATGGTATCTAAGAACCTTTCCAACCCTTTAAATTTGCCCCTAGTGTTGCAGCCTGGGGTCTGGGAGGTGATGATGATGATGATGATGTGACCTTGCCCCAGGCCTACAGGGTTTTCTGCCATAATGAGGATTGCTCATAGCTCTGCTAAAGCCTTAAGGTGATGGACTGGGCTCAGGGCTTTTGACTCAGCATGAAAAGGATGTGAGCAGCAGCAGAGGTATGAGGCTGAAGGCTGGGTCCTCCACTGGACTTGTGCAAGAAGCCTCTTCTTGGCTGAAGCTCCTGGCCAGGTTTCAAGCTCAGTGTGAGTATTGACCATATGTGAAATTGGAAAACAACTTGGTTTGGTTTTGGGTTTTTTTTATGAGGCTGTTTTGCTCTTTGTTTCCTCCCTATCTTCCTTCTAGACCCTGTTTCTATCTACTCCTCTTCCCTTACTCATCTGCTTGGGTGTCCTGCTTCTGTCTCCTCTCACTCAAGCTGGTGACAGCCCTTCATTTCACTAACTGGCTGGGTGTGGAAAGAAGGTGTCCTGAGTCTTCAGGGCAAGGTGGAGCCATGGGTGGTGCTGACAGGACTTCATGGACTCCTGTTCTGAGTAGGATGCAATTCCTTCTCATGGACATGTGGGGAGGTACAGCTGGATCAAGTCCTGGAGATCATCTCCCTCAGGATGTCTCACCATGGCTCTCTTACCTGATTTATCCAAAACTCTTCTACCTTTTTCTCTTGTCCTTTCCATTCTTTTTTTCCCTGTTTACTCTTCAGCTTAGCTGCATCCCTTCTCCTCTGTTTTCCCTCCTCATCCTGACATAGATACTCTGCTGCTCCTTCAAGAAGCTTTGGTCTTACCCTGAGAGATTTGCTCAGCAGATCCCTGGAGCTCCTGGACCTGTGTATAGTTGTGTTTTCCTTGTGCATTTTTGCAATGCTTGTGGCTTTGTGCCTAATGGCTCACACGTGCCTGACATGGAGTATTTGTAATGTGAAAAAGGGATTTACAGTGGATTGGGACTGAGTGCTGCTTCTGGAATCTGTATCCAAGGGCCAAAGGCATCCCAGGGTGGCTTAGAAGGTCAAGAGGAGGTCCTTCTCCCCCTCTACTCTGCCCTGGTGAGTCCTCACCTGGAGTATTGTGTCCAGTTCTGGGCCACTCAGTTCCAGAAGGACATAGAACTCCTTGAAAGAGTCCAGTTTGGGGCCACCAAGATGATGAAGGGAGTGGAACATCTTCCTGCTGAGGCCAGGCTGAGGGAGCTGGGGCTCTGGAGCTGGGAGAAGAGGAGACTGAGGGGTCACCTCATTAATAAATATGTAAAGGGTGAGTGTCAGGAGGATGGATCCAGGCTCTTCTCTGTGATGGCCATTGATAGGACAAGGGGCAATGGGTCCAAGCTGGAGCAGAGGAGATTCCATGTGAACATAAGGAAAAAATCTTTCCCTGTGAGGGTGGAGGAGCCCTGGGCCAGGCTGCCCAGAGAGGTTGTGGAGTCTCCTTCTCTGGAGACATTCAAGACCAATCTGGACATGTTCCTGTAGTGGAGGGTTGGACTTGGATGATCTTTTGAGGTCCCTTCCAACTCCTCATGTTCTGTGAATCCACCCTGGGAAAAGACTCAGAGCACTGGGATCAAATGAGTGTTTGGGATCCTGCTCTTGCAGTGTGCTTCCTCTGGTGCTTCCTAGCAGACTCCCCTTCTGAGCACTTGCACATCCTCTTGGAGCTCTGTGGGGTATTTAATGCTCTTGTTTTTGGGCAAAAAGGCCACAAGTGTGTGTTGTAGCCCACAGTGACAACCCCTTTGGAGCATGGTGGCATCACATGGAGAAACACAGGGCCAAGAGCAGCCCAGTCTGGCTGTGGAATAAGCTGCTTGGCATGGGCATGAAGACAGCTACACCCTGAAAGCCTTTGCTTTGTGGTCCCTTTGTGTGTTTATAACTCATAAGCAGCTGCTCACCCCCCACCCCTGGGGCTGCACACCCTGCTTCAAGCTGGGGTTTGGTTTTGAACAGCTTGGTAGCTCCACACTTTATGGCTGCAAGAAGGTGACAGCTTTGCAACCCTGCTGCAGTTCCCAGCACTCTGGAGACCATTTTTTGCTATGCCACACAGGGAAGGATCAGTGCTGTGCTGCAGTTTGCCCTGATGACCTTCTCCTGGTCACCTCTAGTTCCACCCATGCACAGACATACTTGCACCCCTCATCTGTGCACCCCAATACTGCCAACCCCATCAGGGTGGAAGTTCCTAAGAGCAAATCCTCCAACCCTCCCAGCCCCACTGGGCTGGGAAACCAGAGTCCCTTCCAGGTTGCCAGCGATTCATATGCAAATGTTTGGAGGAAGCAGGATGCCAGCTTGTGCCCTGCATCCCAGCGATGGCAGAAAGGAGTCAGGCAGCAAACGGTGGGCGCGGTGCCCCGCAGAAAGGCAATTTCCCTGGGACAGTGTGATGGTTATTAGTAATATTTCTAATGGTTATTAGTAATATTTCTCCCCTGCCCGCTGATAATACACATTGCCGAAGGAGGGAAGGCTGGCTGCGTCCCCTGCATCTCCATCACAAGGGTTACTTTGTGGAGGTCCCCCAGGCTGCTGCTTCCATCCCCATCACGGCTATTTAAAATT
The DNA here is from genome assembly GCA_013399135.1 of Heliornis fulica. NCBI lineage: Eukaryota > Metazoa > Chordata > Aves > Gruiformes > Heliornithidae > Heliornis > Heliornis fulica. The sequence continues at coordinate 47,322 of VXBZ01001801.1, read as the reverse complement.
TCAGCCAAGCACAGGGATCGAGTTAAAGGGGAAGGTGCAGAAAGCCACGAGGGGCAAACCTCCCCTTCTGTCCTCATCATCCTCAAGGATCTAATTACCTAATTATCACACGTTAATGAGGGGGACTGCTCCTCCTCCCTGACCCAATGCCTTCATGCTCCAGGCGTCTTTTTGCTCGCAGAGCCGTGGTTTATTTATTGGCTTTGGTGTGGTTTCCAGTGAGATGGAGCAGCTACCAAATGAATCGTTCCACCTGGACCTCAATTTGCTCTCCAGATGGCTCGGTCCTCCTAAGCTGCCCTGGTGTGATATATTCTCGCTGAGCTCCGATGGGTTTTCCCCGGGTCCTGGCTCCTCCCCGGCTGGCTGTTATTGACAGCTGCGTGGCTAATGCCCTGTAGCTCCCCAGCATGTCATTCAGGAGAAACAAAAGCAGATTTCTCCCCCCCACCTCTCCGGCAGCGAGGATAAAGGAGATGCTTTTGTGCTTCCTCAAGTGTTAGTGGAGAAGCGCTGAGCTTGCTTTGCAGAGGGGACCTGTCTCCGCGCAGAACCCCCAAGGTGGATGGGAGCTCTCCAAGAGGCAAGTTGACTCTTCTCACTAGGTCCCCACCTGGAGGACGCAACCCGTGGGCCAGGTAATGTCAAACTTCTTGCACAAGCAGCTGGGGAGGCTTAGAAAAAAAAAATACTAATTAAAGGAAAATAGATGGAGAATTTAGTGTGGTGCTCGGATGGAGAGGGTGACCCGGAGTGAAGGCAACGGGGCAAACCCACTCTTTGGCGTTGGCATTGTCTCATGGGCCGGCAGGAGGAGGTCATTTGAGCTGGGAAAGGGCATTTGGATTAATTAGGGAGCACGGGGAGGGGGTGTGTGTGTGTGTGCCATTGTAAGGAGGTCAGCCTGAGCTGTTCCCTGTTAGCGCTGAGGGGAGCTGTGCATGACACCGGTAGACTGGGAACCGGCGCGGAGAGAAGCGGGGCTGTAGATGTGTTTTTCTTGGCTGGAGCAGCATGTGCTGGGGAAGTGTGGAGTCTGCCACGCTTTTTGGAGAGCTGCCTTTGTTGTAACTTCTCTAAATCACTTCGAACAGTGATTCAGAACCACAGCATTCCCGTCTGTACCCAGCCCCGAGCACCCGTCCGCGGCATTTGGGATGTGCAGAGCCTTCTCCAGCTCCTGCAGGGTTCCTCAGCCTCAGTTAAGGCTTGTTATGCTGCTCCACTGCTCCAGATGTCTCTGCAGCTCGTGGGCAGAGGTGCTCCCTGCAATTCTGGGGGCACAAAGGATGTGGTGGCACTTACTCGGGGTGGCAGAATTGCTGTGCCCTGTTTATTTAACACTCAGCTGCTGAGAGCAGTCGGGTGAGTGCTGGGAGACTCAGGTTCAGTTACCTCATCACTCTTCTTCTCCAGGTTGCTCAGTCTGGAGAAGGTTCAGGGAGACCTCAGAGTCCCCTCCAGTCCCAGAAGGGACCCACAGGAAAGCTGGGAAGGACTGTAAGGGCATGGAGTGACAGGACAAGGGGCAGTGGTTTAAAACTAGAGCAGGGCAGGTTTAACTGAGATATTAGGATTAAGTTCTTCACTCTGAGGTGGGTGAGACACTGGCATAAGTTTCCTGGAGAGATGGGGGAGGCCCCATCCCTGGAGATTTAAGGCTTGATGGGGCTCTGAGCAGCCTGATCTAGTGAAGATGTCCCTGCTCACTGCAGGGGTGGCACTAGATGACCCTTAAGGTCCCTTCCTAAATGCTTTCTATAATTCTATTCTATGATTTCTCACCCCCAGCATCTAGGTTTGTGCAACATGGATGGGTCAGGGTGGGATTTTGTGGAAAAGTGGAGGAAATGGGGCAAAGCCAACTTGTTATAGTGGGTCTAAGATGGTTGAGGCAGTAGTTGAGGGTTTGGGGTCTTTGATTCCATCACCATTGTCAGAGTCACTCAATTCCTGTTAATGTTTTGGTGCCACAATGCTCCTCCACTCTTCAGACCCAAACTCTGCAGGCAGAGGCCCTTCTCCCCAGGGATTAATTTTACAGATGACCTGGTTGCCCACCCCTGACCTGAGCAGGTTGTTGAGCTCCATCTCTGGGGACATTCAAACTCCATGATCCTGAACACTGTCCCATGCAACCTGCTTGAGGTAATCCTGACTGGGTGATGATCTCCAGAGGTCCCTGCCAACCTCCATCATTCCATGATCCTGTGACATTGCCACCAGATGTGTTAATAGTGTGTTGTTCTCTTGTTTCCTTCACCATTTCCCAACCAGGATGCATCGAATGATGAAAGAAGAATCAAGTTTCAGGACAAGCACCCTGGAAAACATGACACGGGACCCGAGCAAAGAGAAGCTGCACATGAAGCTCTGCAGTGGGTCTTGCCATGCTGAACAAATCCTCCAGACACTGAACTCGTACAGGCAGAGTGGCATCTTCACAGATGTGGTGCTCCTGATTGATGGACAAGAATTCCCCTGTCACCGTGCCACTTTGTCAGCCAACAGCACATACTTCAGGGCCATGTTTGGTGGCAACCTCAAGGAAGGCCACCAGAATATCATCAATATCCAGAAGATTTCGGCTTCTACCATGTCTCTTCTTCTTGATTATATGTATGGGGGGAACATTGTAATTCAGGAGGACAATGTTGAAGGCATTTTGGAGCTGTCTGATTTGCTGCAGATCTCCAAGCTCAGAGATGCTTGTATCACCTTCCTTGAGGGCCAGCTTCACCCATGCAACTGTTTGGGCATCATGAAGTTTGCCGATTCCTTCTCCATCGCCTCACTGACAGAGAAGAGCAAGAGGTTCATGCTGGAGTGTTTCGTGGAGGTGTCATGTCATGAAGAGTTCCTGGAGATGGGTGTGAAGGAACTGGTTGAGTACCTGTCTGATGAGCAGCTGGTGGTCCCCAAGGAGGAAGTGGTCTTTGAAGCAGTGATGCGCTGGGTGCGGCATGACGTACCTGCCAGGAAGGGAGCCTTGAAGGACCTTCTCGAGCATGTCCGTCTGCCCCTGCTTGAGCCCACCTACTTCCTGGAGAAGGTGGAAATGGATGGACTCCTCCAGGACTCAAAGGAGTGCATTCCTCTGCTGCATGAGGCTCGCAAATACTACATCCTTGGCAACGAGGTCAGCTCCTCGCGATCAAGGCCCAGAAGGTAAAACCTGGCATCTTCTTCTCCACATCTACATGTCCTGAGTTCATAGATCTTGAAGTCTGAGGGAAGTTCTTGGGGTTTTCCTCATTCTTTTCCTCCAATTGCTTCACTTTAGGCATCCCTGGTTCCAAAATTGAGGCACTGGAGATGTTTGCCTGGCTTAATTCCTGTGAAGTTTACACTAATGCATGTGACATGTTGTCAGAAAGTGGTTGCTCAGTGATGCCATCCAGATATGCACCCAGACTAAAGAGCAGGACTTGGTGTTTGCAGCTCTTCATTTCTGCTTTCTCCAAAGTGTAGAGCATGGATTGAGGGCTGATTTCCACTCTCTGCCATGCTGAGAATGCATTCACTGGAATTCACTGGAATTTCCATTCACTGGAATGCTTTATTGTCACCCCTTTGGGACTTTATCCCACCTTTTGCAGGCTCTTTTGAAGGTTTGGGCCAGTCTTGGTCCCCCTGGCCATCAGTGTGGTGCCTACTCAAAGGCACTGCTACCAGATCAGGAACTAATGGGTTACAGTTACATCCCAGTGACTACCTAGGTATCCCCAGATCATTAATTTTTTCTTTCCATTGATTTGTTGATGAACAGTAAGAATATAAAAAGATGCTGGATCAGGAAGTTCCTGATGTAAAGTTGAGGAGGAAAGAAAAAGTGATTTCTAGGAGTGTGTCTGTGGAAATCTGCATCTTTTTTGTGATTGTGGATTTTGGATTTGACCAGGTCTTTTGCAAAGTCTTTTTTTTTTTTTTTTCCCCTGAAGTCTCTGCTGTTTCTTCATGGTGACACAGGTCCCTTAGGGTGTGCTTGGTATGAGTGCTGATGGACAACCCCACTCTGGGGTGGGTTGCCTTATCCAACTGAGTTAGTTTGCAAGGCTTCCCATCGTTTTTCAGAGGAGATCCATGACCACAGAGCTGCAGGACTAGGTTCTTGTGCAATAGCTCAAAGAGTAGAGATTTTTGTGGTGCTCAGCAGAGCAGCCTGGACAGAAGGACAGGGGTTGCCCCAGGGTATCTCAGAAGTCCCAGCCTGGCATTTAGGGCATGTTTCTGGTTTGACACTTCTTCTCTGTGCTGAATGCCTTAACAGGCCATTATACACCAAACTACTCAATAACAGGGTCCATGGGGACCTCCTCAAGGATGCTAACACTTCAAATTCACTGGGGATAAATGAATATAAATAATTGAGGGGTTTGCTCAGGAGGATGGGTCAATCTTTGCTCAGTGGGGCCCAGGGAAAGGACAAGAGGTGATGGGCACAAACTTCAAGATTTGAAGTTCTACCTAACCCTGAGGAGGAACTTCTTTCCTGGGAGGGTGGCAGAGCCCTGGGCCAGGCTGCCCAGAGAGGTTGGGGAGTCTCCATCTCTGGAGACATCCAAACCCCATGATGCTGGACACTGTCCTGTGCAGCCTGCTCAAGGGGCTCCTGCTCTGGCAGGGGTTGGACTGGGTGATCTTTTGAGGTCCCTGCAAACTCCCATCATTCTATGATTGTGTGGGATAACCACACACACAGCATCCACATTTTAACTCCCTCATTTTACAGCTTTGGTCTTAAGTGAATTGTCTCAGCCTCCACAAACCACAGCAGAGCTGAGGATTGGACCAAGTCTTTCAAATCCACGTTCATCCTCTTCCTTCTTCTCCCTCCCCTCCTGCAGAGCTGTTCCTCTCTCACTACCTATTAGTTGGCAGGATTGTCCTTCTCCTGCTGCCTGCCTCATCTGCTCCCTGCTATTAGAGCTGGAGAGAGTGAGATCTTCTGGAAACTCTTCTCTCTCCAGCCAGAAATCTTGCTGTACATGTCTGCCAGAAACAGCTTTCCATGCTTGTGGCTGTGCCTTGAACATTAGTCTTGATTGTGCTGGAAGGGGGAGGGTGACTGGCAGGAGACAATGTCATGAAGGGCTCTTAGAGGTCATTCCCTTTTATTTTCTCTATGCAGTTTGGACCCTACCCAAGCTGAGAGGTGTCTTTGATTTGGATGTGTAGACAAAAGGGAAGGTGTAGGAGAGGACCCTTCTCCACATATTGGACTGTTCTGCCAGTCCTAGAAAGGATGGGAGGGGATGGTCAAAAGGAGTAGCCTGGCCTGGGGACTTACTCTTGTCTTTCATGGTTCAGGTTCATGGAGCTGGCAGAAGTCATCATTGTCATTGGAGGCTGTGATAAGAAAGGCCTTCTGAAGCTGCCCTTCACAGACCTCTATCACCCAAAGAGCAGGCAGTGGACAGCCCTCTCCAGCGTGCCTGGCTACACCAAGTCAGAGTTTGCTGCCTGCACACTGAAGAATGATGTGTACATATCAGGTGAGATGCTCTGGACCAGATGGTCCATTTCTGGTTGCAAAGAACAGCAGGATCGCTGCTTGGACAACCACTTCTAAGGTCTACTCATGCTGGGACTCATTCACATGCATCCCAGCTTTGGAGCAATGTCACTTACTGGTGAAGTTTCTCCTTTGGTGGTTTGTCTTCTGCTGTCCCAATGAACAATTTTATCTTTGAGGGGGAGGAATGTACCATTAAAAACCCCTTCAGATGCCCACTGGGCATCTGTCCAAAGTGTTCTCTGGGGAATGAGGTGGTTTTGATGTGTGATACCAATTTCCTAAAACATCAGGCTCCTATGTGTCCTTCAATGCCTATTAGATGAGCTCTATATAAGGGGTAGAGCAGTATAACAAGTGTCTTGAGGTCCACACAGTATCTCCCTCAAGAAGCTGAGGGCCACAACATGGCCACAACCCAATAACAACACCCAAACTGTTCCATTGCATGGAGGAACTATGCAATATCATGGTGTAGTGAGGTGGTGGGACTGTCCCTTGGGACTGCACCAGCTCTCCATCTCTTGGAATTTCAGGAGGACACATCAACAGCAATGATGTTTGGGTGCTGAGCTCCCAGCTGAATGTCTGGATCAAGGTTGCTTGTCTGCAGAAGGGCCGATGGAGACACAAAATGACAACGCTTCAGGGCAAGGTAGGCAATGGCCTGACTTCCAGAAGAAGCTGTGTGGGACACTGTCCCCTTCTCCTGCCAGTAGTTGTTCTCCCATCCAATCCATCTCTAAATGACCCAGAAGACAAACAACTAGAGTATAACCAAGATGTCACTGGTTTCAGTTGGGGCTGTGTTGTCATCTGAAGTGGTCACAAATAAGATCTACCATGGGATGGTGCAAGGATTCTGCAGATATCTGTGTTAAAATAGAATGGTTTGGGTTGGAAGGGATGTTTAAAGGTCATCTAGGGCAACCCCAAGGTTTTTCCATGTCTTGGTGTTTCTTCTGGCCATATTCTAACCTTCCCTCATGTAGGGTGGGACAACATAGCCCATTAGGTGAGTCCAGAAGTTTCTAATTGGCTTGTTTTGCTCCTTTTTGTGGCAGATCTATGCTGTGGGAGGCTTTGATGGTTTTTACCGCCTCTCCAGCGTGGAGTGCTATGACACCTTCTCCAACAGCTGGTCAACCCTGGCCCCTCTGCCTCAAGCTGTGAGCTCAGCAGCTGTGGTGTCTTGTCTGAACAAGCTCTACGTGATGGGAGGTGCTGTGGATGACACTGCTAACACAGACAAGGTATTTCTGGGGCATTGAGAGCGGGTGGAGACCTCAAAAAGAAGGTTTGCCAGGGAATGGGGGGGGAAACAGTCCTTAAGTGACAAGGTCACCTTGTTTTTGAAGACCAGTGAAGACTCCTTAATTATAAAATGAAGAAGTCATATATTTAAATGAAAGCCAATAAGCCAAGGGACCAGTGAGGGAAGGTGTCAGGAGTTGACAGTGCATTAGACATGGTTTCAGAAGAACCTGTTCCACCCTGAGGCCTAGTCAGCCCTGAGGCATCACAGGAACAAACCTTTGACACCTTGGCCATTCACTTCAGATAACCAGTAGCAGGAGTAACCTCCTGGAGGAGACCTCTGCAAGCCAGATGTGCTGCTTCTGGTGTCCTGGTCTAAAGGAAGAGCCACCAGTGCTTCTCAGCTCCATGTCTGAACAGTTAACCATGCACTGTTTGGGGAGAGGACAGCCACCCTGGAGGCTTGTAGTTTGTCTGGGAGACTTGAATGCAAGAGGGGATGTTGGAACCTTTCATCTCCTTGCTCACTGCACTTGTCTCTGGCTGTTGAAGCTCCCATCTGTGTTTCTGTCCCCATGAAATTTTATTTCCAGTGAACAGGAGCTTCAACCAAGCAAGGAGAGGTGGTAAATTCTTGTTCTCACAGCTGTGTTTCTCCTCCCAGGTCCAGTGTTATGATCCAGAGGACAATAAGTGGACACTCTTGTCTCCCACCCCTTTTTACCAGAGGTGCATCAGTGCTGTCTGCTTGGACAACATCATTTATGTTGTAGGTGGGCTCCTCAGTAAAATCTTCAGCTATGATCCAAGCAAAGACAGCTGGAGAGAAGTGGCCACCCTCCCTGGGCCTCTGGTAAGGAAGAGGTTTATGGAAGAAGCTCTTCCCACTAGAATAGGAGCCATCAGTACTTTGCTGAGTTTGAAGGCAAGGAAAAAAGATGATGGGTTGGCTCTGAGCACATGAATGTGACCTCTGCAGAGCAACTCAAATGCACCTACTCACCATCAGTGTCTGCATTGTTGGGGTGATAGGTCTGACACAGCAAACACGAGTTTTCTTGCCAAGATGTTAACATCTGGTCTGTGCCAGATGTTAATGCCAGAGGAGTGGGTCTGTAGGATGACACCACTGCTTTTGAGAACCTGTTCTCCACACCATGTGTTTCATGGTGAGGGTTATCCTAGCTCTAGTCTGGTCTGTGGACTGAAAATGGACTGGTGGTGGTTGTGAATCTTGGTGATAGGTCTGAACAGTTTTGCTGTGGCACAGTGGAGAAGGATGGTGGTGCTCACCTCATAGAATTGTTTGGGAGGGACCTCAAAGATCATCTAGTTCCAACCCTCTGCCATGGGCAGGGACATTTCTCACCAGCCCAGGCTGCTCAAGGCCACATCCAACCTGGCCTTGAACACCTCCAGGGAGGGGGCAGCCACCACCTCCCTGGGCACCCTGTGCCAGGGCCTCACCACCCTCAGAAGGAAGAACTTTTTCCTAACATCCAAGTTAAATCTTCCCCCTTCCAACTTAAAACTATTTCCCCATATCCCATCACTACATGCCCTCCAAAAAGTTCTTCCCCAGCTTTCTTGTAAGCCCCTTCA